>CM042153.1:46464531-46652031 GCA_023376005.1 Doryteuthis pealeii
CTTCCTGAACGAGTTATCTTCTTATTCAAAGTGCACAGCTGAGTCAGCCTTTGAACAAGGAAAATGATGAGCAGAAGAAACGACTTGTGTTTTTCTTTCTGAATTTTGTTTGAAAATAATGTTGAATATTTGTCTATGGCCTGTTTTATCTGTTGTAGCTGATGTAATGAATTCTTTGCCGGAGACCAATTTGCTTTTGCAAGTCATGTCAGTTATCATATCCATTCATTAGTCAGTTTCACACTTTCTGACTCATTCATTGGCTTTCTCAAAATCATGGCATTTAACAAAGTGCTACAGTAAATGACGCGATTTTCTGAAGCCATTGAATGACTCAGGAGAAGGGGGAGGAGTAGGAGGAGGAATTGTTCACATGAATAATGAGTGACTGCAATAACTGACACGATTCTTATGCAAAATATTTGCATTCTCTTTTGGGAATATTTTCTGATAATCGCAGATAACTTACTGCTTTCTCTTTCCAAGACTTCTTCCTATCTCTACCTCTTCTTTGAAATTGGATGTGTCCAATTCTCTATATTGTCTTGATTAAATCAGAATAAAGAAAAGTTGCATAAAGATTATTTTCCCATCCAAAGTTTTTTTATTTCTTCTTCTTTTTTCTGCTTCCACATCTACAAATGATCATCGTATTCAGATTACATGAACTTTTCTTCTTCTCATCTTTTATTAATTTTTATGCACAAGTGCATCAATTTATCTTGCAAAGAAAATAATCACATCTTTTTTTAGTGCTTTCTAAATTTAAGATTTATATGGAAATGTTTTTGTAAACAGATAAAATTTTATACAAGAAAAATATGGTATTAATTATTGAACCAATTTTTTCCACTATTTAGCATCACTCAGTCTCTCTCTCTCTCTCTCTCTCTCTCTCTCTATATATATATATATATATATATATATATATATATAAGTAAAGTAGTTGGGGCGGCCTAAAGATGGTATCAGCCAGTCAGCGAAGGAGTCTATCCCCTTTCCAATAGTACTAGACCAATGAGATTGTTTTGGCATCTGAGGTGGAGCGCCACACCTACCATCAGCTCCTTACTTTACCGCACAGATCCCTGCGCTACTCATACGCTGAGTTGGTGAGGACCAGTATCGAACTAGGAACTCTCAGTCTATATATATATATATATATATATATATATATATATATATAAATCTTAGTCTATTTCTCTCTCTCTCTCTTATATATATATATATATATATATACCTTATTTATTTCTCTCTCTCTCTCTCTCTCTCTCTCTCTCTCTCTCTCTCTCTCTCTCTCTCTCTCTCAGGCTATTTATATTGTAGAATAATATATATATATATATCTCTAGTCGCAATTTCTGCCATTCTGACTATAATAACAACCAAACTGAGGACAATATTCCAAGTCCATCATTGTATATTAGCTGACAAATAGTTTCTTTAATGCTTTCTTATAAGGCAACTCCTCGCAAATAGATTTTTCCTATTAAGAATTTAAAGTGTAGAGAATTTTCATGTGCCAAGAGAATATTCTACCCATATAATTTTAGTAGATATATAAAAGAAATTTATTAACACCATGTAAATTTTTAAAGGTAAATTAGCTTTAATGTAAAGATTTTAAAAGAGTCTAAAAGTGGTTAATGATTTAATGGAAGCAATCAATTTTTTTTTCAAAGAATTTTGAAAAAAGAAATTCTCTCTCCTGTTTAACATATGATCACCTAAGAGTTGAATTAAAGATTTGAACCGCTAGACTGCTTACACTGGTGATTTGTTTATAGTGGTGGTGGTTTGCGTAGAACCAGCCCCACACTTTTTGGATGAGCTGATAACATAATGAATTAGTATGCAACTGATTTTCTCAAATAACACCAACAGGTTTTGAATTTAGTGTTTTCACTTCTCCTAGATTGGTTGCTTTACCAAGGCTGAAGAGCCCAGTCTGCCCTACTATTTACCAATAACTGAGGGAGAAGAGGATGATTCATTCCTTCACCATGAATATTAATGCAAAGTGAAACACAGAAACCTCATCCAGGATTTGAACTTGCCTTGTCAAGTCCATTTCCAATGATTATAACCGTTATGCTATGCACACCTCCACAAAATAAAATGTTCCTACCATTTAATTTTTAATATTTGTCTAATAGGCATTATGATGAAAGCACTGGTTCCTTCCAGATCACCAAAGTTAAGCAACAATGAACCTGTTCAGTACTTAGATGGGTGATCACTTAGTAAGAGTAGTTACTGTAAGCAATCTAAGTCTTGTTTATAAGCAAAGCTTATAAATAACAAACTTTCTATATTTGGGCATTCAAATTAAAACACAATGGTTAGTTGGTTAAATGGCATGCTAACTTTTATTGGGTTATTAATGCCAAAGTCTTTTGCAAGTAATTATATGGTTTCAAGTAACTAATAATAATCCTTTATAAACAATTATAGCCTTAAGTGACTATTCATAATATATATAATTTGCAAACAGTTATATGGTTTAAAGTATTCCTATCTGATACAAATGATTTTCAAACAGAAAATAGATGGGACCCTAACAGGTCCACACACCATGTCAGAGTAGACCTGGAGCTAATGGCAATGAAAGAGTGATTCCACACTCCCCTTAACTGGAGCCTCACCATTAGACACACTTTATTCTAGTATCCAGGACAGTCTGTGTATTCAAAGCCCTTCTGACAGGGTGGGAAAAGGTGATCTAGGCAGAATAATTATAGAAATTTACTACAATTGCCAAATTATAGATTTTAATGGTGGGTACTATTTAAAAATATATTTCCTATATATAATACATATAAGCATAAAAACTAAAATTATTTTGTGAAATTATAGCTGGACACTGCTGGAGAAACAAGGATGAACTCATAAGTGACATTCTCCTGTAGACAATTACACATGGACACACCAATGTGGACTGACCAACAAAAATCTACATCAATCAGGTCTGTGCATATTCTGTCTTGTAGTGGACCTTCTAGGGGTGATGACTGATAAGCAGAGAGAGAGAGAGAGAGAGAGAGAGAGAGAGAGAGAGAGAGAGAGAGAGAGAGTTATGGGATTCCATGCTGTCAGCATAAAATGATGATGATAATATATTTATGAGTAAATACAAAACTAATTATTCTTTAACTTTGTTTTTTTAATCCCCTTAATTTCCTAACATTATGTCTCATCTGGTTAAAGAAAATTATGAATTAGTTTGTTAATAGCTCTAATATTTTACATGTACTTTATTTCTTCCCCTCTCCCAGCTGCTTTTATATATTAAGAACACATTGTTCTTAATACAAAGACATATCAGGGGAAAAGAAATGTGTTAATATAGTTATTTTGTCTTATGTTGCTTGCTGTTTATATATTAGAAAGACAAAAGAATAAAGTATAGGGGAAAAAACACTCCTTGTTTTTTTCAAAAATTAATTCTATGATTTTCTCATCAAAATTTAGCAAAAGAAAAGAAATCAAATGCTGCCAATAGGAAATAAATAATGTCAAGGCTGGTATAAAAAAAATGAGGTGAATTATTCAGAGAAAAAGCTCATTAAAATGTCCAAGTCTTTTACTATTCATGCATAAAACTATCCCGTTTTCCATTACTTTTTATTAAATTGATTAGTGCCAAATTTGGATTATTTGCCCTGACATCTAAAGATTTGGACAGCAACAAATAAAACATGATAACTATTAAACATATATATATATATATATATATATATATATATATTTGTGTATTTAGATGACTTACTTTACTTTTCTTTTGGTTTTTAAACTAAAAAGCAGTTTGAAATATTTGTATTGTTTTTTTTTTTTTCCTATTTTCATGTCAGAAGTTTTGCTAGTAAGAATATTTAAATGAAATCATTGCAAAAGAAAGAATTGATAAGATTATTAGAAATTAATGAAATAAGTTTTTTTCCTATGCTAATTTACATTCACTTTTATAATTAAACCAATATTAGCTTGACAAATATTTAACATGTGTTAAGATCTAAAACATACAACAAAAGGGTTTAGTCAAAAACTTGATTTTTAAAAAGTTTGTATTGGTGAACTAATCTAACTCAGTGCTATAAATATTTTATTACTTAAATTTGGGGAATATTACTAATATGAAATTGGTAATTACGGGATTTTTAAGATATTTCTACATTTTTTGTTGTTATTATATTTCTTCTAAAATTTGATTAAGTAAAACAATTATCATTTAGGGAATATAACTGTCACCTATGAATTGGAATATGAAAACAAAACAGTGTGAACATTATTCTCCATGAAAAGATATTTTCTTAGGTGAATATATATATATATATATATATATATATATATATATATATATGAAATGTCATTAGAATATATATGTGTGTGTGTGTGTGTAATTGAAAATTGAGGAATAATGGATAAAACAAAAACAACTTCATTAAATGATATTTCACCTCAGTATGTTAAAGAAGCTTTGTCAGAATTCATTTAAGATAAGAACTATAGTGTGTTTATATATTGAAAAGGTGGAGGTGGGGGAGGAGAGCAGATGCATCAGAAGGCGTGAGGAAAAAGAGCGAGAAGGGAAGGGGAAGTGTCAACAAGGATATGGTGGGTTGTGAGTCCAAAGTGGTGCGCTCAAGGTAATTGAAAGGCTAGGGTGGAGGAATGTGACAGACAGTGGCTGGTGTCTGTTTGGGTTGTGATGAGGAATCGGAATTTTTTTTTTGTTTTGCTGATGAAGCTTCGTTAACATACTGAAACGAAATATCAATTGAATGAAGTTGTTTGTGTTGTATCCATTATTCCTCAATTCTTAATCACATTTTGTTGGATTTTACCCAATGTGTTACTCCTCACACACACACACACACACACACATATATATATATATATATATGAATTGTCATTAAACATATATATATATATATATGAATTGTCATTAAACATACTAGCAAAAATATGTGCTCCCTGGGAGAAAGTATTTGAGTTATAATGCAATAAAATATTATACTAGAAAGACTAACAAAACTAAATAAGAACGTATATAAAAAACATTACTTTTATTTAATTGTTATTTTAATTTAATTTCTATATAAAATCATAAATAGGATTGCTTTTAATATGTTTGAGAATAACATGATAGTATTAGAAATCATTAACAGCAAATAATTATTTATTAAACCCCTGGTTTTGTTAAAATCATTATGCAAATTATTCCCAAGATATACTATGAATTTTTTTATTTCTTAGAGATATATAACACATATTTCAGGATTTTAAATGCATTAATAATATGGCCAGTTTTGTGATAAATCTAACTCAGGTAGACTTTAATAGAGACATTGTTAATATATAAGATGCCAATTAAGATTAAATAAATAATATGTGATATGGGGCAGGTGGCCATTCAGCTGTTTTCTCGTGGGGTGTTGTTTCCACCTTTTGTTTAAAATTGCACACAGCATTCTTTTGCAACTTCCATCTAGCTTATTCTCAAGGTGCTTCGTTAGGGTCCAGGTGGTGCAGCTGTACAGTAGCACTGATACAACTACAGCTTGGAAGAATTGTCACTTTAACTTGTCAGTGAGATTGAATTTCTATATGACTGACAATCTGTTTATAGCAGACTGCGCCTTTCCTATGCACACATTAACATCAATTTCTGTTGATGAAATATTACTGCCTAGGTATGTGAATTGTTTCACTGAGTTTTTGAGTTTACCATCAAGTGTAGAGAGTCTTCATTTTTAAAACCCATGAACTCAGTTTTATCGGAGTTCACATATAGGCTAATGTTCTATGCTGCCATTTCTAGGCTGTGTAACATGGATTCAGCTTGTGCAGGTGTATTCGCAAGAAGTGCTAGATCATCTGCGTAGTCCACATCCATGAGAGTCTGTGCGGGATATCGCCTGCTTCTTGTCTTTTTTATTGTGAGGCTTTTTTCTTTTATGGGATCTAATGATGTTTGAAGTACATAATCTAGACATATTATAAATATACATGGCATGTACTATTTAAACATACTTAATTATATGTTATGTCTTATCCAAATATGCTTAGTGTCGGATTGACTGCATCGAATGATAACAATCTCTACTTCTTTATGAAAAAATCTACAAGTATTAAGTCAGAGTTATATGCATATGCCTAGATTATGTACTTTGAACATCATTAGATCCCATAAAAGAAAAAGGCCTCATGCTAAAAATGGCAAGAAGGAGGTGATATCCAGCACAGACTATTATGGATATGGACTATGTTGATGATCTAGCACTTCTTGCAAATACACCTGCACAAGCCAAATCCTTGTTACACAGCCTAGAAAAAGCAGCATGGAACATCAGCATATACGTGAACTCCGATAAAACTGAGTTTATGTGTTTTAAAAATGAGGGAGACATCTCGAGAATCAATGGTAAAATCCTAAACCTGGTGGAGCAATTCATGTACCCAGGCAGTAATATCTCATCCACAGAAAGTGATGTTAACACACACATAGAAAAGGCATGGTCTGCTATGAATAGACTATCAGTCATGTGGAAATCTGATCTCACTGACAAGCTAGAACAACAATTCTTCTAAGCTGTAGTCATATCAGTGCTGCTGTATGGCTGCACCACTTGGACTCTAACAAAGCACCTTGAGAATAAACTAGATGGGAGCTGCACCAGAATGCTGCATGTGATCTTAAACAAAATATGGAAACAACACCCATGAGAAAACAGCTGAACAGTCACCTGCCCCATATCACCCAAACCATCTAAATAAGATGAACAAGACACGCTGGACACTACTCGAGAAGCAGAGATGAACTCATAAGTGATGTTCTACTGTGTAAGCCAGCATATGGGCATGCCTGTGTGGGCCGTCCAGCAAAAACGTACATTGACCAGCTCAGCGTGGATACTTGATGCTGTCCAGAGGACCTTCCAAGAACAATGAGTGATAGGGATGGTTGGCGAGAGGTTGTCATGAATATCCATGCTGCTAGTGCAACATGATGATGATGATGATATGCATAGCAGAGATTAGTAATAGAAATTTGGACACTGAAAGGTGATGTGTCAGTCAAAATTTAAGGATACACAAAAGTAATTTACAGTAATGGTTGTATGCAGTTGAAAAATGTCTGCCAATGGGTTTGACATGTTGCAGTAGAGACAAGACTTGGTGTGTTTGATATGTAAAGATCAAGATGGATGATTTCAGTGAAGCACAAGAAGTTTCAAAGAAGAATGGATGTTGGATTTAAGAAAATCAGTGTATTAAACAAAGAAACATTATTGATCTGAAGTTGGATTGTTTGGAAAATTAAAAGACGTTTTGAAATATCAATATTTTTTTTCCAATTCCAATGTTGAAGTTGCGTGTCCAATCGGATCAAAAGTAAATCAGAAATTTTCTTTGGAATAGTGGAGAGGACATTTTGAAAAATGTGACCATCAAATGATAATTATATCTTATCTATGAAGGTCTAGGTAGCGTAATGGTTATTGTTGAAGGAAATGGGCTCAGCACTATATATTCAAATCCTGGTTGAGGCTGTTTGTTTCAGATTAATTTTGTCAACCTGTCAAGGGTTATTTTATGCCTTGAGGTTAGGGAATCGCATTCATTGTATGTCCATGTTTACATTTTCTGTATAGTTGTTTCTTAAGACGTTTTTTTGTACATGGTCTTATCAAATATGAATCATTTTGAAACAGGTCCATTTGACCCATAGATGAGACCCTAACAGGTGCTACCACTCCAGGTCAGAGTAGACCTAGGAGTAATAGAAATGAAGGGGTACTCAATACTCTCCACACCTCTTCATTAATGGACACAGTTTAGTGCCATATCCAGACACCACTTTTAAAAGTGTGTGTGTGTGTGTGGGGGGGGGGGCTAATCCCTTTGCAAGAGAAGACTGAGAAAAAAGTTTCAGTGATTTGTTTTTTTGTTTACTAAACATTTACAGTTAATTTTCTAAAATTACCTTTCTGACAAAAGTTGACACCTTAGTGATTAATTAATGGAAATACCAAAGAAATATGACCAATTGATGAATTGTAGCTTGTTGAAGGTGTAATTTGGTGATTTAGTCATTGATTTCTTTGAAAAATTAATTTTCAAAGAAATCAATGACTGAAACTTAATCTTATTTGGAAGCCAAATGTACATATTACACACACACACACACACACACACACACACACACACACACACACACACACACTATATATATATAATATATATATATATATATATACTCTATCACTGATCTATAGGGTTGACAGTATATTGTAATCTCCCCCAACAGGACAAGGTTTGTTTTTCATTGTGCTAATAAACCTTGGGAAAGGCATGAATCCATCACTGGAGCTTCACCATCATATACAGTTTTGTGTCATACCCAAGATACCTCTTTGGAGGGGAGACATTATATTGTAACCTCTTCCTGGGGCAATGTTTCTGTTTCCCTTTGTGCTAATGAATCTTGGGAAAGGCATGAATCCATCTCTTCTGCCTTCAGCCATAGGTCGATAGTATGGCAGACTAGGCTCTCTAGTCTTGTAGGTAGACAAACCAGTTTAGGTTATGGAAAAACTGAATTCAGAACCAAGGGGTGTATTATTTGGATTTTTTGGAGTGTTATTCTCATTTTTATTGTTATGTTTACAACATTTCTTCAGATGAGGACGACAGGCCGAAAAATCCAAATCCAGATTATCAAGCTTCATCTCAAAAATTCAGACAAGAGTGTGTGGTTGTTAACTCCACTAATAAAAATCTATTTACTACTGAAACTGTGGCAACATCACTAATGCAGTTTGTGGTTGTGGTTCTCTACTCCATAAGGTATCTACAAAATCTAAACTAAAAATATTCTATTTGGTTTAAAACTTGTTTTATAGGTTTGGTTTGGTTGGTTGGATTTTACAGCATGTCAACCCTTGTTGGGTTATTTTATCTATTTGACTCATAGATGGGACCCTAACAGGTACTACCGCCCCAGGTTGGAGTGGACCTGGGAGTAATGGTGATGAAGGGATACTCCACACTCCAGAATTGGAATCTCACCACTAGATACAGTTTAATGTCATACCAAGGACACTAAGACTCTCAACCATTGCCTTAAAAATTCCAACAATTCTTGGAATGATCCATTGTATTTAAGAATTATTTTAAGCCAGAGGCGTGTGGTTTAATGGTTACTGTCATAGGAAATGAACATATCAAGATGAGATCAAAACCTGAATGAGGCTGTTTACATTTCACATAGCACTAATACCCTTGGGAAAGGTATGAATCCAACTATTCTCCCTCCAGCTATGTGTAAATAGTAGGATAGACTGGGCTCTTTAACTTTGGTATGGCAACCGGTCTAGGAAAAGAAAAACCAAAACTTAATTAAAACTACTTTAATAGCTCCTCCCCCTCCTCTTTCCTCCTCCTATTTCCTCCTCTTCCCTCTTCCTCCTAACTTTTGAAAGAACTTTTGAACATATTCTGAATTTCAAGCAAATTTAGATATAAATATTAGCATATACAGGACCATCCCAAGCTTTTATAGGGTCCAGATTGAAATCTGTTTGCACCCCCCCCCTCATGAATTCAAACAATATCGAATATTGCCAATACTTGATCCTTTGTACACAGACTATGAAAAAAACAAAAAACTAAGCGTTTATTGGTTTGGTTTCTTTGTTTAATGGCATATCAACCATCATGGGTTATTTAATATCAAATACATCCTTGTAGAAGAACAGTAGTGATATAAATATTTAACCCAAAGCTATTGGGATGAGATAGTTCATACCTTTCCCAAGAGTATTAGTCAGAAACTGAACATGTGACTGGTGTTCGACCTCACTTATAACAATGTTGCAATCCAGTATGTTAGCCACTATGCTAAAAGGAATCCCTCCCTCCCCAAGATTTATTGTATATGCTGTTATTTTTTACAGACAATAGCTGACAATAGATACTGAAATGAAAAAAAAAAGTACTCTTGGGGATTCCCCAGTTGATCAAGGAGCCCTAAGCAGACATTTATATTGTTCATATATATTAATTTCCTTATTTTCCCTTCAGCTATAGGTAAAATAGAGCTGATTGAACTCTAGTCCTGGTGGTAGATAAACCAGCCTAAGAGGATAAATTTGAGTAAAAGTAATATTTGATATTTAATTTGAATTCACAAATATTAACTGAAGTGATAAAAGTATCTCTTAATTGTGTATTTACAAAAAGAAATCACAAAATGTTAATGTTAATTTTGAACTTAGAATTTTTAATATTTTGAGTATGAAATAGCAATTGTAAAAATGGTTTCAAATTGGTTTTGAGATTTTTAACAATTTTAGTAATTATTTTTTTTACTTTTTTTTTTAAAATTTAAAAAAGTTTTTCATAACCATATATTTAATTGATTCACTCTTTGGACTTGTTCAAGCAACGATTCTCATCATTGTCATATTTTCTCTTGAATGTTTTCACACTATATTCTTTCTTTATTACCTAATAGTAATATATAGGCATTTCCAACTCATCCTTTGTACCACTGGACCGTTATGTTAAATTAATAGCGTCGATCCCAGGGCTTTCCCCCCAGGCAACACCTGCCCCCTTGACTTAAAGGGGCAGGGCTGGGTTTATTGCCCAGCGCCTGATTGAGGGGAATGCCAACGGATCGACGCAATTTTTTTCTTCCCACCCATAGCACGTTATAGGCCTTGTGCCTAACTCGTACAAGTTACAGGTAAATAAAATTACCTAATAGTAATATTCTTATGGTGTTTTTGTGATCAAAAATATTATTCATTTTTTATCAATTTCTTCATTTTCTTCAACTCATAAAAAAAATTCAAGAAGTTTACATTGAGTAGAATTGCTAGAAAGTTGCATCATAATTATTTTTATTTATTTAATGGCATATCAACTCTTTATGGGGTTATTTGATGCTGAAATTAGATTCATTTATAAATGTTTAGTTCTAATAATAACTATATTTTTATTGTTCCATTGCTTAAAAAATTACACTTCCATTTGTCTAGAATCATCTGTTTGCAATCTGTTATATTATATCAAATATTCCTATTCAATATAAATAATTTGCACACAGTTAAATGGTTTCAAGTATTCCTATTTAATACTAATAATTATATGGTTTCAAATAATGATTTATATTTCTATTCAAATAATTATTTATATTTAATAGTCATTTGTTAGCAGTTTCAAGTGTTCCTATCTAGAATGAATACTTTTTAAAAAGATCTATTTGATCCATAGATAAGACCCCAAGAGGAAACTACCACTCCAGGTCAGAGTGGATCTGGGAGTAATGGCAAAAAATGGGCACTCCACACTTTTCTGAAGTGAAGCTTTGCTATTGGATACAGTTTAGTGTCATACCCAGACAAAAGTTGAACCATGATAATAACAAGAGTAAAACTGAATTTTAATAAACCAATTATTAAATAAGTAAGAAGAGTGCAATCTCCTTTCAAGATTTTCCATATATTTTTAAATCTGCAGAATTAAAAAAAAAGATGAATAGGAGTAAATTATACTTTTATTACCTACTTATTTTCCAAATTATCCTGCTTACAAAATACTATTGTTATACAAGTAATATAAAATAGTCATAAATTTACAAAGTTTCTAATCTGATAGACATGATCAATAAACAAAATCAATATACTACTTATCATATTTGCTGCTGATATGCAAAAATCATAAACTTTTAACTGAACTAGAATAATGGAAAAGAATATAATATAATAAGCCAAGAAAAAAAAGTGCTAAAAACCTGGAAGTTGAGGAAAAGAAAAAGAAAAAGAGAATAGCCAAAATTAAACTACCAAAATAAAAGGCTTTGTTATATATGAAATTTGACTATTTTTATAATACTAAAATTCTTATTTGTTTGAACATACAATAACTCACCATGCCCAGTTGGTAATGATTATAATATGCTAACTGCATCCCCTGAAAAGGGGTAAGACTCTCCCCATAAAAAAGATACCCTCTATATAACATTAAACTGGTGAGGGTCTGGTTCTGGAGTAATGGAGACTACAGTTATCCTTTCAT
Source organism: Doryteuthis pealeii (assembly GCA_023376005.1). Lineage (NCBI taxonomy): Eukaryota > Metazoa > Mollusca > Cephalopoda > Myopsida > Loliginidae > Doryteuthis > Doryteuthis pealeii. The sequence continues at coordinate 46,476,619 of CM042153.1, forward strand.
TACTATTACTTTCAAGTCCAGTCTGATCTGAAATTGTAGTACCTGTTAGGTTCTTGTCTCTCGGTCAAATAGAGCAGTTTGAAATAATGTTTGAAATAATTTTGAACTACATAAATACAATGACTTTTAAAGCATTGTTATTACAAATAAGTAGGAAGTGTTTACTTGTTAAAAATGAAAATACAGTTTTGTATAATTGGAAACCATTAGGTACCACCAATTTTCCCTGTGAAATTTACCCACACCACTATATTTAACACAATGAAACTTGCATAAAGGTTAATATTATCTTGAAAAATTTTGTCCATTCGGAAGAAGAAACATTAAAAAAACTCCTGATGATTAAAAAAAAAAATGTTCAGCTTACATAAATAATGAAAATTATGAACGACAAACAATGTTTACATTTTTGCACCGTTAAATCAATTGAAATTTACAGGAGCTGAAAACAAGTTGACTGGAGGCTTTTTCTAAAAATTCAATGAAAAATCAATTAATGGTCTGATTTTCACGAAAATTTCCATAATTACTTACCTAAATATTTTTTTACAAGGTTTAACCCCTATTTTATTTTATGCAAGAGTTTTTTTTTTTAGTAAAAGAACAATGAATATGGAATTCTGCTAAAAAATATAAATAAAGAAATTGACCCTGTTGTAAAAAAAAAAAAAAAAAAAAAAAAAAAAAAAAAGAAGGACTGTTTTACTTATTTTTCAAGAAAACGGTGAGTAATTTCCCCCCAATCGGATAATTTGATCTTTGAATTAACTGTTTTTCTTTGTAACACCTCTTTATGTTCGTTATTTCTTTTCTGCGAGATTTTAAAAAAAGTTCAAAAATATTTACGTTTCTTCCCTCAATATGGCGTAAAACCAACCAACGCGTATCACCTCTAAGTAAGTTCAAAGTCAATCTTTTGATAAGAAAATTAAATTTTTTACAGAAAACTGTAGTGAAAATCTGTAAAGAGGGTGTGATTCGATATTGAACTTAAAGTCCACTAAACGTGGCCTTTAAGTGAGTGTCACTATAAAAATAGAGCTTGTAAAAATTGTAGGTGCAAATAAAAGTTTTAGACAGGCAATCTAATGTGTTCATGAACCATGTTATTATATTGGTATCAACGGCTCAAGAGAAAATAAAATAAAACTCTTGCAGTATTTCTACCATCAGTAATTCCTAATGGAAGCACTGATATTTGCATTGTCTGTCTGGCTTGTTCAGAGAAAGTGATATTTTCTTTTCTAAACTGATAACACAAAATGATTATGAATACATGAAGGATAAAGCGGAGACACAGTCAAAGAAAAGTAAAGTTCTTTTCTTTTTGCAAACCTCTCTTCGTCTGACTTTTGATGGACTCTGATGTGTCTCACTGGACTGTAAATCAATTTCAGCATTCTGTGTCATCAGTTACTGAATAAATGAATAAAGATGAGAAGGCCGTAGCAAGTAGTTATGAATAGGAAAACGATGGTAGGTCTCAAGCCCAAATCCAGACAGACATTTTCAAATCTATTGATTTGCTATGGATTGAATACATGCTGGTCATGTCAATATCACAGGAATTACAATGCACATATTGTAACCTTCCTTGATGGTACAGATAATCTACTAACCAATTTATTGAATAATGTTCTCGTATAAACGGTTAAAGAAACGTGCAGAATAATTCTATGAATATATAAAGTTTCAGAATTCATTTCCTTGATAGGATATATATATATATATATATATATATATATATATATATATATATATATATTATTATTATTATTATTATTATTATTATTATTATTACATTAACTAAAGCTGAGCTAATTAACTTTTAGTTCCCTTTTCCTATTTAGTTTAATGACACGAAAATTATACAAAATTATTCCTTACTTTTAGGATTGAATTATGTTAGAAAAATCCGTTTTAATTGGTTCTAATTTGCAATTAAGTAATAAAAACTGCATCGCTTACTTTACTTTCTGCCTATCACTTTTTCACCTCTATGTATCTCTTGATTACCTTCTCGTTACATGATCTTAGTTTCTCTGGGAGAGAGAGAGAGAGAGAGAGAGAGAGAGAGAGAGAGAGAGAGAGAGAGAGAGAGAGAGAGAGAGATACACTCACACACACACACACACATACACATACACACGGGAGAATTTGAAATGTATTTCTATGTTAAATTTCACAACCAGCAACCAGTAGCTTAGATTATGTCAAACATTCCCTTTCTTAGAAAGCTTAACATACAAAATGATTTTTATGTTTTGTCCGGCGTATTTATTATTATTTAAAAAATTTTTTTTATTCGCATTGCAAACTCACTTTTCCCTAATCTCAATTATCTACCCAGAGCTGAATGGGTGACCCAACGAACACGTTTTGTCTAGTATATATATATATATATATATATATATATATATATATATTATATATATTCTGGGATAGATAACAGTTCAAGAATAAGTACACTTTATATATAATCCTGCAATTTCATATTTGGTACCAGAGTTTCAATGCGATATAGCTTGGTAATAAATAATACTTGACAATATCAGTTCTGCTTTTATAATGTTCCACTAAAAATAATAAAATCCCAGTATCTTGGTTTAGAAGAAACTTTTCATAAGAAATTGCTAGGGGTGTATTTTTCATTTTCTTGATGTAATATATAAACAGTCTGAGATAATCGTTCATAAATAAGTACACCCCTAAGATTTTCTAATAAAGTTCTAAACCAAAGATACCAAAATTATTATTTCTAATGGAATATCATTCAAACATTAGATATTATTTATTACCAAACTCTACAGCTTCTGTCTAAAAATAATTATTCCCTCCATATATAATATATATATATATATATATATATATATATATATGAAGAGTTTTATAAGTATGAAGGGTTGCTAATCCATTTTATCCATTTTTATAGAATATTTTACTACCACTAGCCTAGTGTTAAAATAAATTATCAGGAAACCTTCAAGCGTCATCTATATCGCCAAAAGATAACCTTTTTCCTTATCATTTTTTTGTGATTGATAGATGTTTTTAATTTATTTAAATATAATTTGACTTTTGGCAAACTCTAAAGAAAGTAACTGGGAATTGTCCAAGCATTTAATGTTAATGAAATTAGAAATCATTTGAATTTAAATTTGGATAGATTGTTATTTCAATTGAGTAAATCTCATAATCTTGAATGAACTACAAGACTCACTTGTAGCTGAGATAAGTTTAACAAGAATTCACAATCACATTTTCTTTTAATCAAGTCACAATCTTAATAAAAGGTTATTGTAAATAATCTGTCACTTGATTTTTCCAAGAAAAATTTAGTCAAGGTAGCATGGGTGTGATGTGTCTTGATTTATTGCCAAAGATCTTTTGGTAAGTTACCGTAATAAGAGCCCAAATATTTGGCATCAGGATTGAACATCGGTTTTTTTTGGTAGGAATCAGTTTCTTTGACTAATGTAAATACTGGCTTATTTTGATTTGATTCAAAGTTACAGTAAAAAAGTAACAATGCAATTCTTTCACTTTTATCTTATAGCTAAGAATTAATTTGAATATCACGTTAGATTAGTTATACTTAAAGAATTTAAACATTTTTCAAAATCTGGTTTTTAATTCATTTAAATGTCAAGTAACCCCCCCCTCTCTCTCTCTGCGCGGTAGTGGGGTCTACATGAAAAGATATTTTTGCCCGTAGTCAGGATTGAACCTGCAACCTATAGATGATTATCACTTAGAACTATTAACTCAATCCTTATATCCGTTGCGCCATGTATCTAACTGGACACGTGGCGCATATAAGCATTAAATCCTCAATTTTTTTGTCTTCGATGTGAATTTTCAATTCATGAAAATATCACATGTAGCCAAATCCTGTGAGTATTGAAGGTGTTGCACTTGCATAATCCCGTGTTTTCAAAATCTGGTTAATGTCTTTAATTCATTTAAATATCAAGTGGCCCCTCTCTCTCTCCATTGAAAATGTTCAGCTATTTAATATTAATGAAATTAGAAATCATTTGAATGGAGTGTTCTGTATTTCAATTTAGTAAATCTCATAATCCTGAATAAATTAAAAGATTCACTTGTAGCTGAAATAAACGATCAGAGTTGGTATCCAAATGAAGACATCAGAGTAAATATCTACTTTGTCATTTGCCACCAGACTAATTTAGATTGTCAAATGACAGATCTTTCATAACTCTAAAGAGTTAGCAAGAGTAACATATACATATAAAACGTTCTGGTAAACGGACAAAGGCCTGAACCATTTACCAAAACTTTTCTCGTTCTCCAATGACTCCTGCATCGGAAAAATAAAGTCTCAAAAGGTTCAACTTTGGGTTACTCTTTCCAACCTTTTTAACCTGGACTTATCTCAAAGTTTAAAAAAATGATTTTCAGATTTCCACATATAGCAGTAGTGTGTGGAACGGACATCGTTTCTATACAAAGGTGCACAGTTGTGGTTATAGATTAAAGTGATGAACCATATATAAAAACATTCTGTAATTTTTTATGGATACTATGCTAATTTCAAAAATACAACTGTTGGAAAAAAATGTCTTCCTTATCTACAGGTTAACATTACATTTACAACAGATGAAAGTGATTTCTAGAATTTATTTAATAAAACATTTACATATTAAATCAGTTTCCTTAGGTCAAACGTTCTAGTATCGAGTGAAATATTAATTTCATATGTTTAATGTGATCTATCTTTAACATGTAAACATTGGAGTAAATATTTATCTGCTGGGCTTGGCATAACCTAGATTGACGAATGACAACTATCAATTTTGGCTTATTTAAATACTTTTTTAAAAAATCTCAAATTATAATTGATTCAGTTATTTCTCCATATATATCAGAATTTGGGAGGAGTGTGTAACATAAGGTTATCTCGTAGGGAACTTACTCAATAATGCCAAGTTCAAATCCCGGAGGAGGTTGTTTGTGTTTAATTTCATATATGCTCTTGGGAAAAGCATGAATCTATCTACCCTCTCTCGCTATAGGTAAATGGTAGTACAAACTTTAACTTTGTTAGGGTCAACTGGTCTAAGAGAAGGTAAACTGAATTCCAAGCCAGTTGTATCCGGTTAAAAATTGACCTTATATCGAATCCTGTAGTTGAAGAGTTGGGTAAAAATATATACACCAAGTTTTGGTTTGAAAATTTAAAGCCATCGAAGCAAATATGAGAAATAATAGAGAAGAGATATGAGAAAACGTTTAACAATCTACCGTGAATTAAAAAAAAGGATTTAAATATTTTTAATGGAAATTAGTTTCAAATTGTCCATTTGGAAAACCATTTGATAGTAGAAAACATCTTCTTATATCACTTATTATATACTTATTATTGTATTTGAAGATATTAATCCGACAAAATGGTAAGAAATAAGAGTCGAAAACCTCAAGTTAATGTCAAAAATGTTTTATTTTCTGTGTAACGTTTCACGATTTATCATCCGGACATTTTCTAATAACTGGAAATATTTTGAAATGGTTAAAAAGAAGATACTGATACAATTTAACACCAATTTGATTTCCTTTTTCATATATATATATATATATATATATATATATATATATATGAGGAAAAAATGAGTAAAGAAAAGAAATGTAGATGGATAAAAATGAATTTTATCGATATCACTTTTAATCGATATCCCTTATACATGTGTTTCGGTCCGTTTATCAAAATGTATACGGATTTACGCTAATTAAAAAAAATTCACTCTGATGAAGGTCGTAAAAAATCTCTCTGTGTACGGAATATTTTTACATTTTTCCTATTATTATTATTATCATCATTTCAACTCCATCTGATTATTTTAATAATAATAATAGCGTAAATCCGTATACATTTTGATAAACGGACCGAAACACATGTATAAGTGATATCGATTAAAAGTGATATCGATAAAATTCATTTTTATCCATCTACATTTCTTTTCTTTACTCATTTTTTTCCTCATATTGTCGGATTCAATTCCCTTTCCATTCTTACACACACACACACACACACACACACACACAATATATATATATATATATATATATATATATATATATATATATATATATATAGTAATGTCCATAAGAAGTATACTACTAGCATTTTTTAAATAAAAAGGTAATTTTCTTTTAAATCAAACATACCAGGATTGTTTTTTAGTAGTACAGTACACAATCAAAACGGATATTGTTAGGTATTATTTATTACCAAGCTTTACGGTATTAAAACTGTTAAACCAGAAATATAATCATAACACACCTGTAACTAAAAGAAATCTCACAAATTTATAAAAGGGGTGTAATTATTTTTAAACTGATACATATTTTTGGTTACAAAATTGTCTTTTGGCATTCAACACTTATTCCAACGAGTTATTCATTAGTCGGAGCACCTCTAAAACTTCTCTTTTAATAATATGCGGAGCTATCTGTTAAATTTCTTTTAATGCATCCCACATGTCCTCAAATTTTTCCCTTGAGATGAATTTTCAATTTATGAAACATGAAAATGTCACATGTAGCCAAATCCTGTGAGTATTGAGTCTAAAATTTGCTAATTTCACTTTAAGTAATTTAGAGACCAACAATTCAAGCATTAAAGTCAAATTCGACAGTATCCCCACCCACTTGCCGAAAGAAGACCCCCCCACCCCCGCGCAAAATAAAATTCAGGGAATTAACCAATATTTATGAAAATTTCAGTATTGATATATAAATAAATAAAAACGTTATAATGCATCAGTTATTGTATTTAAAAACTTTCACATCTTTTTTCATGTCAGTTAACCCCCTATCTTTGGGGCGCAACATATATATTTAAGGCCGATTCAAATTTTTGTATAAATAAAAAGAGAAAAGATTGAAGATACGAAGGAAATATATAAAAATTAATTGATAGGAAGGGAAGAAAATGTATAATAAAAATTTCACAGATATTTTAAAATTACGCTGATATGCATGAAATATAATCTAAAATTTAAGTTAATATTTCTTTATAGCTGACAAAACTAAACGTTATTAAATGAGTATTTTTTTTTTTTACTAATCTGAAAATAAATTTTAATGCTAGAAAGTGACCTACTATAAATTCAAATTAATTTATTATTAGATATAAAAAATGAAACCATAAAAAGGTATGGATGGACCTAACAGTAATATTTATTTTAAAGAATTTCGATTTGTTGCCCTTGGTTTTGTGATATTACTGTAAAAAAATATTGATTGTTTATAATTACGGTCCTCCGAACTTTCAAAATATTTGGCGGGAAAAATATGATGAACATCAATTTCATTTGTCTTTAGAAACAGGATCGAATGAAAACGAGATATTACTTGTCTAAAAAGTTACCAACGTGTGAGTAATTTTCCTGCACAGTGTATTTCATATTTTTTTTGTTTTTTTTTTGTAATTGATTTTTAAGAAATTTTTATAAGTGTTTTAAAATTTTAAAAACATGTTTTGTTTCAGTGCGTAGCAGATCAGAGCTTTAGTAATTTTGGGGGAAAATTTAATGCTTAAAATATATTAAAAATAAATTACATATGTAATATTTTGCTTCATTTTTAAAATGTATTTATTTATTTTTACTAATGCTCATTATGTTAATATTTTTCGACTATAATTAAAATTTAACCTGTGACGGCCTTTACACACAGCGATATGTGTATTAAAACAGTTAAAATCCCCTTCCCATTCTGTAAGTGAAGACAGCCTAATGGTTAAGGTGCCCGATCGGATTTCAATTCCGGCTGTAGGTAGCTTACAAAATGTCTAGCCACACTGAAGAGACTTGATAAGTCGAAACACGTGTCTGTGGATGACCCTATATATATATATATATATATATATATATATATATATATATATAAACCGCCAGGAACCTAAAGCTAATAAGTAAAAGTGCTCAATACCTAAGTAGAGCAAATAATAAAGATAAATCTAATGAGTCAGATAAACCTACTAAAAGTTTCGCTTAATGCTCTTCAGCATTAAGCGAAACTTTTAGTAGGTTTATCTGACTCATTAGATTTATCTTTATATATATATATATATATATATATATATATATATATATATATATATATATATAATCTTGGTAAGAAAAAAACCGGCAAATAGTTTGATAGTAAAAATATACTACCACACTTCATCTGGGGAAAAATGGGAAAAAAAAAGTTCGTACCAACAGAAAATAATCGATTAACATTATAGCACTTGGCCAAAAGAAAATATCTGTATATCTATATAAACCAATAGGATGGTCTAAAGCTAAAATGTAAAAAGTGCTCGATACCTAAGTAGAGCAAATAATAAAGTTAAACCTAATGAGTCAGACATATCTACTAATAGTTTCGCTTAGTAGCTCATCAGGGCAAGAATGTGACTAATATATATATATATATATATATATATATATATATATGAAGAAAAAGAAGTGAATCCGACGGTATGTAGTATATTAAGAAAAATTGAAAAAACACAGGTTTAAATAAGTTAAGTGGTAAGTTTATTGGCCGACGCTGCAGTGTTTCGATCTATTAATTAGATCATCTTCAGGGCATTTGTTGGTATATGGAAGGTGATAAAAAAATTTTATCACAGAATAACGAGAAAAGCAAGTAATAGTCCTTGTTTATCAGTCTGTTCAAAATTTGAAGTCTGAAGAAAGGACGCTGAAAAAAGTGGACGGTTTGAAATATGACGTCAAATATTCTCTTTTACGGTGTGAGTATGAGAGTGTGTGAGTGTGTGTATCGAAAAAAGGCATTGTGCATTTTTTAGGTGTTTTGTGTGTGTGGTTGCGCGTGTGTGTATAAATCTTTTGCGATAAACGACATCGAAACAAACCTCAAGTTTGTGTGTGTGTGTGTATATATATATATATATATATATATACACCATCCAGAACGGAGTAAGATTTTGTTTATTTGCTTAAAAGCATATCAACTCCTTATAGGTTATATAAGGCTGAAATTTGATTAATTATCAAATTCTTTTTATTAAAATTATAACTATATATTCGATGTTCATTGAATTTCTTTTTATTAAATTACACTTTCTTATCATTTATCTATGATCATTTGTTTGCACAGTTATATGATATCAACATATTTATATGGTTTCAAGTAACTAATAATAATAATCCTCAGTAAACAATTATAGCTTCAAGTAAATAGGTAATACAAATAATTAGCACAGTTATATGGTATCAAGTATTCTTATCTAATACAAATGATTTCAAACGGATCTATTTGACCCACAGATGATACTCTTAACAAATACTATAACTCTGGGTCAGAGTGAACCTGGGAGTAATAGCAATTTAGGGGTACTCAACACTCTTCAGAGCTCTTCACCAACGTATCATACTCTGGACACCACTTTTTGAAAGTGTGTGTGTATTTGTGGGGATTTGTTTTTTTTTTTGTTTTTGTTATTAAACATTTACAGTTAATTTCCTAAAATTACCTTTTTGCCAAAAGTCATCATCACCTTAGTGGTTAAAGACTCAAAAAATATGGTCAATGGATGAATTGTAGCTTGTTAAAGATGCAATTTGGTGATTTAATTGTTCAACGAAACCAATAACAAATTTACTCTTATCTGGAAGCCAAATGTATATATTTACCAACCTCTCCCCACGGGCAGGTCAATTTCTTAAGCGGTGTTTATCAGGTTTGAATTCAGAGTTTTCCTTCTCCTAGACTGGTTACCTAACCAAGGTTAAAGAGCCCAGTCTGTCCTACTATTTACACATAGCTAGGGGACAGTAGTTGGATGCATACCTTTCCCACTGGTATTAGCATGTGAAATGCAAATAGCCTCGTCCAGGATTTGAATTCAGGTCGAGTCCACTTCCTACATCTCTAACCATTACACCACGCCTCTCCACAGGAAGCCAAATGTACGCATTACACACACACACACACATATATATATATATATATATATATATATATATATATATATATATATATATATATATATGCTCTATCACCGATATTGAGCACTCTGTATTTATAGATATAGAAAACTATATAATCTCTCTCTCCAAAAGATTAACGGAGAATTTTATAATTGTATAAATACAAATGAACTATTACAATAAATGCGTAATATCCCATGCAGAAACGTGGAGCAATGTATTTTTGAGAGCAACGCTCTGAGTTCGTACAACAGATAAATTTTAAGCATTTCTTTAATTTTTGAATATTTTACTTTAAATTTTAAGTTAAAATTGCTTAGTTTCAGGTTAAAACAAAACGGTTCGGTCACTGTAAAGACAAAATATCATTCCATTGATGTCAGCATACGACACTGTCACTATATTAGTTTCAGGACCATCTTTTTTAAAAAGTACGCAAACCTTGACATCCAGCTTTTTTTCCCGTCTCGTTAAATCTGTGATATTCCCGTCTCGTTAAATCTGTGATAACTATTTAGTTAAATTATTTAAGAAAATAATTCTTTTAAAAACAATAGGAACTAAAAATAACTTTGTTAAAGTGCATTTAAATCATAACTGTTTGATGTTTGTAACCTATAATTTTTTATCTTAGAAGATAAGAGCTTAGAATTTTCAAATATTTTTACTGTTGTGTGCGTGTGTTTGTTGAAATTCCCGTGAACAGGCTCCTTTTGTCTGGGGACGGAATATTAATTTCGGTGCCATTCCGAAAATACGGATCATCTTCAACAAAGTATGGCTCGCGGTAGAAGAAAAAGAAAAAAGAAAAATAAATAAAAGAGAAAGACATAGAAAGAAAGGAAGATATGATAAAAAGAAGGTCGGGGAGGGTATTAGATTCTACATTGACGAATTCCTCTCATCTGTGCAAAGAGGTTGTGTATTTCTGGGAAGATTCATGTCAGTAAGTCGAATGTACAAAAAAGGGGGAATGGGGAGACAGAAAATTAGGTTACTATGAAGAAAGTAAGCCCTTTACTTCTTGAAAAGATAATAAAAAAACAAAAAGTAGAAAAACAATAACGTCCCAAGAGAAGAAAAAAATCTTTCAGTATGTTTTAAGTTTTACCTTTTCATTTTTAACTTTACTTTAAAAAATAATACAAATGTTTAGTCTTTAATTTTTAACTTAACCTGTTTTGACCACGCGTTAAAATAACCGTAACCGGTTTGATATATAGAGACTGAAAAGACATTTTAGAAAAACAAAAAAATCGTGAAAAAAATTAAATTCTGCAGATAAACATACACACGCATATATAAGGAATTTATCCAGCTCCCCGCTAAACCAGAATGTGACACAAAGTCGGTTTAATGTAGAGTGACCCGCAAGAAGCCAGCTCCCCTGGAGTAGGTTAAAAATAGTTAAAATCCGTCGGCATTTCTCTTTTTGGGACACCTCAGGCGCCGAATAATAAACCACTTTGAGGCGAGGGACAGGCGCTACTTGTGAGGAAAACCCCTGAAACTGAGCTCGTTGATTTATAATTTTACCCGGCGAAGTGCCAGGTACATCATATATTTAAATTTATTTAGCAAAAGGCTACAAGATAATTGAACTCACTAATGTAAATTATCAGTAAAACTAACTTGCAAAACATTACACTACAAGTATATGTCGTTTGTAACTCTGCGAAAACGGCACATCATAGCGAGATTTTTATAAGCGCAATACACTTAAGAATGCTCAAACTTAATCCTATTTGCAACTTAATGTTAAGTTTGTGTCGTGAGTTCTGCATTCGCATTGAATGTCATCTTTAATAATCAAAATTCTTAATCACTGGGATTATTATGAAATGCAATCAAGAATACTTCACTTCTTCTAAAGGAGTCGCATCGTGTGACCATGGCTAGCAAGCCAGTCTTGCAGATAAATTACTGAGTAGCGAGTTCAATCCTCGCTGGATGCCACATACTTGTGACATTGTGTCACATGACGAACGCGTTGGGTAAATAATATTTACCCGACGCATGATGATTCTAATCCTTCTATTTAGGAAAGTAGATATTTACTAAATATCTACTTCACTCCTTCCTAAATAAAAACATTAATATCATCATGGACAACTGTTAAAACGGGAATCGAAATTGATCCTGGGTCGCCTGAAGCGGAGGACAGATAACATTGATTACAAAGATTTTTTTTATATGGGATCCGTGAACAATGTTTTTCAAATCAAGTTATTAGTCACTAATTAGTCACTAATAACTTAAATATTTCTTCAATAATTGCTGTTAATAATAATTCATTGAAAACCTTTATTTACGAATCTAGGTACCACCAATGTTCCCTGTGAAATTACTCCCCTATATTTAACATGATGAATCTTGCATAAAGGTTAATATTATCTTGAAAATGTTTGTCCATTAAAAAACTCCTGATTATTTTTTTTTTAAATTTCAGCTTACGTAAATAATGAAATTATGAACGAAAAACAATATTTACATTTTTGCACCATTAAATCAATTGAAATTTAACGTAGCCAAAAACAAGTTGACTGGAGGCTTTTTTAAAAATTCTATGAAAAATCAATTAATGGTCTGATTTTCATGAAAATTTCCATAATTACTTACCTTTTAATGAAAATATGCCTGAAATCGTTTATTTCCTAAAATATATTAAGGAAAATATTTTTTACGAGGTCTACACCCCCCCTATTTTATTTTATGAAATATGAAAAAATGAACCGACAAAAAACAATTAAACTCTTTTTCTATAAAAGTCTGAATAATTGTATCAGAAGATTTTTATAATTTTCGATCCGAGAGCTTTTTAGTAAAAGAACCATGAATACAGAATTCGGCTAAAAAATATCAATAAAGAAACTAGCCCTGTTATAAAAAAAAAACCCCGACTGTTTTACTTAGTTTTCAAGATAATGGTGAGTAATTTTTCCCCAATCAGATAATTTGATCTTTCAATTTAATTAACTGTTTTTCATTGTTTGTTACAATGAAAAACAGTTAATTAAATTGAAAGATCAATCTTTATGTTCGTTATTTCTTTTTTACAAGATTTTTAAAAAATAAAGTTAAAAAAATATTTACGTTTTTTTCCTTCAATATGGCCTGATCACATGACGTATTTTGGTGGTACCTACGAATCATCTTATTTTGAATCTTTTATGCTTCATTTTATTTCGAATTTAAGATTGAAATACAGGAAATATTTGAAAATGAAAAGTATGGCACATATTTAAAAAAAAAAATCAAAATATGCCTCCTGTAAAATTTACAACATTGAAAATATAAGTTAAGTCGAATTGTTAACAAAATAGTTTATATCTCACTAGTAGTGTAAATTTTACACATTTCATTTAAAGAATATCAAGTGAAAAGGTAGACTTGAAAACTAGTAGATTTATCTAATACTAATTAAAATACTAATGTAAATTTATAAATAAATCTACAAGTCCGACTTTTCACTTTTTAAATTTTCAATCTATTGATAAAAAATATATAATAGGAATCCAACGAATATATACCAAAAAAATTTAAAGATTAGTCTATCTTTAATTTTTTTTTGTATACTTCGTTGTATTCCTATAATTATTTTTTCTCAATAGATTGAAAATTAAAAAAGTTTTTTTTTTCTATTTGAGCCAAGAATTTTATTTTCATCAGCTTGACATAACAAAACAATTTGCCGTAAACTTGCAATAGCGATTGAAGAAAAATACTTTGATTTTCTCTAGTTGGGTTTCCAACAAAATTTTTACAAAACTCGAGTTCACATTTGTCTTATCATTCAACTTCCCCTGCCTCACCCTACATTTCTTCAGAGATCCCTGTTTGTTTGTACCTATCTTCCCCTACTACGTGTTCTAGAGAACCCGAAAACGAGTAGTAAGTTAAGCAGTGATGATGTCGACGATGGTGATATATGATAGTGTTAAGGCAAAAGACGATGTTCATTGACCAGAACCTTACACTAAACCTTGTGCGATGAACAACATGTATAAAAGTGTCAACTGCCTCTGATTTTCTGAGAATTTTTCATTCCTTGCTGGTACTACCCAATATTCTGATTTATCATCATTTCTCCAGTTTCGTCATATTACACACACACACACACACACACACATATATATTATCCTTCCGCTTATTTGTTTTTGCAAGTGTGAAATAACACTTCTCCATTAATTGAATTCAGCAGTGTGATTCTGTTGTGTCAAAAACAAGGTTTTTAGAAAGTAGTGTAAGTGAGGATAATTTTGTTAAGACCAAATTTTAATTCATCTTCGGACAACTGAGAAGACATGTCCTAGTGTACTTCTATTAAAAAACAAAACAAAACAAAAAACCCGAATCTAATAGTAATTAAAGTCACATTTCTTTAAGTTCGCTAGTATCCGTCCATGTATCCATTCGTACAACTGATATAGGCAAATAAATAGCCAGTTATTTATTCATTTTTCAGTAACGGACGACTTAAATTTCACTAAAGAACTGCACACGTATTCTGTCATGTACGGGTTAAAACAAAAACAGCACTGTTGCCACTTTTTAAGTGATTGATTAACATAAAAAAATAATTTCGCTGGTTATTTGTAATTAAGTTCAGGCTTAAACTATTTTAATTCCCACATTTCAGCAGGATTACTTTTAATTTAAGTTATAATTATAAAAAAACAAAACGACCCCGAACTGAAGCAATCCAATCCGACTTACAAGTTAACAGCCTAACTTTAATCTTAAATCTCTATATACAAGAAAACAAAAATGTGTATTATCTCTTTACTCTTTCATAAAGATGATATGAAATGAAACAATATTAAGTGAATCAATCTCTTAAATTGCGTCCTCGTAAAAGAGTATTAAATGTGAACAGCAACTGATTCAAGAAGAAGAAAAACAAAACTGGTCACGGAAAGGGGGAATGGTTACCTAGGTGACTGCACTTGAATCTTTGCAATTCTTTCTCTTTCGAGTGATGAGAAAGATAAATGCGATTTCTTCTTTGGAAAAACAAAATCTCAGAACTCACTCTTTTCCCTTACCGCCCGGTAAACTATTTTCATTAGTCCAGTTACTGCAAGGAGGTTTTCGTGTTTTCCTTTAACTTTTTAAATCAATAAATACAAACGAACTTTTGTTTTTAAACGTGAATTGTTAAACTAAGTTTTGTTTAAATCCCTGATTTACATGCGTGACTAGCGTAAACAAAAACAAACTTAGCGCAATGAAACACGTATCGACATATACACTACACTTATCTACTCTTAAATAAATATAAATTTAAGGCTATATTCATTTTTACTTGTATTTTTTGTGTTCACTTTAACTTTTTATATGAAGATAATTTTTGTTGAATATACAGTACAGTAAGAAAGAAGCGAAAACCATAAACAAACAATGCTTAAAAATGAAAATGAATGAATGAAAAAATTAAACTGCTAATAATACTGTTCAACACAAGATAACGAGTGGTTAAAGCGGGATTTTTTAAAAGTCTAAAGCGAGATCGATAAAAATTAAAGCGACCACATTGAAAAATTAGATAAAAACAAAAACGAGAAAGTGGAGTAAGTTTTAAAAGTAAAATACTCGAAGAGGCCAATCTTGGTGGTAGAAAATGCAATTGAGAATCATTAAGACGAAAAACGAAAAAAAAAAAAGAACAAACAACCCGGGCTTATTACATAAAAATGTGAAAAAGCACAAATAAAAGTCGAGATGTGCTAGGATGAGAGAAGGAAAGGGAGAATGTGTTAAGTGTTTTGAGAGTGAAGAAGTCGTGTGTACAATAATCTAAATGTTGCGATTTGAGCGCATGTGGAGCAAGTGCGTGTAGAGTTGCGTCCCTTTGCCAATCTCTCTGTCAGAAAGTTAACATTGCTTTAGTGAATGGAACTCAGCAATCAGAATTAGTTTGGAGCTTGATGCTGTCGCCTCTACACACACACGGTAAGTCCTCCTCCTTCAATTTTTTTTTTCGTCTATTGTCACCCCGGCGGAAAGCCGCTACTGCATCAATTTTACTCTCCCGAAAAATAAATAAACCCAGGCCAACAAACTTTATTTAAATTTTAATTAAGAAAAAAATTAAAAACAAAAACAAAAATTCCTAAATTTATTTTTGTGTTTTGTTTATGCATAGGTTACCCCAAAACTAGCGATCGTGTATTCTTGGGACACACGAGTTCATGATAAACGACACAATTACAAAATTCGGACCGTTTTTTCTTTTTTTTCTTTAATAAATTATTTTAAATTCATTTTTCATTAACCAATGAGTTTTTAAAATGTTTATTAGTTGTGATTATTTTCTGTTTTTCTCTTTCTTTCTCTTCATCACTTTTAGAGCGCTTATCGCTTTCCTCGTGTTATTTAAA
Source organism: Doryteuthis pealeii (assembly GCA_023376005.1). NCBI lineage: Eukaryota > Metazoa > Mollusca > Cephalopoda > Myopsida > Loliginidae > Doryteuthis > Doryteuthis pealeii. The sequence continues at coordinate 46,492,967 of CM042153.1, forward strand.
TGGGAAAAAAAGCGCCGGTCTCCGCCAATGTTTGAAAATGTTTTTACATTCAAATTTCATTCACTTATCTTCTACAATTTTCGGAATATTACTGAAGAAAATCTTCGTCTGAACATTGTTTTTTTTTTTTTCCTTTAAAGTTTTGAAACATAATATGAATCCAGTGACTTTTTTTTTATCACTTGTATGTTTACAGTACACAAGTGTTTAGTGTTTTTCTTGTTTGTTTTATGTGCTTTGCCCTTCCTTTCCTAATGATCTGTTCTTCCTCTGTTCACAAATTAAGGTTCTGGTTCATCATAATGCACCCTCTTTTTTCTTCTTCTTTTAGTTTGCAGTTGCCCGCGTGTACATGTACTTAAAGTGCAAGAAACTGATTTTTTTTTTCTATTGGGTCTGCCTCTCCCCAACCCTTTTTTTCTTTTCTCTTTCGCCGCAACTTTTACTCGTTTTGTTTTTATTAGATTATTGTTAGTTTTGATCTTGTCCTCCCGTCCCCATTGCCTCTTCAGTTTATATATATATATATATATATATATATATATATATATATATATAAAATATTGAACACAATTGTTTTAAAACGATTTAAAGTTAAAATAAATCTAAAGTGATTTTTATTTTATTTCTACCAATCATTAACAAATTGGCTGATTTAATTAAGCATTTTAAAAATCTGACTTTAAAAAAGACCCATCACTTGCGATTTGAAATAATATCGTCCAAACTATTCCTGTCCCAAACTTCAGAAGCCATGTGCTTAGTTGACAACGAAATTTCATTTCGCTTGTCTTAAGTAGCAAGTGTGCAGGTCTAGTACAGCAGAGTGTTGAGTGGATTCCCCTTTTTATTTTGTTTTGTTTTATACTGAAAGGAATTATTAGTTTTAATTTACATCTCTCATTCCACACAGCAGACACATCTTTTTATATAAAATCTCTTTTTACGCCTTAAAGGGAATAAATCAAGTTTTGACAATTGTTGTAGTAGTGAATGCTAATTAGTCATTATTTATTGTACCAAAAAAGATTGAATTATTTTAATGAAAACTTCCTAAAACTGATGTCATCAAGATCTCATCCCCACCAAAATAAATAGAATCCTGTTCTGATTATGATTATTATTATTTTAATAATTAATGTTTAATTTGACATTTTTCCTTTTTATATCAATATCATAACTCTTATCAGAAAAACAATTTTTTTACTAAGTTCTTTTTTAAATTGACAATGAATTACTGTTTTGCGATCCCGTCTCTCTCTCTCTCTAGATCGAAGGTGTTGAGTCATGTTTTGATATGTCATTTAATTTGGTCTAACATTCGGGGTTGGATAGCAGAACAAAACATTCTAGTTTTGGCTTGTCCAAATTAGATTCTGTGTAACCGATTTCTGTATTTTTCTTGATTTTTTTTAACACTAAAAAAAAAAACCCAAACAAACCCAAAAACAAACAAGAATAAAAAACGTTTCTTTTCTTTTGTGATGTTACAATCTGTATTTTAATCAATAATCATAGTTAGTTGGCATTATCCCGGACTATCTTCTTTTTTTTTTCTTTTTCAAAGATTATTTTGTCATACAGGACTTTTAACTTGTAAAAAGTACTGTACTATTTTAAAACAATGGATGAAGAAATGTAAATAAAGAGGGAAACAAAACTATATTATTGTATTGTCAGTATTGATAATACTGACCCCTCACTTTATGGCCATTGTACAACAGTGCCCCACTGGCTGTTGGTGCCCTCTCTCTCTTTATCTGCAGGGTTTATTTATTTAACCCGACTCCCTCTCTGTTCCCGATGACACTATGAGCCGTGATCATCATCACGACGACGACGACGACAACGAAGGGGCATATTCAATGACTACACACACGCACACCAATATCGCTTTTATGCTTTTCCTACCTCTGCTGCTTCTCTATTCACCGAGGGAGAAAGAGAGACAGAGAGAGAATCGGTGTCCCTCGTCATCGTATTTGCCGTCGACTCTGGCTCACTGCTGCCAACCGAAGCTGATTCATATCAACTTTACCCTCCCCCCTACTTCTTTACACACCCCTCCAACCACACCCACATCCCTTCTTCTCCCTCTTTCACAAATAATTACGCTACCGTTTTTATTGTTGCTGCACTGTCTGATTTCCTGTGAATCCGTTCTTGAAAAAAACACACACAAAAAACAACAAAAAACAAAAACAGTAGCATATTTAGGGATAGGGGAAGAGAAAGTTAACAAAACTTGGACACTTTGCTCAATGATTTATGGGGTGGGAATTCTGAATTTTCCTTTTTAATCTTTTGATGTTTTCATTATTATTTAGTTGTTGTGGTGGTGGTTCTGTTTTTCCATATAATTTCCCCATCTCTTGTAGACTATTTTTGAAAACATTTTTGTATTGACTACTGTTGGCTTGATGTTCCGTTCATAGGTTTTATGATTATACACATTATTCAACGCAATAGTATTTTCTCTACTTATTGCTGGGATGTTAAGCTTATAACATTTTTTAAATCTTATTAATAAAATTAAATTGTAAAAAAAATAATGTGAATAGTTTATTCTTTTTTAAAAAAAATTATATCCTTTCATTTTGCAAATTTGGTAATGGAAAATATCTTTGCCTGTGTAGAAAGGTAAATAGAATTGGCATATTTCATTATAAGAGATGCTTTCAAGGTCTTTGGTTTGCTACAATAACAATATTATGTTGTTTTTTTTTAAAGTTAAACTATTGATATCTTTTTAGATATTCATTTTTCAAGCAATAAATGATAAAAATATAAAAATCTTTCATGTAACACAAATTGAATTGAAGCTGTGTGGATATTTAAATGAATGAATGTTTTGAGAATCTAGTTCTATAAAAGAAAAGTTTGTGTGTCTGTGTGTGTGTGTGAAAGAGTGAAGGTAGAATTTGATTCATTGCCTAATACATTTGATGCAGAGAATTAAAAAAAAAACTGGTTGCCGTCATTTTGACTCCGTTGATTGTATTCAAATTTCTTCACTTATGACTAATAAAAAAACAAAACTAAATGATTTTCAACTTGCATCAATGCAATTTTAGAAACTGCAATAAATAGGTAAATTTAAGATTTGTGCATGATTAAAAAAATATTTTCTAATTTATTTCATCTTGATTGAAAAAAGTAACAAACAAAAAAAACAAAGAACAAAACTTTAATCATTTCCTAACTTTTTATTTATTAAGGTTGGAAGTTCGAAAAATCAACTTTTATTTTTGAAGAATTAGTCATAATTTTGACAAGTAGTTGCTTTAGAATCTCAAGTTAGTATGAAAGAAAATAAAGTAAAACATTGGTTAAAAAATTTAAATATTTATACAGATTGCTGATTGATTCTTCGATTTTAAACTTTATTTTTAAAAACTTTTTTTTATGACTAAACTTTGTATGTTCTCGTCGTAAATGATATCGAATAACTTCATTGAAATTAAGAAAATGTTTTTTTCGGATCAGTTTTTTTTTATTTTTATTTTTTTTTTATACAGACTTAGCCTCAAAATTTCTCCACATTAACTCAAACCCTTCAAAAATTGAAAGGAAATGTTATCATCAGGTTATATTTAAAAATATTTTTAGAATTAAAGTATTTTTTAAATTTTTTCTAAGTTTCTAAATATTGAATAAGAAGAGATGAATGAACGGCATCTTTATTTTTTTAATATTTTGGTGCCCTTGAGTATTTCCTGTTCTCTTTGTTGAAAACTTGGCACATTTAATTGGTCAGTTGCCGTGATACAGTTGATAATTATCTTATGTCAACAGTGTGTTGGTTGGTGGACGTTGGGCAGGGTGTGTATCGTATGTAATGCTGTTTGTCCAGCTGCATGTTGTGCTCATAGCTAGAATCTAATTCAAAGTACAAAATCTCTTCTTTACTATATGCAGCAGCAGCAGCAACATTTATGTACTCTTTTTTTCATCAGCAGGTGAAACTTTTTTGTTCATCCTGTTCTTACCTTTTATTCTTTGTGTACTCACTCCTTACCCGTCTGCTTCTTTTTTGTCATTATTAATCCCATTTTCACGCTCAGATGAAATTTGTTTTTTGCACCTGTGTTTCACCTGTATTTGTACTTCTACCAAATATTTGTTTTAACTAATAAACTAATATTGCTTTCATTGCATACAAACAGTAATTGATTGATTTGGATGAGGCGAAAAGAAAACCGTACTTAAAAAACAACAAAAAAACTTCATTTGAAATGGATTTTATATTTTCAATGAAAAAAATTCATTAATAAATTGGCTGATCCTGATCGGAATAAAAAAAAATGCACACACACACACTTTTGTGCGTGTTTTCAAACAAAACATGAATGTCTAACTTTGTTATAAACGAAGTTGATAAAGTTTGACTTAAAATCTTGAAGTATTTATCTATTTTCATTTTGACTAAAATATTAGATCTCTACTGTTCGGCCTGTTTTTCATCTGAGTGATTTAAAAAAAAATCTCAGTTCATCACCACGCATTGTAATATCAATTTATTTTCCCATGGGGAAGACCCTCAATGGATGTAGGTTGTTGTGTGTGAAACAATGGATGGATGGGTTCTTTTGAATTGAAAAAGTATTCTGGTCACGAATGGAGCTACTTAAAGGTAGGAAAAATAGTGAATATCATTATACCTCTGTTTTAATGGTCTTGTGCCATGATTGTAAATTTTACAAATAAGCAAGCGTGGCCTTCCGGCTGAGATTTATTCAGCTTAACATCCTCAGCCATGTTCTCGTCTTTGGCTGAAACACGGCGCCGTGTATTTTGTCCCCGGACGTGACGTTGTTATATATGGGGGAGATGTCCTGGAGATTCCGAACCCCAGATAGGCACCTCTTCATTGCACATAAGAGAAACTGAGTTTGACGCCTTCGTGACATTGGTAGCGGGGACCGGTCAATTTTGTCATAGTTTACGCATATGAGCGTGCACTCCCCCCTCCACTTTAAGCTGTCCCTGTGTCGCATACTAACCCTTTGGTGGAGATATAATTAAATACAGGATCAGACCCCCCCCAAAGTGTGGTATCTGTTCAACTTTTTCGGTAGTGTTTTTGTCTTTGAGATAGAGCGTGGTGTCTTGTTTTTGTCTTCGTGGAGAATATGATAAAAACAAAACGAAATAATTCAATCCTGGTGATCCCGACACCGAAGCAACACCTCCCTATGACAAAAGTGTGTGTGTGGGAGGGGGTCAGATTAATCTGACAACTTCGTGACATGAATCGGATTTGTCTTCGTGGTGATGCAAATTTAAACTGAAGAGAATATTTTCAAAATCTTCGGAGAGAAAAAAATTAGTCAAGTTAGTTTGAGGATTATTATATAAAAAATATTCCGAGTGAGTTACTCAGAAAGTGACTTTCTTGTTAATTACCATTTTAAAAAGAACATATGGAATTATTCTGGAATCTCAGAAGTGTGTTGATAATCTTTTAATTCATAAAAGAGAAATGCTATTTTTTAAAACTCTTGTGTTCCTCGACTTATTTCTATATTTTGTTCATATTTATTTAACGCGTATAATTAGTCAACATGAATAATTCACGGAATCTCTTTATCATCGAACAGGATTTGAAAGCCAGTGACATATTTCCAAAGTAGATGTAATTTTTTATTCAAACTTCCACAAATAAAAGTTACAATTATGAATTGAAAACTATATTATGATTTTTCCGTATTACCTTATGAGTAAAAAAATATCACATTGTAGGATTTTGTGTTGCTTTCTTAGCATGATAACATTAAATGATCTGACTTGGAGAATAAAACAATTTCCAATCCAATTTACATCTCAATATCAGTGGGTTTTTTGGAGGGGGTTAGCAGTTTCGCTTACCATGATCATTATAATTTCTCAGGGGCGATAACTATTAAATGTTAAACTCTTTTTCATCATCTATTTGCAATTAGTTATAAATTCTATAAATAGGTTGTAAAAAAGGCGGCCTTTAAGTGAAACAAGTAATTCATCCAATCTTCTTTACTGTCAACCAGGCATAGCACACACACACACACATACACACACACATGTGTGTGTGTGTGTGTGTGTGTTTAAACATCCACAAATAAAAATTTCCATTATAAGCTGATAATATTAAATATATACATATTTCGTTTTCTTTAATATTTGAGACTATTTTCTGTTTGATTTATCAACCCCTATTTTATGTGTACCTTTCTACGTAGACATGCTAGTTTAAGGTTTGAAATTAATTCCTATTAAATATGTCAATTTGATTTTTCTCGCTTAAATATGTATTAGCTGCAGAAAGCAAAACCTTGTATTCATTTATTTTTAGTATATTTACCACAGAAGATAGTACATTGTATTCATTTTTTCTAAGAAAATATAACTAAATGAACTATGAACATGTTGGTATCTGTTACAATAGTCCATTGTTATATTGTTACTTCTATTTAGAAAGAAGCAAAGGATTCTAATTATAATTTCATTGGTATCCTTGCTTTTCTGAAAACTTTGGAGGATTAAAAAAATAACATTTAACACAAATGCAGACCTCTCACTCACACTCACATTATCATTGCTTTATCCTCTGGGAGCTTTTAAGTATATTTGCTCTAATAAAAAGTCTTACTATGATGTACTATTTTTGTTCGGTTCGAACAAGACACTGGGCACTGCTGGAGAAGCAAGGATGAACTCATAAGTGACGTTCTTCCGTGGAAGGCATCACACGGGCACGCCAGTGTGGGCCGTCCAGCAAAGACGTACATTGACCAGCTCTGCGTGGTTACTGGACCTCCCGTGGGCAACGAATGATAGGGACAGTTGGTCAGAGATTGCCATGGATATCCGTGCTAATAGCGTGACATGATGAAGATGATGATAATGTGTGTGTGTGTGTAGATGGATGAGCTTAGACCGCAACATTACGGCAATATGTATTCAATGCCGTGGTGCCTTTAAATAATCCACGTCCATGGCAATTCTTGCCTTCAAATAAAGAAAAAAAAAATTATTTAAAAGTAAAAAAGAAAGAGAAAATGAACTATCATCGCAAAAAAACCCAACTTTTCTTGGAATTCAAAACTTAACCCCATCGTCGAAACATGAAAATATATTCGTTCGTGTTTGTTTCATTTTCAATCAAGACATTCGTAGTCTAACGACATACCGTACCTAAATGCCGCAAGTATACAGTAATACAACAATCTCGTTCTTTCCACAATTTATGATAAACTAATGTTATGTTTGATTTCTTTTTTGAAAAGTTCCACTGCTGTGTATCATATTATTTGTCAATAAAAATTTGAATTCAAACCTTTGTCTATTGAAAGAAGAAACGTAAATATTTTTGAACTTAAAAAAAAAAACTCTCCAAAAAGAAATAACGAACATAAAGAGTTGTTACAAAGAAAAACAGTTAATTCAAAGATCAAATTATCCGATTGGGGAAAAATTACACACCTTTATCTTGAAAAATAAGTAAAACAGTCCGTTTTTTACGACACGGCCAGTTTCTTTTATATTTTTTTAGATGAATTCTGTATTCATTGTTCTTTTACTAAAAAACTCTGGCATTGAAACCTATAAAAATCTTCTGATATAATTATTCAAACTCTTATCTTTATAGAAAAAAAAGTAAAGATCGTTTTTTGTCGGTTCATTTTTTCATAAAAACTAAGCGGTAGGGTAGACCTCGTAAAAAAAATATTTCCCCTAATATATTTTAGGAAAAAACTATTTCAGACATATTTTCATCAAAAGGTAAGTAATTATGGAAATTTTCGTGAAATCGGACCATTAATTGATTTTTCATAGAATTTTTTAAGCCTCTAGTCATAACTTGTTTTTTACTACGTTAAATTTCAATTGATTTAATGGTGCAAAAAAATGTAAACATTGATTTTCGTTTATAATTTTCTTTATTTCCGTAAGCTGAAATTTAAAAAAAAAAAAAAAATCATGAGTTTCTTTCAATGTTCTTTTCGAATGGACAAAAAATTTTCAAGATAAGATTAACCGTTATGAAAGTTAAAATATATATGTGTGTGTGTGTGTGGGGGGGGGGGGCTAAATTTCACTGGGAAATTTGGTGGTACCTATATATATATATATAGAGAGAGAGAGAGAGAGAGAGAGAGAGAGAGAGAGAGAGAGAGAGAGAGAGAGAGAGAGAGAGAGAGAGAGAGATTCCCTAGATATTTTGAATTACAGACAAATATATCAATTATAAACCTTGGTGAAATCAATAAGTTCAAAATTTAACTAAATCTTCCTTTGTTGCTTTTGAAAACTATTAATCTGAATGACCATCTGCTTTTCGGTTCTTTTATCAAATAAATTTCAACATTAAATCATTTTTGGCTGATTTAGATGTACATTTATCTTTTGTTATTGTTGAATGGATGTATAGTAGTATTTTATAGATGTCTTTACTTTGGTACACATGACTTGTTTTTACTGCGGTCTCTTTAGATGGACCTTCTTTTTAGTATTATATTTATCACACATTCTTTCTATTCATAGATCCGAAATTTTAATTAGCTTTTTTTTTGTTAGCAGTTATTAAAGATGTTCTACCTGCAGCTGTTTTTTTTTCTTTAAATCTTATTTGAATATACTTTCTTAAAGTGACTATCCTATTCATTTATTTGTTGATTGTATCTTCTATAAGATTAATTTTTCTCCCTAAAAAATTAAAAGGAAGTGTTGTTTCAATTGTGTATGTAATCTGTTATATTGAATCTCTGTGTCTATTTGTAACTGAATTATTTGGGAAACGGTACATTTTAGCATAACCTTTTCTATAATCAGGTACCCTTAGTCCAATGATAAAGGTGAAATTGGGTTTAGGCTACTGGGAGCTGAGTTATGGGTACTTTTTGGATATACCAACTTAGAAGATTTTCAGATCTTACACATCACTAGAATTATCTTCTAGTTCAGCATGAAGTAAAAACAGACTCTTGTGTATCTGCATACATGTGCATACATCACCAACTGTTTATTAATTCAAGTTTTATGAAACATGGCAAATATCATAAAATGAAAGTCTATGTTTAATCCAATAAAAAAATGTATTTTTGTCGTTTTTTCTACTACGGGTTGGTGTACGGTGAAGGTCGAGGTTGAAACATTGGAACCTTAAACCAAATGTGAAAGAAGGAAAAGATTGAGCTCTTACTTGATGCGGTAATTTCTTATTGAAATCCTGGGTAACAAAATTGTAATTGCAATGAATTGCTTTATTACTTACAAGCAACTGCTGTCCTTGTAAAGGTAACAATTTAACAATTCTTAACAGTCCTGTTAAGTAAATAATAACAAAAGAGCTTGAGGGTGAAAGGGATTTCTTTTATACCTTTCCAGACGGTCTCATTCAATATATATAGTCTTAACCAATCAATGTGATATACAACAACAAACATTATAAAAGTGGTGGCAAAGAGAAATAGGATTTCCCGTTGCTTGTTTTGATTCCACCACTTCCTTTCGTGACATCAAGTATCTATCTAGGTGAGTGTAAAATTACTTCGGGTTTTTATTACTTGGTTAGTAAGTTTGAGATTAAGATGTCAGAAATTGTAGGACCAAAAAACCTTTTTAAACTTCTTAAAAAAAATATACTCTAAATGGTGACTTTAATAATTGGTAATCAAAAGATTAGCCAATCAAATGATTTCATTATTTGGAAACATTGATCATGAATTTGTTGGATATTGGAGGTGTGGATTGTGTAATGGTTATAATCAAGGAATATGGAATTGGCAAACAATTTAAGTTCCTGGTGAGGCTTTTCGTATTTCCTGCTAATGGCTGTGAGAAAGACATGGAATTGCAAAAATATAGCTTATATATTCATTCTAAAGTTGCTTGGATCGTTTTGGCTACCAAGAATCAAGTTATGAATACTTTTTTTGTATCCCAATTTGGAAAATGTTCAGATCTTACATCACTACAATTATCTCCCTTGTTGATCACTCTTTCTAAATCCAATCAAAATGAAATGAAACTTCATTTCAATGTAGATTTTACTAAGATATAATTCTTAGTAAAAATAAATGAATGATTGTGTCCTTACTAAAGTAATTCATTGATTACAAACTTGATCTTAACTATATAATAAGACTTAGTGATTTTAAGGATCAGATTTTAGGAACTGTAGAGTTGGGTGTATTTTCTGGGTTGCAAAATACAGTATATAAATCTTTGGATTATTGTAATAATTTTAGATTTCGTTAAGGATATATATATATATATATATATATATATATATATATATATATATATATATATGAACAAGAACAGTTAAAACATTTTTTAGTGTTCGTTAAAAAATATTTCAGGAGAGAGGTTTTTCCACATTTTTATGTTAAAGAACTTTTCAGTCAAACCCTTGTAGAATAAAAGAAATATTTTGGCTAAATGATATCAATTAATAAAATATTTAACAACAGTTTCTAGTTTGGCTGAAAAGTTCTTTAACCAAAAAGGTAATTGTATTGAGCAATGAAATATACATACTCTGACCCAGCTGTTAGGGTCCCCTCTATGGGTCAAATAAATGTCTAAAAATTATTGTATTCGATTTCAATTCTTTTAACCATTTAAAAAACAAAAGGTAATTCCCTTATTTGAGTTGAGAATTTTTCAGTGCCCTTTCATAATATTCTACTGATTGGAGGATTATTAAATTAATTTTTTTTAAGAACAGAGAAAAAATGAATCATTTTCTGAATTGTTTTGTGATGCAAATAAATTCCTACTAAAATAACTAGGAAATCTAACTTTGCTTTATAAGAATTTGTAGATCTAATGAAAAGAGAAAGAAATGTTGGAATATTTCATATAATCTTCATTGTTCACTATTATAAAGTAATTCCTCATGTTATAAATCTGCATGTAATATATTTTCCTAGGAAGAATCAAATGTGATTGTAGTCAGTAGGTCAACATATTCACAATGTATGTTCCCTGTTTGTTTCATTCTTCATTGATACATTCATAAATATTTGATTGTTACAGCTGACTGCTTTCTATAATAGCTGAATATTGGTTGGCAAGTCAGATTTTCAGTTTCTCATGATTTGACCAATTGCTGCTGCTGATACTGATGCCACCACCACCACCACCACTATAATGGTTGTTGCCTTTTATCAGTCCTTCTTATTGATATCAATACTTATAAAAAATACTTTTCTTTTTGAAATTATTTTCTTTTAATCTAAAGTTCAGAATTTTCACTTTATATATAAAAAATGCTTTGAAGTTAAAAGCCATTATTGATTCTTGAAAGATTTTTTTTCTTTCTGCAATAAATCTAAAAAAAAAAAAATCTGTTTAATCTAATTCTTCTTTTTGTTACATAATGTATTATACTTATCTGTGATTAAATTTCGATTTTGTACACTTGAAAGCCAAATTTGTTTTTGCCAATTATGATCCAAGTGATAACAATCTAAATGATGGAATCAAAGAGTATCAAGACTTCAACTTAAATTCTTAGAATTTAAATGATGTATACACAGCTGAGTATCTTATATAATAGAATGTCTTGACTTCATCAAGATGAATCAATGTCAATTTGAATATATATATATATATATATATATATATATATGTATGTGTGTGTGTGTATATATAAAGCCAGTCTTGATACTTTTTTTAAACAAAATTCTTTTAGTAAAACAAAAGACCTGTACGAGGTTGTTTGCATTTCACTTGATGCTAATAGTAGAAGTAAAACTCTGAATTCAAACCAACTGTACTCTGCTTAAAAATTGACTTTGTATTGAATCCTGCCCATAGCATACAAGTTGGGTAAATATACACATCTAAACCAGTGGTCAAAAATACTTTTTGCTATTACTGCAACATAGCCATATTTAGGAAACCATTACCCAGAGGCATTAAAACACATTTTACTTTTGGATACAAGAAAAAGATAAGGAAAAAATTTAGGAATGTTTTTTTAATTTTTTTTTTAAAGAAATTGAACAGGAAATTATAAAAAATTTAAGAGAATTTTAAAGAGAAAATGGCATTAAAAACAAAATAAATTAAAAAAAAAAAAGCAAAACAATTGTAAACAAAACATTTGACAAGTGGTTGCACTTCTTGTTTCTGTTCAGAAATAATAATGATGATTTTAACAAAAAGACAAAAAAAGAAAAAAAAAAAAAAAAAGAAGAAAATGAGACTAGAAAAAAGAAAAAAATTTTTTTACAAACCTTTCTAATGAATTCAAAATATGAGATAAAATGTGAAAATATATCAGTTTCAATAATAAAAAGAATTAGTTTAATTTATTTAAATTCTAAATGGTAAAATTAAAATATATTGTCTACCAGTCAAATATTTATTACAGAAGTGATGGTGTAATTCCTTTATTTTTAACATGTATTTGAAATTTCATGTTGGCAGTATATCTTTAAAGAGATAATAATATACTATAATAGTTGCATGAATAATGTATTTCAACATATACATATGTATAAAGAATTGATCTTGTACTCTTGTCTGGTTTGTTTAAAGGGTATTGTTAATTTGGTCACTAAGTGCAAACTTTTATTGAAAGTAAAAACTTGCCCCTATTTTGTTTTGTATTAAATCACAGAAAAGGGATTTCCTCCCCTGAAATTGTACCAAGAGTAGGTCAACTAACAATTCTTCAGTAATGATTAGTTGAATCGGTTTGTAAACTGAAATGAAAAATTTATGTGACACTTTAATTAAGCCAACTTGTGTTTGTGAAAATGTTACTTTGCTGCTTAAAACAAAACAAAAAAATATTTGGGGATTTTTATTTTATTTACTTATTTTTGAATTAAATCTAAAAAAAAAATAAATAAATAGTAAATACCTCATTTTTAAGAATTTTGTTTTTATCTGATGTTCATTAATTAATTCTATATATTTTTAATAAAACTGATTGATGATTCGATCTGGCTACTTCATTTTTTTTAAAGATTTTAGGTTTTATATTTTTGCTTTTATTTGTTATCAAAGTTTTAGAATATTCAGCCTGTATATCTATGTTAATAATTGGAAATAGTTTGTTTGTCTATCCTCTGTAGATGGCTAAACTGGTTTGATTTAGAGCTACCAACTTGGGTGTGCATATATATATATATAAAGCTTTCCTCTGGGACTAATATATATATATATATATATATATATATATATATATATATTAGTCCCAGAGGAAAGTTTTAACCTTTCCAAAAAAGGTCTACATAGAGAAAGGTGTTCTCAACAAGAGTAGGGGAGTATTTAATTTACTAAGACTCCATATTACTGAAAATATTCATACAAAATTTAAAAATTTATTTCATTTTTTTTTGTAATCTATTTAATTAGATTTCCATATATACAGATACTACACTCTGACCCTAAGCAGAAAGTATGAAACTTTGAAGTTTTCAGAAGTTCTTGGCTGTAAAACTTTGATCCTTGGCGCTGTGGTGTGAAACTTTGATCCTAGGCAAAAGTTCTTGGCTGTAAAACTTTAATGCATTTTCATATTAAAGTGAAAATCAAGGAACTAAAAAAGGACTTGAGAGTGTCCCCAATAGACTGAACACACTTCTCGCACTACTAGCCTTGGATTAAATAGTACCATTACTGTTCTTCTACAAGGATAGATTTGATATTAAATATCCTAGAAAAGTTGTCATTAAACAAGAAAACCAAACCAAAAGAGGAATTATTTTTATGAAAAATATTGTGTAAATGGTTAAAATATTCTTTTTCAGTGGTTTTAATTAATGTTGCTTGGTTGTGTGTGCCTTATGGACAGTCAAGTGAATGGACCCTAGAGGATTGAACATTAATTTATAAGGGTAATTTGAGATTGAATTTGGGGATAGATGGTGATGACCTTAGAGCTTGCCAAAGGTCAATTTCAGGTCAAATAGGAAGAGATAATGGGCTTACTAAAGGGATGGGTTGTAGGATCTAAAAAAAAAAAATCTTTATTCTTAATCCAGAAGATTAAACTGTTAATATACAGAAGAAGCATTATTAACATAAAACTCTTTTTGTCAGAATGTTGGATATGTTTTACTCAGTAAATTGTTATTGCTAGTTTAAACCCATATAGAGCTCATTGAAATCTTTCTTTTGTATATAAAATATATTTTTCTCTCCCTCCACTTATCAAAGCTATATTCATCTCCCAATAACATCAAAGAATTTTGTTAAAGAAACCTCAATGATGTTGCTATTAGTAACTTAACTCGTTGCCTACCAAATTTCCCAAAAAATTTCTTGGTATTTTTTACCTGTATGATGGGATATTTCAAATTTCACTATTTATTCACTTCAGAACTCATTCTATTCAAATAAAGTCCTATCATTATTGTAATCTGAATCCTTCTGCACAATTATAATGAACTAACCACCAGTTTTTGTACTTTGTTGTGTGTGGTATTCTGTAGGATCACAGTAGTGGGAGAGCTGCTGTGAGCGTTTAAAATAGGCAAAGAGTTAACATCTTATTACTACCCTCCTCCTAACAAATGAGGATGGGTGATATGCTACTAAAAGAAAGCAAAATAAATTTAAGTATCTTTTCTTGTACTTCAAATAACTCTTTATTCTAAAAAAATCAAATGAATTATAATTTTTTCTTGACTTGTGTCAAGGTTGCTCATGAGGACAGTAGCTTTTGTCGGTATTGCCTGAACAGGAAGATAGTTATGAGAGAATAGTTTCAAGTACTCACTTGCTACTTTCTTCATTTTAAATGTTGGGATTTGTTGATTGAGGATCAAGCACAGGGAGAGGTGGATTCATGCTTTTCCTGTGAACATTGATTAGTATAAAAGCAAACATAAACAACCCCAACTAAATCCGGTTTGAAAATGGCTCATTTTCTTCATAAAACAATGGCTGAAAATATTGTTGGATTTTGAATGCCCTTCCACTCTTCCTCCTCCTCCTCCTCCTCCTCCTCCCATGTAATTGGGTCAAATCAATTCAGTTGTATATTGTTTGTCTCAAACATGGTTTTCATATTTGTTTCAATATTTTTTTTTGTGCACCTACATTTAAAGAGAAAAGGAAAAATTAAAAACTTGTAAGACTATTGGCAAGAATACATCTTTTGATATATTAGGGTGAGATGTTAAGTTCATAGGCTGACAAAGATACTCTCATGGAATGTGACCAAATGAGCTTTATTTTTCAACAAAAGCCTCTTTCCAGTTCACACACTTCTTCCATCACTGTTACAGTGCTTGGAACCCATTGGTCAATGTCATCAACAGTAGCTATGCCATCATTGTATGAAAATTTCAGTCAATTCTTGTACAGAATCTGGCAGAATGATCTCTTAGTTTGGAACAAAAAAACAAAAAAACAAATCAGCATAGATCCTATTCAAAATTTAATTTAATTTTATAATATATATATATTATATATATATATATACCAATCCCTCTGCATGAACAGGATATAACACAAGGTCAATTTCTTAAGCGGAGTTTAACATTTGAATTCAGAGTTTTATTTCTCCTAGACTGGTTATCTAGCCATGGTTAAAAAGTCCAGTTGCCCTGCTATTTACCCATAGCCGGAGGGAAATTGGATTCATATCTTTCCCAAGGGTATTAGCACCATGTGAAATGAAAACAGTTTTGTCCAGGAATTGAATTTAATTTTACTTTTAAAATAAAAGAAAGAACAATATTTACTGTTTTGTTTTGTTATTGTCAGCACTTTAAATATCATATTGCCATTACTAGCTATATTCACCTGAAGCCTCACCCTTCATCTTGTTATTTACTCAGGTATTGTTTTGATTTCATGACAAATAAAATCTTTCAGTTTGTCAGTTGCCTATGATTAAAGATTTAAACCTTCTGGATTTTCAGAGAAATTAATTACATAGAAATAAATCTGGTGATCAAGCTAGTCATGGGATGTCAGCATATAATGAGATGGGGTGCTGTGGAAAAGAATGCTAGGTGTTCACCATTCCACACCATTATGGTAACTGAAATATAATGGCTACTGGTCATCAAAGACAAACCTTCCATCCATTCACTGCTACTAGCACCTGTGTGACAGCAATTTTAAATCTGAGGCATTCTACCAGACTCTGTAGTTTGCTAATCTTAATTGGTCATTTTGATATGTTTCTGGTTTAATTCAGTTGAAACCACAAGGTTTTGGGTTTGATACCAGTCCTTGCCAACGAAGTGCAAAAAACTGGCAGTCAATACTTGGAGACGTTTTGTTTTGAGAGCCTCGATTAAAAGATTGATTTTTGATTTATTGGTAGTGGGGGGTCTCTTGACAAGAATTGAAAACATTACAAACTTAAAGGAAAAGGAAGAAAATAGCATTTTTTTTTTTTTTTTTTTCAACCAAATTTCTTTTAAATAAGCCATTTGCTTGTATAGATGTTTTAAAGTATATTTTCATGTAGATCATCCCTACTTTTCTTTCCTTTCAACATTGCTTTCTTTTATTTACTTGAGTGATTTGAAAGGATTTCAATTGGCCACAGAAACTGGATTCTAAACTCACCAACTTTTGGATTAATACCCTGGGGAAAGGTATGAACCCCTAACCTCCCAGCTATGGGTACCACTACTGTTCTTCTACAAGAATGGATTTGCCATTAAATAACCCATGAAGTTTGATATGCCATTAAACAAAGAACAAACAAAAACAAAAAAAAAACTATTACCAACATGGCTAATATCCCTATCTCTAAGTTATAGACAAGGAGATATGCCAAACCAGACAACAAAAATAATCCTATCATTTATGACAAGAAATATAGGAAGGAAACTAGTGGGTCTGTCTCTATATATAATGGACTCTCCTATAGATCTCAACGTATGAAGGCCCAACAATTCAGTTAAAGATGTAAACCCTTGAACTATCTACACAGGTGATCTGTTTATAGTGGTGAAGGTTTATGTAAGACTAGACACTTTTTGGATAAGCTGATAGATATTTTCTAGTTGGCATCTGTTTTGGAATAACTGCAAGCAAGGTACAAGGACAGACTCTATTTCAGATTGGCTTCTATTTCAAAATCAATTTTTTACATGGCCAGCTTTATGTTGTCATGAGCAAAATTGAAAAAACCTGAGGGGTTTGGAAATCTCACCAAAAAGTCAAAAAGAAAACATGAGCAATGTTTCCCATTTAGAAATTCTTTCATGATGAAAATAATTGGAATATCAGATTTTGAAAATAGGATTGAATGTTAGGCGTAAATAAATGAATAATTTTCACACAAATTATTTTATGTCAATGACCTTAAAATCCGTAATTGATGTAAGTACTGCTAGTTTTTTTTGTTTTTTTTAAGAATATATTCATATTTTGATTCAGATAGTACCATCATCCCATTTATGGTACATTTACAAAAAAATGTTCTATTCATATGTGAGATTTTTTTATCAACGGGATGGTACCAACTTTGAATTGTGTGTGTGTGTGTGTGTGTGTATATATATATATATATATATATATATATATATATATATATATATATATATATAATATAAGTAGTGAAGGATTGAGTAAAATCTAACCATTTCAGTATATAAGCAGAATTTAAAAGCACTTGTCTCAATAAATTCTGAGGAAGCCTCAGCTAAATAAGGCGAAATATCAATTGAATTTAGTTGCTGTGTTGTTATATCTACTTTTTCCTCTATTTTCAACCATATATATATATATATATATATATATATATATATATATATATATATAATTTTTGGAAGACCTCCACCGCTGATACTAATTATCAAAGAAAAGTTAAAAAATATTCTCCTTGAATAAATCCTGTGAAAATATCAGTTATGAATCTTTAAGCTGAGAAACTAAATTAATGAGTCATCTTTTCATTTAATAGAATCAGCCTTTTATTTTTACAGATAAGGAAGGTTACTTGACAGAGACTTTATTAATCATATAAACCAACAAATGAAAGATAGAACTGTTTAAAAAAGGGATGAACTTCTAACCTCTGACCTCATTGTTCCTTTTGACCTTTTCAGGGTTTTTTTTTTACCATGCTATTAACATTTGATTACTCCAGGCTTTTAACCATACTTAAATGCAAGAGAATGATTCTAGATTCATTTAAAGTCACATTTATTACTTAAATAGTGAATGAACAATTATATATTTTAGGTCTGAAATGATATCAGCCTTCTGTGTTTTAGTGACTTAAAATATATTGAACATTCAGTTTTTCATAGCTTAAAATCTGAGATTTCTAAACTGTCACTGATAATCTCAATATATATATATATATATTATATATATATATCCCAATCTTTGTTTATTAACTAAATTATTAATTGAATTATTTATTTTTATTGACTAACAAAACGTAAGTATTGTTCCGAAGAGAATTTTATTTTAAGGTGCAGAAATTTTGAGGAGATTTCTTTATTAGATAAATTGTAAAATGATTAATGAACAGTTTTCAAATGATATCATTTTGTTCTCAAAATCTTCAAATAGTAACAAAAAAAAATTAATACTTAGCTTTTATCATTTTATTAGTAAAATAATAAAATATTAAAAGAAAAAAAATTGAATCTTTAGAAATAAGAACCAATAATTAAATTTTATCAGAATAAATTTCTAAATCTTTTCCACTTTTAGTTTTTCAATGTACAAAAATGTACTAGTAATTTAACATCAAATTTATTTGCATGTATATATATATATATATATATATATATATATATATATATATAAAAAAATTGGTACAAGATCAAACTTGCTATTATATTGATAGTTTTAGAGACTGGTTTGCTAAACATAGCCAGTCAGTCAGAATTGATAATTACTAAATTTTAGATTAGTCTTATACAAGGTTATGAGTATATTTTTCCAACTTCTCACCAAGCTGAAATAGACACAAGGTCATTTTATATTGGGGAGCCACACACAAATTGGGATTCTACACAAGGTTATAAATATGGAGGGGGAGGGGGTTACACAGTGAGAATCAAAATCTCAGTAGTTATCATCTGCAAGATTCTGTTTTTATGTTTCCTGGTTATGAATGGGCAACCATCTTGTAGATAAATTAACATTTATTTTTGAAAATTTCAGAATCCTCGAATGACTAAATGTCTTTTCTAGTTTGCATAAAGTTTTAAGGTTCAAAACAGTTATAGGTACAAATGCATAAATGTTTACCTGTCTTAGTATACTGTTTTATTGTTATTATTATTTATAGCATTTCACCTGTCAGTAGATACTAATTTGTACCTTATCATTGAATGTTATTTGCAGCTCTAATGTCTGAAGCAGTAAATAACTCAGTAGATTTGTACATTCTTTGCATTCTCTTTTACTGCAAGAAATGTCTTCAAGATTTACTAATTTTGTTGGAGTATTTTTCTTTTCTTTTTTCTTAGTTATAATTATCTTGGCTACAGTTAATGTAAAACAAAAAAAAATTGATGTCCTATCCCAAAGGACGGTTTATCTCAGTTGGTAGAGCACTTGTCTAGGAATTGCAAGGTTCCTGGCTTGATACCGACCCTCACCAACTCAGGGTATGGGTAGCACAGGAATTGAAATCAGTTTTTCTGTTAGACAGCTTACCATACCAAGCCCAGTTTGTGATAGTATTTAGCCATGATTGGACTTTAGTGCAAAGTAAAATACAAACCTATCCAGGACTGGAACTCTGATCGCTGTCTCCATTTCCTATGAATAACTGATTCTTTCATTCAAATTTATTCAAAAATATATATTCAGCCTTCCCTTTTTAAAATGTAATTGGTTGATTGGATCATAAAGAGATTAATTTCTTGTAAAAACTCTGACACAAAAGAAGTGATGAAAAATAAACTGGCAATGTAACATGTCCATTTGTTAAAAATGAAAATTATTTAAAGAAAAAAACAAACACTTTATATATAATCATCCTGAGGAATATGTACAGTTAGTATACTTATTACTTAGCCTGAAATCTGAGATATGCTTTGATCTTAAGCACAGTGCACATATACTACACTCTGATCCAATGAAAGTGCATATGGCATAATGGGTATTGTAGGAAATTGGCTCCATGAGCTGAGCTCAAATATTAGATGAGGTTGGATTTATATTAATATCCTTGGGAAAGGTAGGAATTAATCTCTTTTTCCACTTATGAAGTAAAATAGTTGGCCAGACAGGGCTCTTCAGCCTTGGTAGGGTTGGGATGGTAGGCAAGCTAGCTGTACACTTAAATATATATATATATATATATATATATATATATATATATATATATATATATATTGTATTGCATCCTGCCTGAAGCAGAGGGTTTTGGAAAATCCATATTTTGATCCAAGGCATCCAAGTGTTGATCCATATGTAAATGATTCTATCAAAATGAAGTGCACTTGTTATATTAGATATTATGAGCTCATTACTTGAATCCAGAAACACTGCTGATGCTACATTCACTATTCATTATTAACATCTTTTAATATTTATAAAAATACTGGTCTCTTGGCATGACCTAGAATATGCAGACTACATCTCTTGCAGAAGATCAGCCCCCACCAAAAAAAAAAAAAGAAAAAAAGAAATGTGTGTTTTGGATATGACTACATCTTGTGGTAAGGCTGAAGCTTTAGGAAATGTTGAATCATTCCTTCATTGCCATTTCTCCCAGGTTCACTCTGAATTGCAATTGGTTAAATATGTTTGGAAATTATTAGTATTTGATAGAATTACTTGAAACTATATAACTGTCTAATTCTTTGTATTAAGAATAGTTACTTGAAGCTATAATTGTTTACAAATTATTATTAGTTACTTGAAATTGTATAGATGCTTGAAAAAAAAAGACTGACCTCAGCATTAAATGACCCAACAAGTGTTGACATGCTGTGAAACCAACCAACCATTCATAATGGCTGTAATTAGTATTTTCTTAATTGTATAATGTGGTATATAATGTCAATGAATATTTATAATATAATAGCATAATGTTTATTGCATAGTGCAGATAAAATATATTCCTCAGAAATTTATGGTAGCTTGAAAGTGAAATAATTTACTCCATTGTCAAGTATTTTTTATATTTAGTAGAATATCTAAAAGGCATTATTTGTCTTGGATATTTGCAATGTATTAAAAGAATATAAGAATAAATGGGAATTTTTTTAACATTTTCAACTCTGAAAATATCATTTTACTATGGATACTGAAAAATTCCCAACCCATGCAAGAAAGGAATGATTTTTTTTAATTAAAAAAGAAAAAATTCTACTATTGTAAGTAAAAAATTAAGTAAAAATTTCAATTACATTTAATTGTAATACTGGCTGAACTAATGGAAATTCCATGGTTTTATTGAATAGTATTATACAAGTAAACAATCTTGTAATCATTGTCAATGGTGATATTGATTTAGGAAGGAGTGAAATATTCTACTTAGTTTCATAGTTATCTTCATTATATTGAGAATTTAGATGATTATGTTTAGTGAGAATGCAGAACCCACAAAATTATAGTTTAGATAAAATTGAACTGGAAATGGTTTTATTCTCCAAGTTAGAGCATTTTAAATGTATTGCACTAATAAAATATTGCCATATGTCATTTGTATTAGGTTATGGTTATATGAACATGAGAATTCTAATAATATACAGATTAAACATTATAACAATGAAATTATCAGATTAAAATTTAGTGTTGGGCTATGGCATCCTATATATATATTTTTTTCAAATTTTAGTGACACCTTTATATATATATATATATATATATATATATATATATATATATATATATATGATTTTGTATATTGAAATAGTTGTTTCTTTTTTAAATAAGTTGTTTCTTTTGAATAAGAAAAAAAAACTTGAATTGGTGTGTTGTCTGAAATGTTATTTACTTTCACAGAACAATGCCAAGTTAAATAAATTCCATTTTTCTGTTTGTCTTTTTCTTTAAAAAACAGAGAAAAAAATGAGAAACTTAAATTTCATTTGTTCTCCTCTACAAACACAATATGCTCCACACTCAAACATAAAAGCTAATTACTATTTCAATTTTTAGAGTGATGATATAATCATTGTTGATGTATTTTATTACATAACTTTTCATAATGGCTCTTTAAAAATATTACATTTTTATTTGTTCATCTATTTTATTTTTTATGAAACAAAAAATGTCCCTTTAAAACTTGATATCATCATTTGCTTCTATGAGTTTCCATGGCAACAATCTTTTTATGAATTCACAATTTCATTCATTTGGGATACAGTGAATTTGTTGGGTAGAACCGGCTCAACCAACCCAGGGTGAATGCCATCGCAACAACACAATCTGAATGAAAAATGTGGGGCATAAAGAGTGAAATTTGGTGTTGAAATAACAAAAGATTTCTGTAAATTTCCCCAGGGGGTAAGAAATATAAACCTGTATGTGTGAGGGTAATTCTAAAGGTATGGTCTCCAAAATATTCAGGAATCATTGATTGTGAACCTGTATCTATTTTTCTAAGACTTAGCATGTCAGCAAGGCAGGTGCATGCAGAACAAACACAACAGTGTTGCCACACAGTTTCCCTGCATCCCTAGTGCTTTGGAGACCTTTCTTTTGTATTTACCCAACCTCTCTGTCATGGGCAGGATGCAACACAAGGTCAATTTTTAAGCTGAGTACATCTAGTTAGAATTCAGAGTTCTCCTAGACCGGTTGCTGTACCAAGGTTAAAGAGCCCCAGTCTGCCCTATTATTTACCCATAGCTTGACAAAGAAAAGATGGATTTATGTGTTTCTCAAGTGCATTTGTGCAAAGTGAAATGCAGACAGCCAGTAAATGTGATGTAATATGAAATTCGACTATAGTTGCATATGGCACACTTTAGGAATTTGATTATAAATTGCAATAAAAGGTTTGAATTATTGTTGAAAATTCTTAAGTTTTATTTGATAACCTGTATTAATTTTAAAAGAATTATTTCCTTTTTGTAACCATCAAATTCTTTAATCTCTTCTTTAATATTATCTGAACATCATAATGATTTTTCTTTCATATATTATAAATCCATCAAAGTAGTTTACAGATCAACTATAATTATCTGGTTGTGTTTGGAATTTAAAACAAAATTTTAAAAAATCCTAAAATCTCATTATAATGGCATTATTACTTATTTTGTTTATTCACATTGAATATTAAAAATGAAGAAAAAATAAAAAAAAACAATCTACAGCAGAACTTTCATAAATGAAAATTCTAAAGGATAAAATTGCCTGTAAGATGATTAGCAAGGAGTGGGGAGAAAGAAAAATGGAGGAAGCCTTTTTAGAGGCCAGGGTAATCTTATATGTATAGAGTAGATAATCTATGAGACCCTCCACAGTTGATGAGTTTCTTATTAGATTAACTGTAATATACATTAAAATAGATGACTTCCAGCTTTTTATATATCTTTTCTTATTATTGAGACAGTAAACTAAGAAGAATTCTAACCGGGAGCAATCTCTACATTTCTTTGATGATTTGACTCAATTTCCTCTTCAACATTCTGTCAAGTTGTTTAAAAAAAAAAAAAGAGCAGATATACTTTGTGGTCTTTTTATGATTAAGATAAATAATACAAAAATAAAAAAGATTCTGTGAACTAATAAGTGGATTAAAAAAATATTAAAACTGTCAAATATATTTTGTCTTTACAAAAAAAAAAAATTCAAAATTTGGTCTCTTAAGCTGCAATGCAGTGTTAGTTTTATATCACAGTTACTTATATCAGAAATTTTAGTTTTTCATATAGAAAAATTGATATCTTGGATTTAAGAAAATATTCTACTCCTCCTAAAATTGACAAATATTTTATTCACTATTAAATAATTATGGGATTTTCTGTATCAAATTCAACAAAAAGAAATCTATTTCTTCATCGCTAGAAGAATCCATAGCATTGTGCCTTGCATTACAATAACAACGGTTAGACCTGGTTTAGCTTAGTTGTTAGAGCATCTGCCTAGGCACCACAAGGTTCCAGGTTCTATATCAGCCCTCGTCAAAGTACAGCTTGGATCTGTGTGGAAAAGTGGGAAGCTGATGGCACCTCACCTCAGATGCAAAAACAATCTCTTGGCCTAGCACTAGTGAAAAGGAGATAGACTCCTTGCTGTCCAGCTGATACTGACAATAGGCTGCTCTGCTAACAGAATTTCCCATGATTATGTAGGGATACTGGGTTCTATGATTATATATGGATAAGGTTTTTGAATAAAATCTAATGGTATGAATAAAATCAGTCATGTTTCTATAAGTTCTACACAAGACAAACAGTAAAATAATGAAACTAAACAATTCATATAAATAAGATCCAAAGAAAAAAAAGGATCATACCCTTGGGAAAGGTATGAATCCAATCTTTCTCCTTCTAGCTATGGGTAAATATTAGGACAGACTGGGCTCTTTGTCCTTGGTATGGTGACCTGTTTAGAAGAAGGAAAACTAAATTCAAACTAATTGTGGACCTGGAGAGGGAGGGGTTCCATTAGGCTATTCTTGTCCAATACATACAACAAAATAGCCTCCCTGCCCCCAACAGACTAAGTTACAGGATAAGTAAAATAAAATAAAATAGATAAAAAATTTCGACAAGTTTTCTTTAAAAATAAAAGCTGAAACATTCATGTAGCATTTGATGTAAATCCATTTCTTAAATATTTGCTATTGTTCATGTCTGTTGCAACAATTTTCTTAGGTAAAAATTGTAGCTAAATTGCTGGTTTTGTGCTGAAGGTTAAGTCGGGCAACAGTTATCAAAGTTCTTTGTAATTGTTTTAAATAGACATTCAGTTAATCTTTATCAGGCAAACCTATTGCAGCATAGAATGCATTGTTAAATATTTCTACAATAGATGTATATTGGTCACAATTCTAACAAATTACAGATGCACATCTCGATTGCTACTAACGACTATTTAATTCTACTTCACCTTTACGAGTACACGCACACACACACTTATTTTTCTGCTAGGACAGAGTGTTTGCTACTTTAGGACAATTACATACAATTATCATTTCCTTTTTGTTATATGATACATTATCAGATGACATTTAAAAAAGGAAAAGAAAAACT
Source organism: Doryteuthis pealeii (assembly GCA_023376005.1). Classification (NCBI taxonomy): domain Eukaryota; kingdom Metazoa; phylum Mollusca; class Cephalopoda; order Myopsida; family Loliginidae; genus Doryteuthis; species Doryteuthis pealeii. The sequence goes on from CM042153.1 coordinate 46,518,058, forward strand.
AATTCTAAAATATTTATCAGTTTTTGATGATTGGTTGCTTTCACAGCATGTTGACTTTTGTTGGGTCATTTAATGCTGAAGTCAGTCTTTTTTTAATTTTTATTTTTTTAATACAATTTCAAGTAATTAGTAATAATAATCATTTGTAAACAATTATAGCTTCAAGTAACAATTCTTAATACAATACAAATAATTTGTACACAATTATATAATTTCAACTAATTATTCATCTTTAATAATTATTTGTTTAAAAAAGTTATGGTTTCAATCTAATTTGCAATTCCTTAATAACAAATGTGAGGTTTATGCTCACCCCAATCATTATAATTCCTCAAGGGAGATAACTATTAAATGCTAATTATAGAGTACTTCATCATATTCATTTTAAATTTATTATAATATACATTCTATGAATATCATGTGACTTGATATTGAGTTTAATGGTTGCTTTTTAGCAATTTAATTAAAAACAATCTATTATAATAGAACACTCCTAATGGCAGTAACTTGATATTTCACTGTAAATAATTTTATGATATGCTTTTATGTCCTTATCAAATAATTTCATTATCTATTTACACACACACACACACACATATATATATATATATATATATATATATATATATATATATATATGTGCTTAAAAGATTTAAATTGCTGATTAATGCCTAATTTCCTGGGATATGTATCATTCTATTCTAACAGAATTCATTTTGTGCAAACTATAAAAACCTTTTTTACTCTTTTATTTCACCTTAATAAACTTGTATCATAAAGTGAACTAAAATAATTGATCAATGAGATTAAACTGTAGTATCTGTTCTCCTTCAGCTTTATTCTTATCTTGAATTTTTGTCTTTGATTTGACTGGTCCAGGGAACTGTAACCCTTCAACATATTTCTCACACCACCAAAAGGGAGAGAGAGAGTAATCTGCCTTTGTGATAGTGGTCACGGGAACCAAGTTTATTTTGGACCTTACCCAGACATATGATCGTTTGACCCTTTGTTAAATAGAATATGTGTCATATCCTACAACCGAGAGGAGGTGGATTTAAATGCATGATTAATGGTTATAATGATTATAGTCTGGTTAATTTGTTACACTAACCTTTTCTGTATTAGTTTCTTGTCTACTATTTATAATTGGTTTGATTGAAGTGATGGGAATGGGAGAATGGTTTATTGTATCTTATTGCAATAATAAACTTTCTGACTATTTTAGCAACATTCTATTCTTGTACAAGTATTAGCAAAAGTTGGATTGTAAAATGAAAAGGTTATAAAACTGGTTAATGCACAAATAAACCGTATGTATATTTACTTTTTAAATTTTTGAAAGAAAAGAAAAAAGGCTGACCCAAAATCGTCCATGTTTGATTTCTATTTTGATTCAAATCATTTTATTTGATTTTTACTGAAAAGTTTTGTTTTTTAAAGATTTTCTAGATAGGTTCATCAATAACTCTGTAACTTAATGCTGGGTGAAAGGCATGTGGATTTATTTTTCAACATGTTCTCTTTCTCTGTGTGTGTGTGTGTGTGTGTGTGATGAGGAGGGCGCTGAAAAATATTTGGTCCAACCAAGTTAAAATCATTATAACCATTAACCATTTATTTAACTGCACCTCCTCTGGGTTTTTTTAATTGAACATTTTGTTTGTTTTTGAAGGATTAGATAAATGTGAAAATGATGTGTTAATAATATTGAACTTTAAGATGAATATCTAGAATAGCAAGTATTTTATGGTTCTAGTTTATTTCCTTCTTGGTGGGGCTGAGAACTTTTCAATATTTGATTTCTTTGGTTTAAATATTTGATTACAATCATTACTATATTTTCAATGTTCCATTGCATTACTTTAAAAAATGAACTTTTTTATTTATTTATCTATAATTATTTGTTTACACATAGTTATGATATCAAGTATTCCTATCTAATACAAATAATTTACACTCATTTGTATGGTTTAAAGTATTCCTATCCAATACAAATATCTTATACACAATAAGTGTTATATGATTATTATTGAATAAACATATTTAATTTCTATTCAATAACAATCATTTGTTTGCACAGTTATATAGTGTCAAATACATCATCATTATATTAATATTAATAATAATAATAATCCTTAGTAAACAATTATTGTTTCAAGTTACTATTCTTAATTTTTTAAAAATGCACACATCTAAATGACATCAAGTATTCCTATCTAACCCAAATAAATTTCATGCAGATCTATTTTACCTATAGATGGTAGCCTAACAGATACTACCTCTATGGGTCATAGTTGGCCTGGTAGTATTGACAATGAAGAAGTACTTCACAAACTCAGAGCCTCACCATCAAATACAGTTTAATGACATAATCAGGACACTCCCCTTTTGGAGGTGACTTACTCCTCTCTAGAGGATGCAGTCATTGTATTCTACGCCCCACTAACAGGACTTGCATTTCATTTTATATATATATATATATATATATATATATATATATATATATATATGAGGGAGAGCTATTATGAAATAATTTATATTTGTGGCTACTGCTTCACCAGTCTTTTTTCTCTAAATTGCTTATAAATCATAAAACTGTGTATAAATTATTTGTATTAAAAATAGTTACTTGAAGCTATAATTATTTACAAAGTATTATTATTAGTTACTTGAAACAATGTAATTGTTTACAAAACAAAAATGGGCTGACTTCTGTATTAAATAATCCAACAAGGGTTGATATGCCATAAAACCAACCAACATATTTTGTGAAATTAAATTCTCTTAAACATTTCTGTGTTTTCATTTTAAGATTTTTGTTTATAACCTTTTGTGAAGTCATTAACATACCATAGATTATTTGAGTAAGATTCACACCGGGTTCCCTAATCTTCTGCTAAACTGAGCTATGCTTTGGTAATGACAACATACCAGACATTTTTTGGACAATTGAACCTTTTCTTTGTTGTATTCTCCTTATTGTTAGCAACATCTGATAATCTAAAGAAGAGGTTTCCAAGTTTCAAAGGATTTCTTTTAAGAATTAACTTTAGTCTCAATTAGCAAATGTAATTCTTTCTTTGGTTTCATCTAATTACAGAGTATATAGATATATGATAAAAAAGAAAAGTGTGTTAAGATGTATTTGCAATACCTTCATGTCTTCTGTAAAAGTCTCCTTAAACAATACTACTTTGAATCATTACATTATGAGAAAAATCATTAGTTTCAATTTCATTTCCACTAAATAACCATAACTTATAGCAATAGCAGCATCAGTAGTGGTAGTTGCAAACACGTGACCTGCCTTTCTAACTTATTTTTATAGAAGTGGTTAGGTGTTCTGAAAACTTTTTATACATTCAATAATTTTATTAGGTTTTCAAGACTCATTAATTTCATGAATGGTTTGCTGAGGTTATATATATATATATATATATATATATATATATATATATAGACACACACACACACTGGATTAAAATCATGAAGTCAGTACAAAGTTTTGTTGCATTATTGTCAGTTTCACATTGATGCATCAATTCATTATCATAAAATATAAATTGTAAAACTGTTTGGTTTAAACACTTTTATAAAATGGGTTTTTATCCTCAGCCTGTATATAACTATATATGAAAATAAAATGGAAATTAATCCGACAGTGTGAATATGATAAAATGAAAAAACAAAGGATGTTTACAACTGCATGGGCTCATCAGGAGAGAGTGTTCGAGAAGGCTCTGAAACGGTTTACACACTCTCTCCTGATGAGCCCATGCAGCTGTAAACATCCTTTGTTTTTTCATTTTATCATATTCATAACTATATATATATATATATATATATATATATATATTTCTTTCCTCTCAGAAAATGGTTTCTAATTGTACATTGTTTTATATTAAATATTCTTTGGTTGAGAGAGACCTAAAAAAAATGAAGTTTTCTTGGAATGTTTACCAATAAATTTCCAGAAAATCTCATCTCAATACTTTAAAGGATAAATCCTAATTTTGATCTAGGTACACTATGCATATATGGATTTAACAAACTCCTCCACTGCGGACAGGTGCGACACAAGGTCAATTTTTAAGTGGGGTGTGGTTAAAGAGTACAGTCCACCATAATATTTACCCATAGCTAGGGGGAGATAAGATGGATTCATTCTTACCCAAGTGGTGCAAAGTAATACATAAACAGGATTTTCACTTTGGTGGATGTGTTCATTTCCTACAACGATAACTGTTAGGCTAAGTGCACCTCCAATATGTGCATGTATGTTTAGGGAGATATGGGGCACCCAGTGAGAATCAAATTCACTAATAGATATTTTGATGGCCAAAAAAAACCATCTTACTGGTACATTTATTCACATACATTAATCTAAAACAGATTTATATTTTACTGTTTATGAAAAACTAGAATTTTCTTCTAAAAATTCTTCATTGACCATGTGTAAAATGATTTTCTCAAGAAAAGAAAATTTGTTACTTCGTTGGGGGATGTGCATGAATATTTGGGTTTTTATTTCAGCTGACTCAGATAAACGTGAAAATCTATCTCCTTTCTTTACACAGGCGTTTGTCCACAACAATACATTTATTATAAAGAAAAAAAGAAGTATTGGAATAAAAGATGGTGGTGGGGGTGGGTGTGTGAGTGAGGTGAATCTGATTCTTTACCTACTTTCTTATATGAACACAAGGCTAGCATGAACTGGCTGAAGTCCAAGTACCATCACAATAAAGCTTGCTTTGCTTACTACTTGTAATTGATTTTCTTATTTTTCCATATAGGAAATCCTAAAGGTTCAATGATTTTGTGCAAAGTGTATTTTCTATTATGTTGCGAATGTGTAGGAAGAGGAAGAGAGAAAGTATTTAATAAAAACCATTCTCTACCTTTCCTTCCATGAAAAGTATTGAAAAAGAGATGAATAAAATGTAAGAATTATTAGGAAGTAGCCAAAATAACAGTCCACACTGGGTTCAGAGGTCAGAGCTAGTTATTTTATAAGATTCTAATAATTAAAACTTTATACCAAACAGTTACAAATGGTAATTGTTACTATAAAAGATGAATTAACTGGACAGAAAAGAGATTTTTCCAATTAGAATGTTTATGATGTTAATATAAGGGACGAGGTGAAAATCACTGAGTTTTGTAGAAAGAATTAAAAAAAATAATAATTTAAACATTTCTTTTATTTGGATTGTTAGTCCTAATTAAGCAATTGTACTATGTAATTATTTTAGATCTCCATTTTGAAGAAATACTTATAAACTTATTAATATATAATTAAATAAGAATGATTATTTTTGTAAGACAAATGTAGGGAGACAATAAATAGTTATTGTATGAGAATGGGTGTGTCCATTAGGTGCTTTGTGGTATCTCATATTATGGTTCCAGAATCCCATACTCTCTCTCTCTCTCTCTTTCTGACAATTTTACTGTCCATCGACAAGTAAGCCTTTTTCCATTTTTGTACCTCTTTCACATACTGCTTATTCATAGAACGTGTAGGGGAATCAATTTTCTGTGATTAAGGAATTGCAGGCTTGTTGATATTAAACAATCTGGGATTTTTAATGAAATTTTCAATCATAAATTTTGTGATTGATTTCAATTCTTTCAAAACTTAACTCTCTCTCTCTCTCTCTCTCTCTCTCTCTCTCTCTCTCTCTCTCTCTCTCTCTCTCTCTCTCGTTAAATATTTAAATAAATAGAATATAATATCATAACCTGAATGTTTGATAATTTGATTTAACATATATTAGTTATTTTTCCTTTCAAGATCCAAAAAGAATTAACAAAAATTTTTACATAAGAAAAGTGGGTCATAGATTTTCTTAGGAAATGTTTGACTAGTCTATTTTCTAAGATGAACGTCAGGTCAGTATCATTGCTAAAGTAGAAATGGGAGGATAAGACAATAGTTTTGATGTAGAAATTGTATTAAATAAGGCTTTGATTAACATACAGATGGCAGTGTACATTATGGTGTGATTCACTTCTTTGTTTCAAAAGTAGAATATCATTTTTTTAAGTATGTAGCTTGTATAGTTAATTTTTAAACTGGGTATTGTAATTGTTACAGTGTTCGTTTAAGTCTTTTTTCAGTAAAAAAACAACAAAATAGCAATATTGATCATGGCTAAGCAAAAACAGGAGCCCAGACAATTTTATTGTACATGTTGTCCATAAACTCAGTGTGCACTTGAAAGAATTTATAACCTTAAAGTGCACTTTGTGGCTACCCTGTATATTTAATTGATGTAGGCATAATCTATAATGAACCCAAGATACTTCATTAACCCTACATCATAAAAGGTAAGAACAAAACTGGCTAGATGTGTTGATATTAGATGTAATGGTAAATTATGCAATTGCCATGAACAAGTGCTGTCCTGGAAAATTATTTCCTAAAAAGAGGTTTCCCCTGAACAAGATTTTTTTGCATGAATCACATCAAAATAGAAGATATACAGAGTGACATTGGAATATCAAATAAAATCACTGAAATTCTCAAGAAGAAAAGATTTAACTGGTTTTGTCAAATCGTATAGAATGATTTAACTAAAAGGAAATCCAGAGGATGTAACCATCAAAATGATGAAATTACCTAATAAGAGACACAATAGAAAATTATCACTGCTAATATTGGAAAAAGACTGGACAATGGAAGTTTTGTGTGGACAAATATGTGCAAGGGAACCTATGGGTTTATGCAGATTATAATAATATCTTATTATAATAGATTGTCTATCTAATCAAAACTACATCACAATTCCCTCAATTATTTACATTATATTCTCTATGATTATTAAATAATCATAATTTAATCATAATTAGTATGTTATCTATTAACAACTAGAAGTAACTACCCAGCATCACCTCTGTAGAAGGGGGTAAAAAAAACCCTGGTGTATTGATTTGTTTACTTTTGGGATTTACAAATGCTGGTAGTTTTTAGGTAGAATTTCAATGCTATTTCTATGTATATTTAGATTTTTAAATATCTTCGAATATAAAACAAATCTTTATTTTTGTACAAAATACAAAAACCCGTGATATTCAATGTGTGTGTGTGTGTGTGTGTATGTATATATATATATATATATATATATATATATATATATATTTACTTACTTTGTGGTTAATTGTTTTATTTTCATAGTTTCATACGGACATAAATATATATACACACCAACTGCCCTTTTTATTATATATATATATGTATATATATATATATATTGTCTTTATTAAAGTGTAGTGGTGTTAGATTTGCCTCAAAACAACCCATGTTATTAATGCATTTAAAATCTTTCAATGTGTATTATATATCAATAAGTGATAAAGGTTTATATAGAATAATTTGCATACTGGTTTTTAAAAAAGGGTTTAGTAAATAATTACTTTGTGTTATTGATTTCTGATATTGTCTTATTCTCAATATGTAGAAATCAATTAAAATATAATAAAATAAAAATAAGTGTAATCTTTTCATATGCATTCTTATTTAGTTTTGTTAGTCTTTCTTATTTAATATATTTTATTACATTAAAACTTGAATACTTACAACTTCAGCGTGCATATTTTTTATAATACGAAATAACTGAAGATTTTTGTACATGATATGATTTTGATATGTTTTTATTAATCATTTTTTTACATGACTAACAATGGAAACAGCAGCCATTGCTGATATTTTTTAGGTAATAATTATAGAGTATGTGTGTGCAAGATTGCCAAGCATCACCTATCCATTTCTAGTAATAATAGTCTTGGTTAAAATAACTGGTAATGACATGGTTATTCTTCAAACAAAATTTTTCCATCTTGGTTTGCATGAAATTATGGATTTGAGTTTTGATGTCAATAAAATGAACATCCAGTTAAAATGATTCATTTTGCAAATTAAACATTTTTCTTTTATTTCCTTTGTTTTTTGGGTCATAGAATTGAGTCAGATTTGATATAATATTTAAGTGTTGAAGTCTTTTCTATTTTTGTAAAAGGAAACTAATAAAAAAAAGGTGAAAATAAGTCTTAGTTTCAATAAAACTATTAATGTTTACAACATCAATAATTACAGCTGTTTTCTCTTTTCATTGATTATTATTATCAGTTGAAGAAATTCCTTTTTTGTTCTTCCTCCAAAATCCAGCATGAAATGAACACATGTGAATAGGAATATTTGATCCAAACTTGTACTTATTGGTTTATATATTTTAGAAAGTATTTCTCTTTTCTCTTCTGTCTTCACTTTTCCATCTCATCACCCACCTTGTGTGTGTGTGTGTGTGTGTGTGTGTGTATATATATATATATATATATATATATATATTCACCAAACCCCTCTGAACTAGCAGAATGTAACACAAGGTCAGTTTAAGTGGCGTTTAACAGGTTTGAATTTAGTTTTCCTTCTCCTAAACTGGTTGCTTAACAGAGTAGTAGGACTGACTGGGCTCTAAAGAGCCCAGTCTGCCCTACTATTTACCCATAGCTAGAGGGAGAGTAGTTTTATGAATACCTTTCCCACAGGTATTAGTGCTGTTTATATATATATATATATATATATATATATATATATATATATCCTGCTTTGAAAACAACTGCAGGGTTACCCTCAGGACAAAAGGCATAGGAGGAAGGGCCGCAACACTACTGTGCCTGCCTGTTCTGCATTGGCCTTATCAGCTCTGAACATGATCTTTGTTCACAAAACCAAGTCGTAGTCATCATCATAATAATAATGATTATATATATATATATATATATATATATAAAAACATTTTAGTTCCCCTTTGATTCCTAAAGCTAATTAAAAAAAGTGGTCACAGCAACTAAAGAACTTTCATTTAAAGAATGAACTATGTATTATCCATTGAAAGCTGAGAAAAAACATGTTTATTCAATCTGCATTTCTGACATAGAAACTTTTCTGTAGCACAATTGTTTTATTTATTCACCAGTATTTTTGAAAAAATCTTCAGTTGTAAATTGAAAATAAAATCTTTGTCTTTATTGATTTCTCATTTTTTAAAATGAAAATAGATATTGGATTTCTTGTGTGTGTACCTTTTTTTTTCTTCCTATTTCAAAGCATGGGCTTTTAGGCCCTCATTTGAAGAAGATTAATTGTTATTTTAAAAATGGAAAAGGACATTCAAATTTTTATAAATTCATATTGATAACTTCAAGAAGAATCATTAAAATACTGAAAATTGTTCAGCCAATTGAAACTCTTTGTATTTTTGATTTTAATACAATGTTTCAGTTGCAGATTCATTTTTCTGCCTATCAGGTTAACTCAAGATAAATGACAAAGAACAAAAAACAAAATTGTGACAGAAAATAGTTACTAATGTACCAACAAGAACAAGTGATCATTTTCTGTTGCCATTTTTTTTTCTCACAGATTATCCACCTCATAAAGAATAAAGAATAAATTGGCTAAAACATTTTAAAAACATTAAGAACACAAAACAATTTATTGAAATATTAAATCTCTACGTCTGTAATGGAATTATTGGGAAAATGTGACTTTCTACTCCTAGATTTGTCCAGCAATGAAAGTTAAATTAATTTAGAGTTAATTCCACTCCCAAGAACTGAATTATGGGTACTTTTTGTGTATCCCAAGTTAGAAAATTTTCAGATATTACACACACTATTGCAATTATTTCAGTTTGTTTTTCACTCTTTTGAAATCAAAACCAAAACAAGTAAGTAGTATATTAATGTTGCACTGATAAAAAGGGTGAAAAAATCAAGTGAAAGACAACAAACAACAAATCAAATGTTTTTTGTTTTCATTTTCATGAATAAATATTAATGAGATGAAACTATTTTGATATAGATTTTACTAATATCCTCTTATAAGTAAAAATAAATAAATAAATTGAGAATATATATTATAGAACATATTACTTACTATACTTTTATGTATATGTTATTCCTTCTGCCTGGACAACACCCATATACCCATTTAATTTATATATATTTTATCATTTTAGTTTTAAATAGTGCCTTAATTTTTTCTCCTGATTTTATTAATTTATTAAATTAATTTTTAGTATAATGCTTGATGTTTTTATTTATTCTTATATTTACTAATATTAAATTAATTTTATATTTGAATTAATTTCTGTTTTTTTTTTCTCTTTCAGATTAAATGCAATTTTGCACAAGAATTTAATGGAATAAAGTACACATGATGGATTAAAAAAATTGTTTAAACTGCAAATTAAAAAAATTTGCAGTCACATAAAACGGAGATAAAAAAAAAAAGATAATTTGTGCATCTGTGAATTGTTTCCTGAAATAATAGAAAAGAAAAAAAAAATGAATTGACAAGTGCTTCTTAAACAACTGAATAGAGAAACTAAGATTTCTCTATTTGATTTTTCTTTGGGAAAAAAAAAAAAATCTTGAACCCAATTAAACCCTCCCCCATCATTGCATCTTTTTTCCTAATTGTTGAATGAGTAAACAACAATCAACCTGTCCAACGCCGCCGACAACGCTGCCCTGTTTCAGTACGTCAGCTGGTGCTGAAAACTGGTACCCTTTCAATTTTTTTACCAGTATTACTGCTCTGCAGAACACGAGCGAGCCCCAGGTACCACCATCAAATCTGGCGACTGCAGCAGCACCACCACCGCCCCCGGCACCTCCGCCGCCCCCGCCGGGTTTTACCTACTCTACTTCTACCCCGGTAGCCAGTGATTCTTCTACTCTGAAGATGCCTTTTGACTGTGAGATTTGCGGTCGCATACTGTCTGGCTCCGGTCACTTGAAGACTCATCTAAGGACTCACACTGGAGAAAAACCTTTTAAATGTGATGTTTGCGGTAAATGCTTTGCTAATTCTGGGGCCTGGAAGACTCACGCAAAAACACACACGGGAGAAAAACCGTTTAAATGTGACACGTGTGGTCGCAAGTTTGCCAACTCTGGAGCTCAGAAGACACACTCTCGTACACATACTGGAGAAAAACCGTACACCTGTGAAGTCTGTGACAAGCGTTTTGCCAACTCTGGTGCCTGGAAAACACACTTAAAGATCCACATTGGTGATCGCCCTTATAAATGTGAGACCTGTGGAAAAGATTTTTCAAATCCAGGAGCTAGGCGGATTCATGTAAAATCTCACAATGGAGCCAAACCTTTTAAATGCCAAACATGTGGTAATAACTTTGCCAACACTGGTGCTCTAAAGGTGCACATGTTAAGTCATGTTAAACCTGACCATAGTGTTATGGGTGCTGTTACTCCGCATTGTGACAAGAGCTTTTCACCTACATCATCACAAATACCATCCCCCCACAAAGCCCCTCAAAATCCGATCCAGCAGCATCCGGTAGACATTATTGAGCATTCATTTGCAGTTACCTCACCCCCACCCACTTCATTACCAAACCTCACAAAGAGTTCGTTGTCCATCCCATCATCAGTCGGTTTTGGCAATTCGGAGAAGACATTCAGCATGTACCCATCACCAATTAACCATTTGAAACCCCCTGTTTTACCCCAACATCCATCAGTACAACACAGAGATGTCTGCGATAAAGCTCTTTCTGCGGTTCCCAACCCCCTTGCACCTCAACCCCAAGGTCATCAACCAACACAGATTCAACCGTATGGGTTTGAGTGTCACAACAAGGGTATTCCACCTCTTCGACCTTTTGCGGTTCCAAAAATGAACATCGTCGACAGATCATTGGGGTTAGGTTTTGTTCAATGACTAAATCAAGGGTAAATATCCAATTTTTCTTTCTTTTAATATTCTCATCTTGAAATTTCCACAATTCTCTTTTCTCGACATTTAATTATTTCATACAAAAAAGTCTTCCAAAATTTCCTAAAAGAAAATATTCAATAAGGTTATGTAACCTGTCAAACAGATTTTTACTTACATTAAGTAATAGTTTTATTTATTTATATTTTTTTTGTTTCGTGTGGGGCAAAGGGTTATATCTATACTTTCAATTGGATATATTTAAAAAAAAAAAAAAAAAAAAATTATGGGGTGTATTTGCTATTTCTACACTTGCTCTTCCTCCTTTTAGTTAAGATTTTTATCCCTCCTTTTTTTTATTTTTTAACCTTCGCTTTGCTAGATTATCTAACATGGCTCAAGGCGCCCAACTTTAGGAGTAAGGGGGGAGAAATGGATTCATGCCTTTCCTAATGGCATTAATTCAAAGTGAGTGTAATCAGACTCCACCAAACCCAAACTTGATTTTCCATTACACAATACCCTACACGTCCAAAGTAATCGATGGAATTCTTGATTTTTAATATCAAATGGGCATTTTGAACCCACAATTTTTTCAGATGAGTCGAATATTATTTGGAGAAAACATGGATATTTATTCTTGTTATTTTATTTTTTTGTAATTGTTTCTATTCACTTTTCATTTTAAAAAAATTGTCTGATATTTGTATGTGATTTTGAATTTTGAATCCATTTCCTTCAGCCTCCTTTTTGTTTTTTCTTTTTTAAATTTTTTTTTGATGAGAAATATAATAATATTCAACAATATACTCAGACTAGTGACCTCATCTTGGTATATTTATCATTTTGGTTGTTGTACCATCCAGTTTTCTTCTTCTTCAGTTTGGGCTTCTGGACATTGGAACAGGATCACACAAGGTAGATTATTATCATTCAGCTAATAATACTTCATTCATTACCCCAGTGTCAATAACTACATAAATCTTGAACTGAGATTATAAATTGATCTTAAGGTAATGAGTGTCTGGATTTTACCACAGCACACAGGATTGGGTTATTTTATTTGTCAACACCAAAGTGAGGACACAAGTCTTAGTAGATCTGTGAATAATATTGATAATATCTTATCTTGGAAATTCAAACCAAAAAAAAGGACAATGTTTGTGATTTTAAAATTGTACTGTAGGTATTTTCCTGTATTTTTTAATTTAATTTATTGTTCTACCAAATTATGATTTTGGTTGAGGGGTCAGCACTGTGAGTATTTTAGTTTATATATGTCTAAAAATATTTCACTTTGAAAACGGAAGTTTGCTTGTCTGTATAAGTATAGTTTTTAGACAGGTTGTTTTTAAAAAAATTGATATTTTGTAATCTAATGACTTGACCAATTTCTATTCAAATGATTTGAAGTTTTAACAACCTGCGTAGAAATAACTCCAAATTCTATGTTTAATATTTAAATGCATTTTCTTTTCCAGTGAATGCAAATTGTTCAAGTTATTAGGATTGCAAAATGATATCAATTTTTATGAAATAAGTTATAGATGGTTTAAAATTTTTGTTCTAAGTTTTAATTATTGTTAGTAATTTTTTAATACTTTTAAAAATCTTATACAAATAGACATGTTAATAGTTCCCTCTAAGCTTTGTTCATGAAAAGATTATGCTGTGAATAAAACATTTAATGTCACATGCACATTTTAAAACTTTCAAATGAAAGAAAAAGAAAAAAGGTTCAATAATGAAACTACATGATTGAACAAGAAATCATATCATTTTTAATCCAATGTTTTTTCTCCGTAAATTATAAAAAAAAAAACAGGTTGTCTCAAAAGTTGAAATATTTTCTGAACAGTCAATTTTTTTAGGTGATTACTGGTTTGTTGGGCCACAAAAAAATTAGAGGGAACATTGCATGTTGATATTGTCTATAACTTTAATATCATGAAAACATTCCATTAAAAAAAATTGACTTCTTCGGATGTATTGTCTGATACTATACTGATATGCCATGCAACAAATAAATCAAACCAAACCCTTTCACTGCCAATTTACAGTTGCTCTCAGTTCTATATTTTTCAGAAAAAATGATTGTTTAAAAAAAAATGTTACTTCAAAACATTTAAATCACCATCAAATGTTGATAATCAATGTAAGTTTTATGGTAAATTGGTGTTGGAATGATAAAAAGAATGATTTGAAGATTTCCCAGTGAGTGGAAATGTTTGTTTGGTGTCTGTGTTTTGAACCGGTGATATTGTTAGTTTGAAAACTAATAGACTTATAATAGGTCAATTATGTTTGCTTTATGCATTTATTTAGACTACCCCCCACCCCCATCACAACCAGGGTGTGACACTAGGTCAGTTTTTTAGTAGAGTATTACTAGTTGGAATTCAGTTTTCCTTCCCCTTACAAGATGCTAAAGAATTCTGTCTGCCATACTACTTACTAATAGTTGAGAGGAGAAGAGATGGATTCCCAAGGACATTAGTGCAAAGAGAAACACAAACAGCCTCATCCAGGATTCAAACTCTAGTTACTGATTCTATTTTCTTTGATGATAACCCTTTATGCTAAGTGTATCTCATGAGTATAAAACACTTGCTGCCACATTGTGATTTTTGAAGTGGTTTACTCCTCTCCAGAGTGTGGCTGTTAAATTGAACTGATCTCATCCACACTTTGATAGGTTTTATTCTTAGACACCATCCTCACTGTCAGGTCAAATCAATTTGGTAGGCAGTCTGTATAGACACTGATGATCCATTCATGTAACAGGTAATAACCGTTTACTTTATTACTTCTCTAGTTTTGCATGGTATGGCACTCAGAATTTTACTATAATTGCATATGGCAGTAAAAGTTTTAAAAAAATTCATAATTTGTTTATATGTATAATAGCTCATGTTTTTTCTTTGCATTATATATTTATATTTTTATATATTGTATATTACAATTTCCCCGCCCCAACAATATATTGATATGAAATAGTTATTTACTCAGATTAGCTTAGTTGTGGCACAAGGCCAGAAGTATGGAGTACCCACTGAGGATTAAACTATTGAGTTTTTTTTGTTTTTTTTTGCTAGTAATGATATCCATATCTTCCATTAAAACTATTTTAACATTTGAAATAAATTCAGAATATATTTCTTAGTTTTATTTTGTTGTTGATATCATTGTTCATCATTTTAATCTATTGTAAAAAATTTTAGTAAAAATTGAACTGTTGTGTAGAATTCTTTTTAAGTTTTAATTTCCAGAAAATTATTTTTGTTTTCTTCCTCATTCTTTTTAGAATTTGTTTCCATGAGAATATATTTTTTATCTTAAACTCTGTTAAATAATACATTCAGTAGTGAATGTGTTTTCAAACTGAAAAATGTATATGTACACATTTTGTTAAAATATTGTAATAATAAAAAGATATATTATGTTATCAAAAATAGGAATACCTTGGCAAAATATAATAATAATAAATCAAGACTAGAAATAATTCATAGTAAAACAAATAAAAGTTTATTATAACATTTTTTATCAGTTAAGATGATTTGAGTTTAAGATTAAAGGTATATTTAGAGCAGGTATAATTGAAAGATTTTAAAAATAGCCATTTACTAGGCTCAAGAAAAAAATTCAACTTGAAAAAATATGATTAGCATGGAATCCTTCCAAAAGTAATTTATATACAATTTAAGATTTATATGATTATTTATTATATATATAAAAAAGAAGTTCTATCCCATTTATGGGATAGTAGTGGAATCTTAGATATAAATTTGCAATTTTTGTAAATGTTTCATAAATGGGATGATGGTACTGATTAAGTTAAGAGAGGAGGTTAAGAACCACAGGTAATAACATATTTACTTTAAATCTTTGGCTAGCATTTCCTCAAAATCAAAATATACCCAAATCTTGTTGGCTTTGCTGCCTTATAAAAAAGAAAAGAAAAAAGTTAAATAATTGTTTCTGTTGTGTGTATGTCTATAATGCTTCTATAATGAAACCCTGGGTATTTTCCACAGATTTGCCACTGGGCAAAGGATTGTAAATGACCTGGCTAATCCGATCAACCTCATGGATCATGAACTGTATTCACACTTATGGGATCAGGGGCAGTTAACTTCAGACCACCAGATGTTATCTCCAGATACAGATGTTTATCAACTTCGTGAAATTCTAATTCCACACAGCAAGGTTTGAATTGAATCTTTTATTTTTTCTTTCCATTCTACTTGTTTATATCATGTTGATACTGTTTTTCTCCCAATCTTTAGGATATAAAGGGTGCTGAAAAGTCCTCAGCCCAATCAAGAGGAGAATTATTTTTATTTTTTAAAATTCTTTTGGTATGAACCATTTAAAAAAACCCATTGGAAACTGTGTTAAACTTGGGAAATATTTTAGAATAACATGTATGTTTCCAGTATACATTATTCTCTTATTGGTTGGGCTGGGATTATTTTAGCACATCATATATATATATATATATATATATATATATATATATATATATATATATATATATATATACGTATATGTATGTTTGTTACCTTAATATGCATATATTGCATTGTTTTCTTTTAAATGGTCTGTCATTTTTTTGTCTTTTCAGTTAGATTTTATGATAAAAATAATTACTTGATATCTCCCTGCTAGAAATCATTGCCCTATCTATTCTGAATAATTATTTATAAGAAATAAATAAATGAACAAATTAAGAGTTTTGTAAATCAAAAAGTGCTCAAATGCTTGCCAAAAGAGCAGGATAAAAGCTAAAAGAAATCAAAATCTCATCTCTTTTTCTAATTGTCTCATAACTTAGTTTTATGTATCAAACAGGATACAATTATCAGATGAAATTTCAGAGTAAATGAATGTAGAAAAGAATGATTAAATACTAAGTATTCCCTGTGCAATGAATGTATGTTACAGGAGCAAAAGAAAAAAAAAGCATAAACACTTCTATTATCACAAATTATAAGACCAAAATTATAAAAGAAATTGGTCCTCAAAAAGGATAAGGAGTAGGATATATATATATATATATATATATAAAAGCTGTGCATTAATTAGTTTTAACTGTAATATTCTTTATACATACATTTGAGGGAAAAAAAAATTTAACCTTAGAATAAAATCTTGAGTTATCTTTAAGAGATTTTGAAAGAATATCCTTATGCATTTTTCTTATATGAATTTTTAATATACATATTTGTCTGTAAAAAAAAGTCCGATTATTTCATTTATCACTGAATTGTGTTTTTTATTTTTCAAACTCTAATTTTGATTGGTTTAACTTAAATGTTTATTTTGTTCTCATTTGTTTATAATGTTGGGCCCCTAAACATGTATTGAATATGTTGGGCCCCTAAACATGTATTGAATTATCCTTTGAACTTTTATTATTAGATTTTCACTATTGGAAATTGAATTATTCATTTTTTATAATATTTTATTTATTTAAAATATAAATTTGGCCTTGAATTAATAGAAAATTTTTAGGGCAGTGAAGAAGCTTTTCCAGTTATGTATTTTATTTGATAAATGTTATTATTTTCCCTCCAGATATTTTTAAAATA
Source organism: Doryteuthis pealeii (assembly GCA_023376005.1). Taxonomy (NCBI): domain Eukaryota; kingdom Metazoa; phylum Mollusca; class Cephalopoda; order Myopsida; family Loliginidae; genus Doryteuthis; species Doryteuthis pealeii. The sequence continues at coordinate 46,535,401 of CM042153.1, forward strand.
TATTTTTTTATCTCCAAAATTTATCACACTTCAGTATATTACTTATCTCAAAAGCTATGATATCAAAATGTACAAGAAAAATTCTATAAATATTTATCCAAAATTTTACTTTTATAGTATTTTCTAAGTTCACTCGATTAATGAACATATTCTCTTTAGAATTGGTATATTACATAAGTAAGAAAATAAAATAAAAACAAACATTAAATGTGTATTTATTTACTTTTTTCAATATTCAACTGATTTATTGTCAATAAGTTGAAGAATCATTATCAATTTAAATCTTTTAGAAGAAATTGTTCAGACAAATCAACCTCTTTGTATTTTTTATGCTTTTTATGTTTTGGCCTATCCCTTGTTTTTTTTCCGTAAGAAAGGAGCTAGCTGTCTCTCTCTCTCCTTTTCTTTTGGATTATACACTTGCCAAGGGTTGAAGAATGGATGATCCACCAAAATGTGTTTATAACATTAATAATCTTATAAAGATTCAATTGTCCTCACAATTTCTGGTATTAATAACTTTGAGAAAAGTTATTAATGTAATAAATTCCAAATCCTGTTTAGACAATTGAACTCTTCTTAATGTTGTTACCACATTTCAGCCAGCTTCCTTTTTCAGCCAATGTTTGGAGAGAAGGACACACATTAATCTCTCTTGGATGAAGTCTAGATAATTGATGTAGAGCACTGTTAAATTGTGAGAAAGTTGTATATGTTAAACTTGTATAGATTTTGGCAACATGAGTTTTCCATTGCTTATATAGTTTCAGTTGTGAATCTAGCATTTCTGAAATTACTGTAATAACCATTGTTTTTTTTTTTTTTTTTTTTGTTTTTTTTCAAGAGATAGGGTTTTTTCATTTTTCATGCTTGATTGAATTATACCTGAAGAAGACTAAAAAAATGGCTAATTTAAAATGTGTCAACATGAAAAACACAAATGAGTTAAATTGTCTGAACATTATTTGAAATCCAATTATTTTGATTGGTTCACTGATTATGTTTTTCTATCAAACATTGTTTTCTCTTTGTTTTTTTTTTTTTTTTGTTAATTACCCTGGATAAAAATTCTACTTTAAAATTTCATCTTCAATTTCATTAAATACAAAATATTCCTCAATCTCCTTATTTTCTTGTGAGATAGAATACTTTCTAAAGTTCCTTGGTCATACCATTCCTGAATATAGGGGTATTGGGAAAACGTATTTCCCCAACCGTTGTCTTAACATAAGCATTAGTTACTATGTATTCAAAATAAAATTAAAATAAAGAAATTGTTTCTTTAATTTCATATTAACACAGATGACTTTGCCACTATAAAATTAAAACTTGAGCAAGTTTCACACCATCTTTATACTCCCCCCCCCCGCCAAAAAAACTTTATGTAAAATAATGTTATTTAAAAAAGAAAATCAGACTTTTTACTTATCAATTTGTTTTTCTTTTCCTGTTAGTTATTTTTGACAAATATTTGAAATGATCTTTTAGTTTTTTTCTTCAAAATCACCACCTTCAATAATGGATGCACCAGAAAATTTCTTAATTCCTTTCTATTTTACAAGCATAAGAAGCAATTATTCAAAAATTTTCATAATTTTTTAACAAAAAGGTTGAATAGTTTTATTAATCTTTTATCATTGGCTTATTTGTTTGGTAAATTCTTACAAAAAAAATTATAAAGATAAAAAAACTATTAGAAATATGCTTTTATCTTTTTCTTTGTTTAGTAAAAGATAGTATATATATATATATATATATATATATATATATATATATATATATATATGTTCTTGTATTTTAGTAATAGTTGAATGTCAACCAGAAACCAGTAAGAATATTCACTCTGAAAGTATGTAGACTTAACATTCATCCTCAAATTCTTTATATATATATATATATATATATATATATATATATATATAATCATATTAATATGAATAGACATTTAAAAGGCTGTTTAATAAAGAAATAAAAACATTATTTTCCCAATATTAATCTTGAAGGTTTGTGACTCAAGGGTTTAATGATTAGGCGATTAGGATTTTTAAAAAAACTTTTTCTTTTTGCATCCAGGCAGATTATTATTATTATTATTTAGTGAAAAATACCACTCCACCCCCACCCTTGGTTCTAATCACTGTTCATGTGATATATCAATGAAATATTTCATCAGTTGTTCCATAATATCATTGCTTTTATGACTAATAACACCATTTACAAATTATCTTGAACCACAGATTCACTGATCAGATTAGAAAATTCAAAGCAATAAGATTTCTCTCTTGGCCACTACAAGTCAATCATGGCTTTCATTATGTTCATCACTGTTTACATATTTTCTGGTTTTACTGTTTCACTGCCAAAACCTGATTAGCCAAAAACAAAGAAATTTCTAGCAAAGTATCAGGTGTTTCTTCAGGACAATAATTGCTTTCACTGCTTTTAATTATTTAATTATCTTGAATCCTTATCAAATTTACTGCTAGAATAAAAAGACTCAGAACTTTTCACTAAGTTTCAAGTTTATTATGCCCCCCCCCACAGGTGAGTGGTGCCAAAAACAACTTGAGCTTGGCCATCAAGGGTTAACTCTGACTTTACCATGGAAGACGGATTTTACCATTTTTACATGCCAAGATGTTGTTTACTTGTTGCTGCCTAAATCATATTTACCATTTCTAAAGACAGATATCCCCAATTTATAAAAAAATTATGGGTCAACAATTTATTGCCAAAATGGAAAAGTTAAATTGCACATATTTTTAAGTTGTTACAGAATTTTCAATACATGAAAATTTCTCGACATTAATTATTTAAGGATAAAGAAATTTCTTGCAAGATTTTATCAGTCAATTCTTTAAATTCATAAAACCATCTTAAAAATCAAGTCAGATAAATTTAAAATGTATTTAAAAAAAAATATTCTCTTGACTTGTTTATATATCAAGATGTCACTATTAAAAATCATTTTCTATCTTAATAATGTTATTATTCAAGTATTTAATTTTATAATTTTTATAATTTTATAATTTACCTCAACTATCTACAATATAAGAATTGATTAAATAAAATCTTAGTCTTTGCAATTTTCTTTTCATTTACAGAATGGAAACCATTTCAATAATTATGAACTAATCAATGGAATGACTATGTAAAAAATAAATTATGGATAAATAAGAAAAAATATCAAGTAAGTTAAACCTTCCAGTTAACTAGTATATATTTATAGCATTTCATACTATAAAGAGAAAAGTAGAAAGAGCACTTATTTTTCTTTATTACTAGCAGAGATATCTAATGTTGCTTGAGAGAGAAAAAATGATAGGACCTAAAAATGTTTTGATGAAATAATTCTGATATTTTAACAAGATTTTATGTTTACATAGCATATACATAAAACAAAGAAATATTCTGATGAGTTTTTTGTAAGCCTTTTTGTACACAATACTCCTCGTTCTTCCATCTTTTACAAATATTTAATCTTTCTTCACTATTTCCAATATATAGTTGGCCATGTGAAAAAAATGGATCTAGCCTTGTTTGTCTCATTATTTACAAGGTATAAAAAAAACATTTTTATTCTTTACATCAAAGTTTGTCTCCCTCTATATGGCTGGAAATAACAGATTTTCATCTTCTGATGACCTCCAGTTAACTTAATAGTCAACCTCATGTAGTCTGTGTTGAATTATTGGCTAAAGTCGAATATCAATGCAAAAATCACCAGGTTTCATGGGATTTTTCATCTTTGATCTTCAGACTTGTACAGACTAAATGCACAACATTTTTGCATACTAGTCTACATAAAACAGTGATTTTTTTTCTTTAGTTTTTATAAAGCCAATTACCTTACAACAAATCTGTCTGTCTGGATCATAATGATTGTGTTAAAGGTTGGGTTTTATGGCATGTCAACCCACTGGATCATTTTATGCCAAAGACATTTTGTTTTATTCGTTCTTGATGGGTACACAATTTTTTAAAAACATTTTTTTTTACAACTCATTTTTTCTATTTAACCCATAAATTGGTTAGTGTGAACCAGTACGACGATGAAGAGGTACTCCACATTCCCCACTTCAAAACTGGAACCTCACCATCAGATAGTTTAACGTCATACCCAGGACACTAAGACCCTCAGCCACCACCTTCTAGCACATATGATAAAAGGGTGTGTGTGTATATATATATATATATATATATATATATATATATATAAAAAAAACAGCTCATTGTAATATGAAATATTCAGCATGAAATTAATTTATTTGCAGCACACAGACAACATTTAACAATTTTAGATAGATTTTTAAATAGATTTTTCTCTAATTTCTCTATTAATTATACATTTTTTAGGTAAATTATAAAATTTAATACATAAATAAAAACAATAGGATTTATAACAATAAAATAATATTGAAATATAAATGTGTTGGGAAAACTTGGGTTTTGTGATTTATAAAATCTAATGCATAACATTTGGATATTGAATGTTATTACTTTGATTAATAAAGAAAGATTAATGTTTTATATTAAAGTATATATATTTGACAATTTTTACACTCCCTTGCTCTCCCTTTTACTCCCACTCTCTTTTCTCTCTCCCTCTCCCTTTTACTTTTTTTTCCATTTACTTTATTATTTTAAAATAGATTATTTCTGGTGCATCTCCTTTGGAAAAAAACTATTAACGTGTGATGACACTTTTTTTCTCTCTATTTAATAAATTAAATGTTGATAAGGAATCTTATGGCATCATTTAAAAAAACAAAATCTGGTCCAAAAATTTCATAATCTTGTAAAATAGAAATATTCAAATTTGACTGATAGTTGTTTTGAATTCTTTTCATTTTCAAACTACTTTACTTCACTAATTTCATTGAACTTAAATTAAATTAAATTTCAGATCTATTAATAAATTCTGCATGACTGATTTATGGCAATCATTTTGGATGATGGTTTCCAAATGTCTTTCAGGAATCTCTGAGTATGTCTTCATGAACTAGGACCACTTTTTTGGTAATTCTATTTATTTACTTTTTTTTTAAAGTAAAAAAATGTAAAATTTTGTCTGGATCTGAAATGAGGAATTATTATTTCCTGATCTTCTTGGTTGTTCATAGTCACAAAGTTTTCTGCCATTCTTCTCTCCAACCTTCTTCAGATGTTATTTGTCATGCTTTTAAGGATATATTGTATCAGTTAATTCTTCCTTTCTACTGATCCAACATTTTGACTTTTCTATACACTGCCTGATCTAGGAATTGAACTTCTGGCCACCAGGTAACTGTCTCACTTTCTGGTCCTGTAATCTGATTTGGTCATAAGGCTGCTACTCATGTAGCGTGTCTTGGACAGGGGTAGCCTGGCAGAAACCATCCCTCTCCGGTTCAATAACAGATTTGAATTCAGTTTTCCTTCTCTTAGACTTCTTGCCATACTAAGGTTAAAGAGTCCAGTCTGCCCTAAGATTTTATACATATCTTGAGGGAGAATAATTGGATTCATACTTTTCCCAAGTGTATTAGTATTATGTGAAATGCAAACAGCCTTGTTCGGGATTTTAACTCAGATAGCCAAGTCCACTTCCTATAATGATAACAACCCCGGCAGCTGACTGCACCTCTGTAGAGTAGAAATACCCCCGCCCCCACTGATGGGGCTACCTGTTGGTTGTGGGAGGCAACCATGATGCTTAATAAGAACAATCTATCTTTGTAGAATTAAATGAAGGGTTAGATTCAAAATTTTGAGAAGGTTACCAACTACAACACTTAAAAAGTTGGAAGGCCTAAAAAAGGGTCTAAAAATTGTGGCTATAAACAACCAAGATGAGGATATTAGTCCAAGAATATCAGTGAATAATAAAAGAATGTGTTTGTCAAGTGTTTTGCAATGTTGTTTGGATCTTATTTAATGTTGAATCAATTTCTTCTTAACTGGCTCTGAAATTTGAGTAAATGTTTTTTATAATTCTATCAGGCATGTATTTGGCATTTTAAAAGATGACTAATTTAATCATTATAAATGTTACATCAATTCTTCTTCTTTCAATCCTAAATGGTTGTTTTTTTTTTTTGCTCAAAATGGGCGTCTTGTGATTCTGTCATTTTCTGCTGAGTCATTATTATTCCAAGAGTTGTTTGGATTATTTTCTTATCTCTGCCACAGATGTTTGATATATATATATATATATATATATATCAAACATCTGTGGCAAATATATATATATATATATATATATATATCAAACATCTGTGGCAGATATATATATATATATATATATATATATAGTCATCTCTCATGTTACTTTTGTCCACACAATATCTCAAAAAGTTCTCAATGAATTTCAATGGCATTTTGTGGGAGGGTGACTCTTGTTTAATTTTGGGACCAATTCAAGATTTTTTCTTTTAAATATTTCATATGATAATAATATTAAAAATTATACAGTTATCTCCACTACATCATATTGATTAATGTATCTTTTTGATTTTACCATAAATCTGGAATCTCTGTCAATACCGGAAACATTTTGCACAACCTCCCCCCCCCCCAAAAAAAAAAATTTAGTGGTGGATATAATAATCTACCACCATTTTCTTCTTTCTCCTTTGTACAGTTTCCATTGAATGAGCAGCAGAGATATACGGTTATTAACAAAATCTTCACTCAGAGAGAAAAGAAGTGAAAACTCCATTAATAACAGTATATCCCTGACACAATTTCCACTGTAGACACTTTTTAAAAATAAAATAAAATATTTCCCTTTTTATGTGGATCATCTAATTGAGAAATATCAAAAACAGATTGGCTGGAATTGGTAACAATAAATAATGAGATTAAAACTCCAAACAACTCTTGAAAATCTTGTGATGTTTAGAATTATTCTTTTTACTAACCTGAAATGTTGCATTTTAAATTGGTTAGCAAATGATTGCACGTGGATTTATGATTTCAATTTTTATTTATTTTTATTTATTTATAACTTCTTTCTCTTGTGTTTAAAATTTTATAATTCAGTATAATATGCTAACTCTTTTTAATTTCTTTTCATCATAAAACTATTGGTCCTATTTCATGAACTATTACTCAAACATCAGTTAACTGTTAAGTTAGTTTACTTAGCACATAATTTCAAAATATTTCTAATTTTTATCTATTTTTTTTAAATATTGGTTTATTTCTATTCTTGCCAAAAGCCAAACATGGCAACAGAATTGTTTAAAAAAGAAAAAAAACTTTTTGAAGACTGATTTTATGCTTTCATTTTTTCTAAATTTCTAAATGATTGAAATTATTGTAATATTGTCAGCATTAAATCTTAAACGTTTTCAGTTTGGGTAAAATATAATTAGATTTTATAGAATCATTTAACAAGGTAAATGTTAGCTTGTTTTAAATTTAGTTGATTAAATTTCCTTAAAAACAAATGATTTATCTTTTCAAGAATTTGATTTTGAAGAGGATCTAAAAAAAACTGAGTAAATTCTAAATGTTAACAAAAAACCCAACATACCAAACAGTATTTGACACAAAATGCAAAAAGCAGAGTTCTATGTTGATAATGCTTCTGGGTAAATGTTAATAAGTCTCTTCTTCAGGGGCAGGAAAAAAAACTCTTAAATAACTCATTCCATAATAAATTCATTATCACTTTCTGTTTAACTGGAAATAGAAGTGCTGACCCTTGAGGTCACCAATCTCTTGTTCATCCTTATCAAATTACTCTTATAAACTAACCTTCAACCCTTGCTATATTGGCATGGCTTAGAATACTCTGACTATATCCCCCTGCTGTGGGAGAAAAACCCTCCACTCAGGGGTTTCCTTGGTATGACACTAAACCCCATCTGGTTGTGAGGTTCCAGTTCTGGAGCTCAGGGGATTGTGGAGTACCCTTTCATTGCTAGGTCCATTCTGACCTGGAGTGGTATTACCTGTTAGGGTCCCATCTATGGATGAAATAGATTTGTATGAAAATTATTAATATTGGATAGGAATATGTGAAACCATATAATTGTGCAAAGAAATGATTATTATTAAATATTAATGTTATATGGGAAAATAACCATTTAACTGTGTGAAAATTATTTGTGTTAAGAATTATTTATTATTTGTGTGTTGATGCTAAAATTGTTTTAAAAGATTATTATTATTAGTTACTTGAAACCATATTATTGTGTAAGTTGCCTTATTAGTGGGACTAAGAATATGCCGACTGCATTCTCTGCAGAAAGGTAAGATTCCATCCAAAAGAAGTTATCCTGAATATGACACTGTTCTGGAGAATATGGAGTTACACTTTCATTGACATTACTCCCAGTTCCACTTTGACCCAGAGTGGTAGTATATATTCCATCTATGAGACAAATAGTATATGTTCCATCTATGAGACAAATAACTCTGTTTGAAAATTATTTGTATTAAGAATAGTTACCTGAAGCTATAATTATTTACTAAGGATTATTATTATTATTATTATTAGTTACTTAAAACCATATAAGTGTGTGCAAAATAATTATTAAATAGAAAGTTACTTAAAGCCATATAATTGTGTATAAATTATTAGTATTATATATATATATATATATATATATATATATACATACATACACTAACCCCTCTGCACAAGCCGAATGCGACACAAGGTCAATTTCTTAAGTGGAACTCAGCAGGTTTTGAATTCAGAGTTTTCCTTCTCCTAGACTGGTTGCCTAACCAAGGTTGAAAAGCCCAGTCTGCCCTACTATTTAACCATAGCTGGAGGAAGAATAATTAGATTCATATCTTTCCCAAGTGTATTAGCACTATGTGAAATGCTTGCCTTACCCAGGATTTGAACTCCATTTCCTATGACTCTAACCATTACACCAAGCTCCTTAGTATTATATAGGAAAATTTGAAACCATACAACTAAATACAAATCATTTGCATGAGATAAGAATAATTAATATCATATAAATATGTGCAAACAAATGAAAATAAAAAAGGTCAATTTTGAAAAAATGGTTGTGATTGTAATTAAACATTTAGAAATGAATCAAATTCTGGCATTAAATAACCCATAAGGAGTTGATGTGCTATTAAACAAATAAACCAAACTTTCAACCCACAGGATCCAAATATTTGGGCTACCTATAAGATACATGAAACCAAGCAATCACTAGTTTTATTCATAAAGATGGATATACATTTCATTTTATTTGAATTAACATCAACTTTAAGCAGTTTTGGTTTATTGGTTTCTCTCATTTTCATTTTAAATTCCACAAAGTAAAAGTATATTTTTTGCTTTTGATAAAGTTTAATTTCTGAAAATTTTGGAGAACAGTAAATTATAATTAGTTCTTAAACTTTATTCTTTCAATTTTTGTTTTGCTAAAAAAAAAAAACAAACTTGTTTTCATCTCCATAATAAAAGGCATTCATCTGTGTGTATGTATGTGTATTGTAAACCCCTAAAACTATATTTTGATTCAACATCTTCCAAGGATTGTTTAGGATTTATTTTAAACTTGGACTAAAAGAAATTTCACTCCATTTTCAAAAACAATGATTGGACCCCTAAAATTATATATTAGTGATTTGAGATACTTCTAAAGGAGATTTTCTGTGTGCGTGTATGAGAGCGAGTGAGTGAGTATACTTTAGAAAATTATGGAAAAAAATGATATCCAATGTATGAAGATTTTTGTTGTTTGTTTTCACAGTAAGAATATAAACAGTTTGCATTTTAAAGTAGTCAGCTTAAAAAAGTACAAATTTAAAAATAAGAAATGTTTGTTTTTTAATGAAATGTTCAGTTTTTTATTTAATAAAACTTTTTAAAATTTGTATTTCAGTATTTCCATTAGATCAGAAAATAATTATTTTAAAGTGTGGTGTTTTTTTGATACAATAGCAAGCAATATATTTGAGAGTAAAATTATAATGAATATAACAATTTGTACATTACTGGTGCTATTTTGATATAATACACAGGCAATGCTAGTTCTCTCTCTACAAAATAATCTTACTCCAGTGAAGAGTATGTTTGGCTATAATAGAATGTCATTCTTTTTTTTTTTTCTTTTTCAGTGATAATTTGATATGTAGCTGATCATAATTAAGTTTAGAGATAAACTTACTAAAGATTCTAAAAGGATTTCATTTAACATGTTCAGTGCCAAAAGATCTTCATTACCATTTTTTTTATTTTGTCTGTTAAATGACAATGTTAATTAATATTTTTTGAAATTCATTTTGCCCTCCAAACAAATTCTGTGACTGATTTTCAGCAATGCTATTTAATCTTTGGATAATTCTAATTGTTCTATTCTTGGACCATATGATTCAAGAAAGAAAACATCCTGAATATGTTAAAAAAAAAATTTTGATTGTAAAATTGTAACTAGAAAAACAAGTTTGTCTTAAATTTTCTCTGTTGATCATAATATTCAAACATTTTCTTATAAAACTATTGGCCAATTTAAAGTTGTAAAAATTAATCAGATGCTTTATAGAATTGTTTAATGTTGTGAAGTTCATCCTTTAACAATTTTTTTACTTATAAAATATGCAACCTTAAAGTTTGAATATAGTTCAGAGAAATTTTCTCAAGTAGAATTTTGTTAATGTGTTTTATACTAAAATCATGTTAATATTTAAAAAAAAAAAAAAGCTTATTAAAATATTTCACTAATTTCTCTACAAATTCATTCTAATTTTTCTTTTTTCTTTTTACAGGTAAATTACCGATTAACTTAGGGGAAGTACTCACTCTCCATCACCACAATTTAGTTACGAAAACCCAGAGGAGAAAAACCAAAAAAACCAAAACTTCAATCTTGGTTTGTAATCATTTCTCCCTGAATGTACATTAACTTTTCCTGTAGCAAAAGCACAAAATGAAACCTGTCCACACAAGTAGTCAAAAATAAAATTTGAAAAAGGAAAAAAAAAAAAAAAAAAAGATTAAAAAAAGAATTTGGTGCTCTACAGGTTTTTTTTTTTCTTTATTGACTTCTGATTTTTCTTCGTAGTGAACAAATTTTTTACATAACAGCTCAAGAAGCAGTTATTTTATACATTTTCTACCCAATTTTTTGGACAATGTTTTTTTTTGTCCAAAGTTTTAAAATCGGCGCAAAAAACAAAAATGAAAAACCCCAAAACAAACCTGGAGAACATATCCTCAATTGTGAGTGAGTGAATGTGTTTACTTATGAGGACAGGGGATACAACTATCTGCCAAAATTGACACACCATTTCTTTTCTCTTCTCCTGTCTTCATTTTCGATTTACTTTTTAAAAACAATTCTAATCTTTTAAGCAAACATTGTTCAAAAGAATGAGACATTTGAATCTTTGCTGGAACAATTGTCCCCACTTTCTCTCAATTACCATTTTTGGTTATTAGTTTGTTTTACAATTTTTTTTTTTTTTTTTTTTAATTTCAGCTACTTTTTTTTTTATGATCACTCATATTTTCTGGTTGTTTAAGATTTTAACTTTTCTTTCTATCAACTCATTAAAGCTTGGCATGAATAGCAGAAAAGATTTAAATTTTTAGTTTATATCATTTTCACATTTTGATAAATATGCAATCATAATTCCCATTGATTTTAAAATGAACTAAATTGTGTGCATGGAAATGGAGTTTTGTAAAATGAAAATTCATTAAAGCAGAAAATATTTGCAAGGCTTTTTTTTTTTTTTTTTTGTAATGAAAGTATTCACTTGAATTCAGTTTTTATTTCTATCATTTTTTAAATTTAATTTTTATTCTTTTTAGGCAAAAGAAAAAAAAAGGTGCATTTCTTTGATGGTCATTAAATCACACACACACACACTATATATATATATATATATATATATATATATATATATATATATAAAAATAAAATTTTCTTCCTTAACATTTGGGGCAAAACGTTTCTAATATTTTTGGCTGGGATTGTGGATTGGAATCTTGTTCAGCCCATAAATAAGGGGGACAAACTCTATAATTAGCGTTTAAGTTATTTCCCTTGGGGGGGGGTAATGGCTACCACGTTTATTTAGTTTCAAATTAAATTGGAGTAAATAGATAAATTTGTAATGTTTAAGATTAATGTTGGTCTGGGTGTGAGGTGGGGGGGTCCTTTCTAGATCAAGGTGATCATATTATAATCCAATTTTTACAAATAAAATTAATTTGTAATTTGATAACTTGGCAGACAGAAAGATGAGGACTTCAATCACTGGCATTAGTAAGATGTCTTGAAAATTATTGGACTTAGCTTCAGGGAGGTTATTCCCCACACCCAATTAGAATCTATTCCATAGCACTAATAAATGGTAGGAGCAGGGTTAATTCTTAATGTCTGAGATACCACATGAAGGGAAATGTTGACTGTGCTAAGCTAAGGTACAAAATCAATAAGAATACTATTGATGGTCACCATTCCATTCTCAAACTGGAGTCTGCGACTTTGGTGCCAAATTTAGAGCATTAGAGATTCCCAAAATTGCCAAGTGAAACAATATATAGGCAACTTATACATTGTCAAATTCTTGGCTATCATAAAGAATATTTACAACCCAATTTATTAAGTATGGTTTAATTTTTGACAGGCTCAGCAGTTAACTCTTTCAAAGCTGAATAGAGGTACATACAGGTATATGTAGACTCAGAAAGGTTAGATAAATTACCTAAATAATAAAATTAACAAATATTATTTCAGCCATAGCAGAGCTTCTTTTTATCATGTGTAATATTCTTGTGAAAAGATGTCATGAAAATCACTTGCATTTATTTCCTCATGTTACAATTTCTTTTTTTGACCAATTTCAAAAGGAAGTGGGTTCAGCCAGTGGAAGAAATGAGAGACACCTTTATAAGGTATTGTCTCACCTCCCAAATGGGGTAGGTGGCGATCATTCAAATCCCAAATTACTTTTACTCTTTGATTTTGAGTCCCAACTGACTACAATTCATATCTCACAAAGTCTTATGTAATTGTCTCTAACCAATGAACGAATGCCCTCATGTTTCCAGACTTTGTTTCAGCAATCATGACCCCTGAACTTTCAATTGTCTTTACAAATGTCTGACATATCCGCTATCCAGAGTGCCAAGGGTGGTGGGTGTCATTATGTTACATAAGCATTGCAATATTAAAATCCCTACATCTTATAATACTTTCTCAACCTTAAACAACCATAAGTTCAGTATTTTTCAATAAATCTTTTATAAGAAGATAAAAATTACTAATTTCATGTCAGTATATCAGTGGAATGCTTATAATGAGAGATGCAACTAATAAAACTTCAATCTTATGTGTATTTATTTGGAAACTAGCTGAAGTACTTGTTTACATTGGGTAAAAATGTCAAGACTTGGATCACAAACACAGCAACACTCACAGAGAAATTTAAAAAATCCCTTCTACTCTTTTCATTTTTCTAAATTTATACTGCCCAAACAATAACAAATGGGAATTGTTATTATAAAAGAGATAAGTCCATATAATAGAAAAAGATTTACCAATTGTATTTTTTGTATTATCTTATGAAGTTAATATTTAATTTTAACTGAGTTTTGTAAAGCAGTATTTTTTATAGTGTTTGACATTTATTAGGTTAAACATTTTTCTTTTTTGTAAAGATTGTTAAACATAACAAAACAATGATGTTATGTAATTATTTCACATCTCAAGCTTGAAAAAAATACTTATAAACCAATATTAGTAAAGTTTAACTAAATGTCAATTATTTTAGTGAGACAATTTAATTTAAAAAATGTTTTATACCAAATTTGTCAGTCTATACAAAGGAAAAAAACCTTCCATTTTATATATATATATATATATATATATATATATATATATATATATATAGTTAGGGTAGCAAAGACAAAGTTAATGGAACTTTGTAACTGTCAATTTCTTGCCTGTGTGATTTAAAAAATTTAAAAAATATTATTTTAAAGCTTATTGAAAAAAAATCTTTTTATCATTATAATAATGCTGGTGGCAATTTCTTTGGTACATCAAAAGATAAGATTCCACCTTAAAATACATTCAGTATGAAAATGGCATCTAACTCAATACATTCATGTTTTACTTATTCAACTTATATTGTTTTTAACTTCTAAAACATGTTTCATTTGGTAATCAAATTTGATATTTGGACAATGTGGGGAGGTCTCTATATTCTCAAATTCTTATACTAAGTCATTAGTAACTTCAGGTGTGTTTTCAAAATGAAAAGAAAAAAATGTATGCAGTTATTAAAAAGAAAACAAAAACAAGTATTATTTGCTAAATGTTTCAAAATAAGAAAACAAAATATTTCTGTTATTGTAGAATAAGATTTGTTCAATAAATTTAACTTAAATTCTTTATTGAAATTCTTCAACTTTACTATAAAAATTTCTTATAGCACAAATATATTTAAGTTCAATTTAACGTTTCCAAAATTTGAGACAAAAATCTGATAATCCTGCTATATTTTACCTCAGTAATTAACTGACTTTGAAATTTAGAAAACTAATGGAAAGCCCACTATTGATTAGTAATACCAAACTGTTTTTATTTTTTATTTTTAATGACTTAAAGATTAATAAACATTATTAAAAGGTTAATATTTATGCAACTACCTGGTGATTATTGCTATTTTTACAAATGTAAACACAATAACATTGATTTTATTTTTTTTAAGTCTTGATTTTCCGGTGATCAGAAAAAAAAGGTCATATTTTGGTGTTTGGTTAGGAAACTTTTTGCGGGATGCTTACCTTATATGGTTTAACTAAACTAGTGGACATAAAGTAAGGGTCCAGTTCAGTATTATTGTAAATAAAAACTTCACTTAAAATTGGAATTTTTAAATACTAACATGCTAAAAACAAGTTCTGTGGTCAGATTAATAACCAGAGAAAATTTAGTGACCATCAATCTATCTGCCTTTGAATTATGTGATGAAAAATTGAATAAAAAAATGTTTGGTGAATCTAAGATTAAATTTTAGAGATTTTACCTTTAGAACTTAAGGATTTTAGCTTCATATTTCAAAAGCTTTTCTAATTCTCATACTTTTGCCACAATTTATAAAATTATAAAAATTAATGGAATTAGATTTAATACAAATTTTTATAAAATCTGTGAAACAGTTTTTTTTTTTTTTGAATAAGTAAAATGTAGGTATAAGTAAAAGTAAAGTCGTCAGGGTGGCCTAAAGTCAGTATCAGCCAATCAGCGAGGGAGTCTATCCCCTTTTCACTAGCGCTAGACCAAGGAGATTGTCTTTGAGTCTGAGGTGGAGCGCCACACCTACCATCAGCTCCTTACTTTACCGCACAGATCACTGTGCTACTCATACGCTGAGTTGGCAAGGGCCGGTATCGAATTAGGAACCTTGTGGTTTCTAGCCAAACACTCTACCGACTGAGCTAGGCCCACTTTGTATTAATTAAATTGTTGAAATAATAGGTTTAATAGATAAAGAAAAAAAACATCAAATGATCTGCTTTGTACACAACAATAAAGTCAAGTCCAATTATTTTTTTTCACTTAGTCTAACATGATGTCTGGCAAATCTAGAATTTATCTATAATATCTTATCCACATCTATAATTTACCCATAAAGGTAATTTAATGAATAAGTTAACATTAATATCTAAAAGTTAACATCCTTCATTCAAACTATACCATTTGGTTTAAACTATTGAATATGAGTTGACCCCCAAAATAATTTTGTAGATGATTTACAGGCATAAATCTCTCCTTCCCCACCACAGTTCAGTTATTAGTAAAACAGTAGGGTAATGCTAATATGTCAACCAATCTAAGAGAAGGAAAGTTCTGAATTCAAACCTGTTCAACTGTTTAAAAATTGACCATGTGTTGATTCTTACCTGTGGTAAAAGGGTTTGGGTAAATATATACATCTGTAGATAAAATTATTTGATATGAATTGTATATACAAATACATTGTAATTGATAATTTTAATTAGAATTACATACAACACAATCTAATTTCAAAAGAATTACATTAAAAAAATATTTGTTTTACATTACTCCATATTGATATGAGTGTGTTATCCGTCCAGTGTTTATTAATGTTGAGTTCATATCTTTTCTTTAAAATTCTTTTTAATTTACTAACACCAGAATAATTGGGATTTAAATATTCTTAGTGTTAGGTAACTTATAATAATGATTGTAATTATTGATAATGTATAACAAGAAAAAACTTAGAATTAAATAAGATACTAAATTGTTTTTTTACCTAAAGACAGAAAAATTACAGCAAAATTTACTTTCATTTTTTCTCATGGTAATATGATTTAAGTTATGGCCATCACTAAATAAAACATTTAGTATAACTTGTGGAACATGTTAACTAATATTGACAAAATAGAAAAGAAATCAGTCCTTATTCCCTTTTGAAATTATTTTTTATTCACTCTGAATTATGCTTTGTATTTGTTTTTTCTTTTACTTTGAGTCAGTTAATTCTTTTTTTTTTTTTTTTTGCTGGGGTTGGGGGTTGTTATTAGGGGAGGTTTTGATTTACAGATTGTTGTTGCTCATTGTAAATTCATCCGTCCATTTTTTAATTTGACCACCTTTTCTTTTCTTTGCTACTTCCTCCATAACTATAGTTGTTCTTAATTTTTAAATTAACAGTTTTTATTTTCTTCATTCATTCTTTTATATATATATATATATATATATATATATATATATATCCATTTATAAGTTACATTTTCCTAACAGTAATTTTAATCTCAATTTCTTAGATGTTCTCTATATATTTGTGTGTAATCAAGCCATTAAATGAAAATGATTACATCCAAATTATTGTTTTGATTCATAATAATTCTGACTATTATTTTGACAGCACTCTAAGTTATCAAATTTAATGATTTTAAATGGAATATTTGCATATCAATGATTTTGATCAAAATATTTGAAATTATGGGTTTTATCTTAAGATTAAAGTTCAATATATTTAATTAAAGAAATTCAAGGCTTTTTAATTTTCTTTCTCTTTCATTGTTCTTATTTGTTATTTTTAACTGATAATGTTATATATTGACTTTTCCGAGTGATTATCCAGCCAGAATTGTTGTAATGTTTTAGTGGATTTATATATATATATATATATATATATATATATATAGACACAATAATTGGTAACATGATTAGAAGTTTTTATCTTTCATGATGTGCATTGAAAGTTTCAGGTGATAAATCTTTTTTTTTTTTTTTTTTTAGATCTAACCCTTCTCTGCTCTTTTTATCTTTTCTTTCTCCCTCATATTATTATTTCACTTTCAATTAAAGGTGAAAAGGTATTAATTTTTTTTTTTTTTTTTTAGAGATTGAAGATTTGGTCATTTTAAATCAATAAAGTATTTAAAATGACCAAATCTTCAATCAGGAAGGCAAAACGATTTCTATGTGTTTTTTGTTAATTTTAACCTTTTGCTTATTCCCTAAAATCTGTCGATGAATTTCCTCTAGATAAAATGTAACTGAGGTTATTTACACAGAAAAACAAACTTTAAAGAAGTTTTTAATTTTAATAAGTGAATAGATTGATAAAAAAAACTTTTATCAACTCATCTTCCCTCTTTTTTTGGGGGGGATACTCAAGTTATGTCTCATTCTAAGTCAATTCACTCAGAAATTAGCACCATTCATTGTGGGTTGGTGGCGAACAAACAACCTGATTTTGCCACTCCCTCAAATCCATGTATATAATTCATTAGGATCTAAAATGTTAATAAAGATATTGTACATTTTCTGTGTGTGAAAATTTTAATTTTCTTTATAACAAATTTCCTGGAGTGACAATAATAAGCTTGTAGAAAACATCTCTTTTCCTCACTTTTTATTTTGTGTGTATGAATGAATGATTTTTTTCTTTTTCTTTATATATATATATATATATATATAATATATATATATAATATGAGAGGTAGATATTAGAAGACATTACCACCAGAATTAAAAACTGATGGACATTTTTGTCTTCAAAGCCGCTGTGATGAATATCCACCAAGTTTCTCTGGGATTGATTCATTAAAAAAAAAAAAAAATCCAAAAATCTACTGATGTTGCCAAATGCCAATCATTAATATTTTCATCTTGTAAAATATTTGTTTCTTTTTCATTTTCCATGCACTCACAATTATCTTTGATCGTGTTTTATTTCCTTTTATGTTGGTTTGCCTTTTTTTTTGTTTTATTAGAATATGATTTTTAATATCAATACTATTTTAAAAACCTTGTCAATGCCAGCCATTTTCTTTCTCTTAAAGAAGTTTCATCTATTTCTTTAACCTTTTGAATTTGTAAGCCTGATATTTCAAAGTGAGTGATGTTTTACTATACACTGTAAGCCTAATGTTTCAGGCTAGAGGAAATCATGTCAAATATTACTAATAAAAGTCTTAATGGCCATTTATAACCTTTCTTTTAACAGAATGGTGTGATGGTTTGAAACAAAGATTTCTGCACCCTAGAGAAAATTTTGAATGTGTTTTCTGTTCAATTTGTAAATTTTCTGAGCTCAGGTCCTGGGTATCTGATGGCCAAGAGGCTTAAAATGATTCAAAAGGTTAAATGAAATACAAATATATCTTTACAGATTCTCCATTTCTGTTAGGGATTCAATTACAGCAAATATAGTGGAATGTCTTCTGTATGCTTTTATAGATTATGCTGGGTGGGGTGGAAATAATAGGATAATCAATTAATAATATATTATTAACTGCCCTATTATATCTGCTCCAATCTGTATACCTAGGCATGTAACCTCAGCTAAGTTATATATATGCATAAGATGTAAGATTAAAAATATCTGTAACTTCACACCAATAGCAAGTTTTAGTTTTTTTTACTTCAAAACACACAAATATGCAACCCAAATTTTCTTGCTGGATGTGTTATTTCTTAATCACTTATGTTGTAAAAATATAGAAAATAGCCATTATCTCCTTCAAACTTTACTTTTGTGCTCTGGATAATGAAATTTAGGAATTATCCTATTTTCTATGTAAAAACATGCAAATAAAAAAAGTTATTTCAAATTGAGTCGTTTTCAAGATTTGCAACTGTAATATAAATCACTTTTACATATCATGCCCTAAATATAATCTCCCATTTTTGAAAATTTCATTCCTCATGTGACAAAAGCAAAGTTTGAAGAGAAAACTGTTTTTTTTTTCTCTATTTACTTTAGACATAAACAATTGGGAAATAACACTTTCTGCCCCAAAAACAAGAAAAAGTAAAAGTTTTGTAATATAGTGTTATTAATTAAATGGCAAAAAATTAATCAGTAGCAAAAAGATCTTGTTTTTTTTTTTTTAATAAACAAATCCAGGAAGATGTATTCTACACTGATGGAAAATAAAATTGCAACATTCTGAATATGTTTTAATTTCCTCAAAATGAATTGTCCAAATAAAATGTCTTGATTACAATTAATGATCATATAGATCAATAGATGCACAGGTTCTATAATAAGGGGTGAATCAGTTGTACTCAAAACCCCTCATATTAATACACTTTAGTCATTATTTACAAAGCTTAATTGTGGCACAAGGCCAGAAATTATGAGGCATTTAGTGAAATCTAATTATAACAATGGACTGCTAGTCTAGCTCACTAACCATTTTACTGTATGAGGTGCCCATTAACACTGTATATCCTCCTTGGGGATTTAATGCCTGTGATATGGTACATTGGTTATGAGTGTTACTATATCACAAGTTGACCAAATATTTTGAAAACTTTATCAAAATTTCTACTAGTCCTAGCATGCAGATACTGTACTCAAGTCAAATTTGGTATTCTACTTCAAGGTGTTGCAATTTTTATTTTCTATCTGGTGTCTAATGTTTATATATATATATATATATATATATATATATATATATATATATACTGTTGTAGGAATAGTTTCTCTTATCTTTAAAGCCATTGTATGTAAAGATCTTTGTGATTTAAACACTGAATACATTAGTTTCAGTGTTACCATTTTATTTAATTCCTTTTTACCACAACTAGCTACATTGCATTATTCCTTTACATTTATCACTAATATATTTCAGTTTAGTCACTCAATATTATCTTTGAGGGAAAGAAAAAGAGAAAAAAATCTCGAGGGGTGAGAACTCCCATAGATTTGATCTGCACAAAATTTCACTGTTATAATTTTCATATCACTAAACATTTCACTCACCCCACCCCCTCAAATGAATCCATCTTCATCCCCCTTCCTTCCCCCCCACCTCTTTGCTAGTTCATTAATTCTAGTAGTAGTGTGATTATAAATGTAGTAGTAACTCTACCAGGTTTTGTGTAATCCATAGAACCCAAGTGCACTTCAAATATTTCTATTTACAACCCCTAAGTTATGGTTGTTGGTAAATTCACCAAAGTTTTAAAGAAATCTTCCATTTTTTATTATTCTGCTGTGGTTCCATCTGTTGCTTTTATATTTTATGCCATTTATATATCTACATTAAAATCTGTTACTTGTTAAGAATTGACTTGTAATGTTTTTATTAAACAAAACAAACAAAAAAGGTATTAGTAAACAATTCCCAGTTAAATTGTCTCATCTTTGACATAATCAGCAAATCTGAAATTTGTGTTTATTTTTATGACTTACTTTGACTTTGTATTGCGCTGGTCATAATTTCTGGCTGGGAAGTATATAGCACAGTTTCAGGGGTTTGTCTCCAAGGCAGTATCCCTCCATTGCACTTTAATGAATATGGTCAGGATCAACCTCTGATACCTGGTTCTCATAAACACAAATTGCCAAAGGAATTGAGCAGTTTTTGTCTCACTTGGGTAGGTCGATTTTTCACTTTTTGAAATATCAACTTGTCCATCTATGTGAAAGTTGTGTATTAGTATACTGAATACTAATACCAAAAATTAGATCTTTTACTTGCACCATTGTTTGGGGAAATAGCATCAAAGATCGTCTACTAAAATTCACTAACAATCCTTGTTTTCTAAAGGCTTAATTTTGCGAAAACGAGGATTTTTAGTGCATTTTAGTAGACAATCTTTGATGCTATTTCCTCAAACAATGGTGCAAGTAAAATAACTAATTTTTGGTATCAGTATTCAGTATACTAACACACAACTTCCACATAGATGGACAATTTAATATTTTTAAAAAGTGAAAAATCGACCTGCTCTATTGTCTCACACTCATGTACATATTCTGCCATCAAGCGTGGAGGCATTTAAAAATATACATTGACTATTTGTTAATCTCTTTTTGGTAAAAAAATAAATACATACACTTCACAAAAGAATCTAATAAATAAAATGACTGATTATGTCTTAAAAAGATGTCCTCATATTACTGCATTGTTAGTTAAGTGAAATGGTGTGTTTTTTTTTCTCTATTTCTTTAAGTAATTCCTATTTATCACTTAACATATAATCAATATTTTTTAGTGAGTTGTTAAAGTTACCACAGCATTATCTTAGTCCACTACTACTGCAGGGGTAACCCTCTGCCCCCCTGGTGGATATTACTACTACTATTATTATTATTATTATTATTCTTACAATACTGCTAGAAAGGTCCTGTTGGCAGTGCTCTCTTACAGTGAGATTTTTTTTTTTCCTTCGGTGTGTGGAATTTGCCTGCCTGTCTGACCTCACTTATTTCCTGTCTGCATGTGTTGACTATGTTGTATCTTATTATACAAAAGCAATAAAAACAGTTCATTGAACAACAGTTATGCTTTCATTCTTACTATTCACATTAGTTTTCAGACTTTTTTTTTTGCTCTACCCCCACCCCTAACCTAACAACAATTTGGTATGTACTTGTTGGTACTAAGTATCTTTTTAATTAACAAGAAATGTTCAGCATGACATTAAACTGCATCTAATGACGAGGCACCAGTTCTAGAGATTTAGAGAGTGTGGAGTACTCCTTCATTGGCATTACTCCCAGGTCCACTGACCTGGAGTGGTAGTACTTATTAGGGTCCCATTTATGGGTCAAATAGATCTGTTTAAAAATTATTTGTATTCGATGAGACTGTAAAAAAACAAAACAAAAAAACAACTCTTAAATAAATCAATCAACCAGCAATGTTCAAAGGAGAAAATAGAGAAAATCTTTTAATGAAATAATTCTAAAATCCATTTCAACAAGAATCCATCTATACGGATTTATGAACATATCCCCAAGAAACAAGAATTTTAAACAAACAAAAAATTGATTAGTTTCTAAAAGTCACTTTATGCCCAGTATTTTTTTCATTCTTCCATCTTTTGATAATATTTAACCCTTTTTTACTTGTTGGGAATATCCAACATACAGCTGACCATGTAAGAATATACATCTGACTTCATTTCCTGGTAAAATTTGACAACCAATTTCTTCAACTAAAACTGAACCAGTTTATTTACAGTTACCTGTAAATATTTTATATATTTTCAGTGTAATTTCCTTGATGTAAATAAAAACATTGTTTTATTATTTTTATAAATGCCATTTTGATCACATGACTGTTAGATTTAATGTAGTCTAGTTTAAGGGGGGATTAAAAAAAAGTTGTTGTAGTGGCCTATTATCAGTATCTGCCATACAGCAATAATCTATCCCTTTTTGCAAGTGCTAGACCAGGGAGATTGTTTCTGATGAGGTGGAGCGCCACACCTACCGTCAGCTCCCCACTTTACTGCATTGATCAGATTACATAATCTGTGCTGCTCATACGCTGAGCTGGCAGGGACCGGTATTGAACCAGGAACCTTGTTATTCCTAGGTGGGTGTCCTACCAACTGAGCTAAACCGGTTCCTTCAATTAAGTAAGGATACCATAAGTATACTAGTTGTTGTTTATTTGGCATTGTCCCTTCCAGCTGGGAAAATTTGGCTCAAGACCGCCCTCGGTGGCGGCAGAATCTCCACAGAGGACTATACATGTCAGAAGTCACCCTGATACAACATCATGAAGCTAAGAGGTCCATAAGAAAGCAACGGCAACAAAGCATCGGAACATCATCATCTACAGGGACAACCTACAAATGCAAAATCTGTAGTCGAGAATGTTTCTCAAACATAGGACTTCATAGTCACAGGAGGCGCTGCAACTTCAGGGCACACAAAAACTTTTATCATAGTCTTTCGAGACTGAATTGCCAATGACTTCAAGGGATATGATTTTTTTTTGGCGGGGGAGGGACAAAGTTGGGACTGAATCACATAGCTGAATCAACAAGTATTTTGTTAAAATGTTACTTAGTTTATACAATATGAATATAAAAGTGGCAAATTCTTATTTCAATAATCATTTGTGGGGGAAAAATGGAATATGGAGAGGATGAAAGTTTGGTCAATTATATGAACATTTCTCTGTCCTTCTATTTATGAGGCATAAAAATCATCTTTAAGGGTCAAATCTCCAGTTAACCAGAAATTACATATTTTATTTTTTGGTCTCTGAAAATGATCTTTTCAGTGAACATAAAATATTTTTTGTTTGAGTCAGATCAAATCACTATCAATCCAAAACATTTGCAATACCTGCTTCAAGAATTCTTAATATAAATAATTTACATGCAGTTTCAAGTATTCCTATCTAATACTAATAATTTTCAAATTTGAAAAAGATATTATATTGTGGCTTCCCACTGATTATTGTTAGACACCCACACTACCATTCAATGACTCTTTTCATTCACTATGAGAAAAATATTAAAACCTTCTCTTTTATCTAGTAATTATACATACAAAATTCTTATGGCTGTACCTCAAACAAAATCTTCCTAATTATTAATATAGATATTATCTACATATCTCTTCTCATTTTATACTAATATCTCATGTTGATTTTCAAATTAAGGATTGGAGTAATGAACCTTTTGATTAAATATTTGTTTGTATGTTTTATGGCATATCAACCTCAGTGGGTCATTTAATGCCGATAAAGTTTTGAAATAAATTCATTCTTAATGGATACACAATTTTTTTTTTTTATAAATACATTTTTCTATTTAACCCATAGATGGGACCCTAACAGGTACTACCACACCGGGTCAGAGTGGACCAGCGAGCAATGGTGATGAAGGGGTGCTCCACATTCCCCAAACCTCCAAAATTGGAACCTCACCATCAGATAGAATTTAACGTCATTCCCAGGACATGTAGACCCTCAGCCACCACCTTCTAGCACCCATATGATAAAAAGGGTTGGGGCTTGCCATAAGGGCAATAGGGTTGGGGCAATTATATAGGTACTAGGGCTTGATGTAACCAACCGATTGATTGGAGGCCCCCCTCTCTGACCGCCTGTCTATCCCAAGTAAGGACCAAAGTGAAATATTGCATGTCATGGACTGCTCAACCACCTGTGTTCTATCTTTGATTAAATAGAAAAAAATAATCAAAACAACTGATTATTATGATTTAGATTATAACATTGACTCTGACTTTGAATTACTTTAGTTATTTGTGTATAACATGCACCATTAATTTGAAACTATAAAGTTTTGAGAGAAAAACAAAATTCTTGTGTATAATATGCACTGATCTTTAGAATTGTAGAAGTTAATTTAACCTAAATTTAGCATTTGACTTTTTAAAAAGTTTTTGGATTTTTTTTTTAAAGTTCAAAAAATGAACTTTTTTATTAGTTTATACTGACTAAAAATAAGAATTTATATAGTTTACATTATGTTTTAAAGCACCAAATTTACATGGTGTTTCAAACACACATATGGATAAGTTCTGACAAAAATGTAATAAGCTCACAAGAAGAAACAAAATTATAAACAAACACACAATTCAGTGGATACTGTAATGGTCTAAACAATATTAGTTTGGATTATAGACATAACTTATTTTTGGTCATCCCTTCCTGAATATGGAGAGGCATATGGTTGGAAAAAAGTTTATTATATAGTTCACATGTTTAATATGAACCTTTAACTTTTGGGCGAAAAAGTCTGGAAAAATAATGCATTTTACACACAAATAATTATGGGATGCAATGAAAAATTGATGGACAAAAAAGATATTTGGTTTTGGAGATTAGATTCCTGCATTTTAAACAATTCACTGCTGAAATATTAGAACTTTGGATTTTAGTTTCATATTTAAAACCTTTTCTAATTATGCTTTTTATTCCTTTTTTTTTCTTTTTTTTTTTCATTTATAAAATTATAAAAATGAATGGAATTAAATTTGAATGGAATACAATTTTTTACAAAATCTGAAGCAATTTAAAAGAAAAAGTAAAATGTAGGTATATTTTCAAAAAATATACTTTTATGCTTAAAAGCATCAAAGTTTGTATCATTTTTTTTTTTTTTTTTGAGACATTTTTAGTTCATATATTTTGGGAAATTTGTATTAATTTTGCTATATTTATTGAACAATTTCAGCTGAAATTTTGATTGATTTTTTCAAACCCAAACTTTATTATTTTTTCTATAATAATCTAATAAAAAAATAATCAAATTAATAATAGGTTAACAAAAAAAATCAAGTATTCCTATCTAATACTAATAATTTCCAAATGGATCTTTTTTTTTAACCCATAAATGGGACATTTACTACCACACCAGGTCACTGTGTGTGTGTGTGTGGGGGGGGGTAATAGCAATGAAGAAGTAACTCCACATTCCTCAGAGCACAAGACCTGGAGCCTCACCACTAGATACAGGTGTCATACCCAAGACCCTCTTTTGGGGGAGGTCATGTCCCTCAGCTGGAGTTTCAGATGATGATGAAGCCTTGCCAACAGGACACTCTTAAATGAGCAAAATTAATTTGTGGAGGGTATAACAAAATGGATGTGAATAATTCCTCTAAGTGGGAATAACATCATTTTGAGTAGAAAATGAAAAATAAATGAAGCAGGAATTTAAGAAAACATTGTTTCTAAGAATTGAAGTTAATTTACTTAATATAAATAAGACACACTAAACACAAATGTTATTATCATTGGAAATGGAATAAGTAATCAGAATTCAAATCTAAGTTGAGGCTGTTTGCATTTAACTTCATGCTAATTTTCTTGAGAAAGACAAGAATTCATTTTTTCTCCCATCACCACCAGCTATAAGAAAATAGTAGTTAGGTAACCAGCCTAAAAGAAGG
Organism: Doryteuthis pealeii; assembly: GCA_023376005.1. Lineage (NCBI taxonomy): Eukaryota > Metazoa > Mollusca > Cephalopoda > Myopsida > Loliginidae > Doryteuthis > Doryteuthis pealeii. The sequence goes on from CM042153.1 coordinate 46,561,528, forward strand.
AAAACTTTGAATTCAAACCAGTTTTACTGCACTTAAAAATTGACCTGTGTCATGTTCTGCCTTTTGTGGGAGGGTGGCAAATACTTATTTATATAAAAAATTCTAATTTTTTGTAACCCAAATTTTTAGGTTGTAAAATAAACTTAAGAAAGGAATTGAATTGCTTACTGTTAGATCACTTAAGCAGTAACGAGTCAGTTCAGTGTCTAAATGGGTGACTGCTTATGAACAGGGCTGGAGCTAGGGTCCTATCCCCACCCAAATCTATAATACAGGGCTCCCACACTACCACTTGTTAATTTTCATAAAGTATTATTCATAAAAAATATATGAAACCTGCTCTTCTGGGGCCTCCAAGCATCTACCCTCTGCATTCATGAGGTTTCAGCACCCTAATGTCTGTGTGCCAGTCAATTAGGGGGCTTACCATTTCCTACAACCATAACCATTGTGATAAGCATGTCTCATTTTTATAAAATAAATGACAGAACTTCAATTCTTGGAAACAATATTTTCTTAAATTCCTGCTTAGTAAGTAACAAAATAAGTTTTTTTGTTTTGATATAAAATGAATTACATATAGAATTATAAACAGGGATGAAGATGATTTAAAAACAAAGGAACTTAATGAAGGGTGAAAGATTTTATGAGAAAGACCCAAGATTGAATGACGAATAATTTAAGAATCATTTCCATCACCATTATCAGCTGCCATGTAAAATAATTTTCTTCATGGCAACTTTTAGAATAATAAGAATTATTTGACTGCACCCATCTCCTCTCCAAATGATATGTGATAGTTTATATTGGGTTAGATGATACCAGCAGCAAAGAGTGATCTTTGAATTGATTTATTATTGAGTGCCTAAAATGAATTGCATTTACCCATAGCCAAGGATAGAAACGGATGCCTTGCCTCCCCCCCCCCCGGGCATAAATGTGAAGTGAATACAACCTATTCCAGCTGCAGTTTGAAATTTGTTCACTTGCACCACAATCGTATAATGACATAAAATTGGGAGTCGAGAACAAAACTCCACAGGTAAGTATTGAAAACTACAGGTAAGTTTGACACAAGGTAATTTTTTAGCTGAACCTGATCCCTTGAAGCCCATTTAATTGATTTCCATCTGCTGGCACCAGGTATAAATTTTGACCTATAGATGGTATTACCACTTTGGGTCAGTGGACCTGGGAGTAATAGCAATGAAGATATGACTCCATACTCTACAGAGATCAGAACTGGAACATTACCACCGAATGTAGTTTAGTGTCATATCCAGAATCCACGTTTTGAGGGGTGTCTTCATCCGGGGATGCAGTCAGCATATTTTAGTCCTTGTTGAAGGTGAAAATAATAGGTATGACAAAGAAATAGATCTGTATCTGTCTTATGTATTTCATTTAGGATATTTTATTCATAACAAACAATTATTGATAATTATGATACCAACAAATAAATAAAAATGTTTTTGTTTTTTGTAAGTTCATAAAAAAAATTGTGCAAGATAAATAAATATGGTGGAAAGAGATTTAATAACAGTCAAAAACAAATGCTTGACAGATGATATAATTGTTTCTGACCGAAAACCTGTAGAGGAAGAGGAGGAGTCACTTGAAGGAAATCCTTGATATGTTTCTACAACATCTATATGACTGCACAAAAGACTGAACGAGAAAAGACTTCATAGATTTTTCGATACTATTTTTGGGAAATGCCATAACATCTTCAATGAGTTTGAAATATATTATCGTCAAAATGGGATTCAGGGGAGATAATTCTTTTTCTTTCCTCACCGATCTGTTAACTAGTTGCATAATCAAAACGTAATTTTGGCCCTTAAGATCTTCCAACTAAAAGAAATAATTTTGCCTGAAGAATTAAAATCAAAACAACGGAAATATAAATTTACTTATATGATTGTATGAATGTTAAACATTCAGCGAGGAAATTCTATTAATAATATCAGTAACTGATTCTTCATAACATTAAAGAAAAAAATCATTTGATTTGGTCATGTTTATTATTTTTCCTGGTATTTTCTTTCAGTGATTTAATTTTAATTGCTTTTTATCACAAATCCTTTTGGTTGTTATTTCTATGGAAAGAAGAAAAACATCATCTATCAAAGACAATAATAATGACTGAAAAATCTTTATTTAAAAAAAAAATTAAAATGAACAAAATATTCTATTAACATTTGTGTATAAAAACAATATCAACAAGAATAGTTCTAACAGATCTAAGACAATGAGTTATAAGAATGATTTAGGCTTCTGCAATATGAATAACTCTTGTGGCTTAGTAAAGCAGCTGGAGATAAGCAGACTTTTCTAAGGTTAAAAGAAGAAGTGGGTTTGAATTTCATTGAGAGCTGCTCCAAATGTTAGATAAGTAGGTATTCACCCAACCCATTTGCTATGGGTAGGATGTGACACAGTGTCACAAGTATAGGGCATTCAACAAGGAGCAAATTCGATATTCAGTTGTAATGGATCTGCAATACTAGCTTACTAACCATTGTCTCACTATGGGGTGCCATTAACTGTTAGAGAAGTAACAACCGAAATAAGTTGGGATAAAAAAAAAAGTGAAAGAAAATATTAGTCACAATTAATACAAATAATGATTGATAAATTTCAATGTAGCCTTTCAATATGAAAAAATTGCCAAATTTTTGGCTAGCACAATTAAGGTAATTATGAAATAAATTAAGAAAGGCCTTTGTCGAATAATGGAATCAATGTGGCTGATGATTAGTGATATTTTAATACAAAGAAAATAATATAAAGATACAATGAAACAGCAGTGATCACCATAAAAGTTATTTTATATTGGGAAACTCATTTTTTAAAGGGTCGTCTTACATGGTGTAATGATTAGTGAAATTGACTAGAAGAACTTTGTTACTGAGTTTGGTCCTCACTGGGGGTTCATTAATTATGGCCTTGTGCCAAACTTAGTAAATATTTACAAACGATTTGGTTATTTCCTATAAGTCCAACAAAACAAAGGGGAGCAACTCTTGACTGATGAATTATTTATTCATTTTCCCTGACCCTAAACACTAAACCTAACCCTAACCCAGTCTTCTTTTTTCCTAGTAGATCAATAAATAAATAAATTATCAGTCAAGAGTGGTTCCCCTTTGTTTATGTTGGACTTATAGAAATAACTGAAACTTTTTTTAAAATAAGAAATTCAAGGGAGACAATTCCTATAATTTGCAAACACTTTCAAATCCTACAGTTGTAAGGGAAGCAACTCTTTAATTACCGCTTTTTTATGCGCTCAAGAAAACTTCAACTTCTTGCGTTTTTTTTTAGACCGGTTTTGATTGGTGGGTCTTTCACTGGAGTCTAAGTAACTACAAGTCTCTTCAGGTCTCCATGACTCTTCTGAGTATTCTAGCCGATCTTAACTATGTTGTGGTCTGTATGGTCTCAATTCTTCTGATTTCCCATTCCTCCAGTCTTTTTTTTTCAAGCCTCTGATGACCGTTCCAAATGCACCAACTACAATTGGTTACTAACTTTTCATAGATTATATCTTCTACATGATATGATTCATTGGACCGATTTTAACGACATTTCAACCTGTCTAGGGTTATTTTATGCCTAGGGGTTAGGGAACCACGTTGATCATACATTTATATTTTGTTTGTGCAGTTGTTTCATAACAGTTTTTTTTCCTACGGTCGTATAGAATACGGATAATTTTCCAACAGATCTATTTGATCATAGATAGGACCCTAACAGGCACTACGACTTCAGGTCAGAGTGGGCCTGAGAGTAATGACAATGAAAGGGAACTTCACATTCCCCAAATCTCCAGAACTGGAACCTCACCATCAGATACAATTTAGTGTCATATCCAGGACACCCCCTTTTTGGCGGGGGGAGGGGGTCTTACAGCGAATAAGCCTCGCCGACATGGTGACTGGATATGATAGATTTATTCCTTTTTATGATAAAGTTGATAATTTTTGTACTTCTAAAAAGTCTTTTTTTCAGATTATGTTTAAGTTATAAAATGTTATGAAAATCATTTTGTTGTTGAGAGAATGTTCTCGTTAGGGAAGTTCAGGGTAGAATTTGAGCTTTCTCTATTAAAAAAAAAAAAAAATTTTAAATGTGTCCTTTAAAAAAATTCTAGAGGTAATTTCAAATCTTATACTTTCACAGAATAGAAAGAGTGTAACGACGGGGATTGGTAGTTTGCCGGCAAAGCAACCCCGTTACAATTTTCACTGCCATATGTAACGAGAGTCGAATTCATACAGCTGTACCGGCTGCGACTAGAATCGAATTCCTCATGGTTTGCCGTGTGCAACTATAGTCGAATTTTCTTGTATGTATCCCCCCCCCCCGTTTCGCGCTATTCTAATAAAAATTTTGACTATTTTGTGATATTTTTTTTCATTTGGATGTTGCCATGGTTACTCATGGAGTTAAACTAGAGACCATCAATTTAAGCGTTAAAGTCATATTTGACAATACCAGAGTCACCCCCCCCCCCACGCGAAAGGAAACAAATTATCAAAAATCAGGGAATTAACCGATTTTAATGAAATTTTCTGTGTTGGTTGGTTGGAATTTTACAGCATTGGGTAATTTTATGCCGAATATGCTTTTGTTTTATTCATTCTTGATGGGTACTCAATTTGTTGCAAACACATTTTTCTATTTAACCTATAGATGGGACTTTAACAGGTACTACCACTCTGGGTTAAAGTGGACCTGGGAGCAATGGTGATGATGGGGTACTCCAGACTCCCCGAAATCCAGAACTTCAGATAGTTTAACGTCATACCCAGAACAATAAGACCCTCAGCCACCATCTTCTAACGCATATATAATAAAAATGGGTTGGGGCTTGCCATAAGGGAAATAGGGTTGGGGCAATTATATAGGTGCTAGGGTTCGACGCGACCAGCCGATTGATCGGAGGAGCCCTCTCCAACCGCCCATCTAGCGTAGGTAAGGACCAAAGTGGAGTGTCGCATTTCATGGACTGTTCAGCTACCAGGGTTCCTTCCTTAAGCATCACGGGTCGCCACCCACGGCCAACAGGTGGTCCCATTGGAGGAGGATCTACCCCTCTACAGAGGTGCAGTCGATGTATCCTAAATCCCCAGCTGACAGGACTTGTTGATATATTAATGAATAAAAGTTATAATGCACCAGTTATTTTATTTTAAAACTTTCACTTTTTTTTAGGTCAGTTAACTCTGCCCCCCTCCCCGTTACCTTTCGGGCGCAACATATATATATTGGGTATATATATTGGTATTTAAGACGGACTCTAATTTTTGCATAAAAAATAGAAAAATTGAAGATATGAAGGGAATACATTTTTTTAATTGAACCCCTTTGAAAGAAAATAGATACTAAAATTAAAAAATTTAAATTTTTAAAAATTAAATTTTAAAAAAATTGAAGAATTTTTTTTCAGATTTTTTCATTACTCTGATGTACATGAAATATTATCTTTTTGATTATCAGAAAAATAATTCTATATCTTATTTATCTGCTTAAATATGTGCAGTTTAAACTGAGATTTAAATTCATGTTCTTTTATAGTTCATAAATCTAAACAAGTTATTAAATAAATATTTTTGACTAATCTGAAAATATGAATTTTAATGCTAGAAATTGAACGATTTTAAATGAATTTTATTTATTAATTAGATGTAAGAAATAATACAATAAAAATAACTGGATGGACAGCCTTCTAAATGCTTTAGAATACACTGACTGCACCTCTGCAGAGGGGTAAGACCCACATACACACACTAAATAAGACCACCTGTTTGGCCGTGTGTGGCGACCCGTGATACTTAAGGACGGAATCCTGGTGGATGAGCAGTCTATGACATGCAACACCCTACTTTGGCCCTTACTTAGGTTAGACGGGCAGTCAGGGAGGCCCCATCTGGTCATGGTCAAGCCTAGCACCTATATGATTGTCCTAACCCTATTGCCCTTATGGCAAGCACCAACCCTTTTTATCATATTGGTGCTAGAAGGCGATAGCTGAGGGTCTTCATGTGCTGGGTATGACGTTAAACTCTATCTAGAGGTTTGGGGAATGTGGAGCTTCCTTTTCATCACTATTGCTCCCAGGTCCACTGACCCGGAGTGGTAGAACCTGTTAGGGTCCATCTATGGATTAAATAGAAAATTTGCTTACAAAAAAAAAAATTGAGTTTAAAAAATTTCTTCCAAACTATCGCTACAAATCTTTCAAAACTTTGCCGGCATTAAATGACCCACTGCGGTTGGTATGCCGTAAAACAAAACAAACAAACGAACACACACTATGGATGGAGCTATCAGTAATATTTATTTTAAAGAATTTCGATTTGTTTCCCTTGAGTTTTGCTCTGATATCAACCATTGAAAACTGATGTTTTGACACACTCGCAGGCATTACTGATTATATACAGGGTGTTCGGGAGAAATTTGACAGTTTCATAAGGAAAAAGAAAAATGCTTGGTAACTACAAATCTAATGATTGTAAAGAAATTCAACTGGCACGGAAATTACAATACTGTCACCAAGTTTCACTCAAAATAACCGCCACAATCCTGTCCGGAACCTGATGTTACAGTTTCCCTGGGAAGGGTCTCAAAAATTACCTTAATTCTGTCATTAACTGGGCTTTTGTAGTACTGGCATGGCGATTGGTGTCTTTCTCAACAGACCCACATAATAATCCACGGGGTTAAGATCTGGGGATTCGGAGGCCAAACATTGGGACTGGTGTAGTCGTAAAAATTCGCCGACAACCATTTTTGACTTTTCCAGAGGTGTGGCAGGTGGCCGAATCCTGCTAACATACATAGGCCAACCATTGGCTACCCTTGTTATCCAGGGCTTGACTACAGTGTTTAGCAACTCCTCGTAGGCATTTTAGGGTCCCCAACACTTTTTTTCTGTAGATTTTCGAGGAATTCTGCTGTACGAACGCAATCAGATCGTCTGTTATGATGTTTTCTTCTAGCCACAGCCTCGTAGTCTCCATTGCAATTCTCCAGTTCATACCTGAGTTTTCATGGAGCATTGGGCAACCATAATCATTATTCTGATGGCCGGTGCAGATCATCATGATACAAGTTATTCTCTTCCATGATTCAGGTGGGTTCCAGTCATCCATTCTGTCATCACATATGAATGAAGAAGGGCCCAAGCTTTTAAATGATGCGTAGTGTGCGTCAATACCTTAGAGGAAAAGAGTTAATGGTCTACCATGGTTTCAATCGAAATAATTTCATCAGGACCCTACCCTACGCTTAACTAAGTCGGTGTAATTCCTTAGTTAAGCTGAGATACATCTCTTTTCGGATAATAACGGTTAAATGCTACGTTAGTTTATATTTTTCTCTCAATTTTCTCGTGCGGCTTATTCTATTCGTGTATTAATTCATTAGTTCTCATATCTGTATTGTTATTAATTTAATTCTGATTATAAATAATAGCTAGTAAAAGCAGTTAAAACTTAATTCTAATTATATTTTAGGGGTTTAATATTACTAATTTATAGTTTTTCATTGTTCTTTTCAGTATTTATCCTATTTAAAATTAACTATTTAAGAAAAAAATTCTAATTTATTTAGTTAAATTTGATATATATTTTAATAATATTTTAGTGACCAACTCAATCTATGTCTCCAATTGCAGAATTCTTTGTCGATATCGGGAAACTTCTTATCGAACTCGAAAAGCCTTCGAACCGAATCCTTCAATCCACAGTTCTCATTCACTAACCAACTGTTAAACTATAATAAGTATTCTATGTGGCCAGGATTGAACCTGCAACCTACAGATAGTTGTCATTAAGAACTGTATTAACTCAACCCCTATATCCGTTGCGCCGTGTGGATAATTCAAGTGGATTTTTGAAACTTATAAACATAATGTCCTTTTTACCTAGAATATTTACCTTTATAGTTAAGTATGTTTTTTTTATCTTGACTGATATTGGGATTTAAAAATCTAATCTAGCCTTTTTGTTTATTGGTTCCCATATTGTATTCATCACTATACTTGGTCTCTTAAAAGGTTGCTATAGCCTAACATATGAGCTAATTCTTTGAGACGTCTTTTTCTCCAATGTTCTTCTCTATCTATTATTCTAACGTCATCCCATAAGGGCAGATAGTTTCCCTTTTCGTTCCATACCCGATTTTTCTATTTCCCCCGGATCTCTGCTTTTCGGTGTTCCTCTAGTCTTAATTTCATTAGACGGCATGTTTCAACTTTGTATGGGATTGAATATACACAATTGTTGATCATGTAGTATTCTGTTGGGGTCTCGACTCGGAGGAGATGTTTACGAAGAGTCGGGTCAATTCTGAATGTTGTCCTGATGTCATATGGATTACATATCTTTTGACTCTTTTCAGCCAATCTTTAACGTAGGGCACAGAGGCTGTGATAAGTTTTCTCCTCTGTCTTGCGATCCAGATTTCTTTTAGCTGATGTTATGCTCTCAGGGTAGTTATTTCGATGAAGGGTATCCCTTAAGCTGTCCATTCATTTTTTATATATTTATCTTCACTGCTGATGGCTTTTGCCCGGTATTGTATCAACAGACGATTCCTTTCTTTATATTGTATGGATGGTGGCAGTTCAAGTTGAGGTACTGTCCGGTGAAGGTTGACTTTCGATAAACGGATGAACTGAATCCTTGCTCTGTGCGAGTTATTAACACGTCTAGAAAGGACAATTTGTTGTCTTGTTCTTCCTCCACTGTGTGAATTGTATAGATGGACAGATTACGACGAAAGACTCCGGTATTCGACGTGAAGATTCCCAAGTTCTACAAGAAACACCTGATGAAGATCGCAGAGCTCATCGTTCGAAACGTTGTATATATAACAATAAAGATGATAACAACAGTGCGAAAAATCCAAATAATACAAATTATCAAACCTCATCTAAAAAATTAAGACAATTATTTACATTACTTCTTTACTGCAAAAGAAACTTCGGAAAGCGAAATTCTATGGAATTTATTAGATATAACCTATATATGGTAAAAAGAAAGTCAAATTGGTGAAGTGGCCTATTGTCGGTATAAGCCAGCAGTGAGGGAGTCTATCCCCTTTTCGCTAGCGCTAGATAAGATTGTTTTTGTTGAGGTGGAGCGCCACATCTACCGTCAGTTCCCCACTTTACCACACAGATCAGATTACCAATCTGTGCTACCCATTCGCTGAGTTGGCGGGGACCGGTATCGAACCAGGAACCTTGCAATTCCTAGACGGGTGTCCAATGAATATCAGAGGTGATCTAATGATATACCCCAGTTAGGTTTGGGGTAACCTCAATGAAATTTCCCACAATTATAATATTATACTAAAAATCTCAATCTGTTTTTTGTTTTTCGTTCCCTAAAATTAGGCGAAACTGTATATTGTGGCTATCTATATTGAATCAAATTACCTATAAGATTGGCTGACTCAAAGAATACGTAAAAAAATCTGAGTCATTTGCAACTGAATAATACATATTACTGTTGTATATGTTCATCTATCAATATTATAATGAACTTATTTATCATATTTCAACTGTGTGATTATTCATCTGGTCTGGTGACCTATAAATAAAAAGCTATCTTGTCTTCCGGGATAGAAAGCGAAACTCGAGTTGCATTGAACACAACACAACAAAATATTATACAGTACACAACGTTGTAAGGTTACTTTCATACATAGAAGCATGTCTATAATTACAATCAACGAATTAAAAGGAAAACGGGGGAGCTCAAACGAAAAGGGAGACAGAATAAACGGGAATGAAAAGGAAAAGAAAAGCCCTAAACAAAACAAAACAGAAAGAACGGAATCAATGACGGAATTATAAGTTGGTGATTGTAGTTTAGTCTCAAGAATGTGCAAAGAAACAAAACGTACCATTCAATATATTTTATTGCCGGAGAAAAACCAAATAGAAAAGAAATGACATAAAGAAATGACATACAAAAAGAGTGAATGAAGGTGTGTATTAAGAAAGGTCTTTTTTAGCATGTATGTATGCGTGAAATTTCTAAGAAGTATGAAAATCTATGAGAGACTTATGCTTTGAAAACAGTTCGTTTAGTTGGTAGTTGTATTTAATAAGAAACATTCTTGTATATATAAAAGTAAGCTTACGGCATTTGTGTACTGTGTGCGTGCAATACACCACCAGATTCACAGGAGACGACCCTCCCTCAGAGGGCGGGAACAGGTCTTAGCATCTCGGTCATTTTTTGAAAAAAAAAGTAAATGAGGTCTTCGTGCTTTTTATTTTATACCCAGATGTAACTATGGTATCTTAAAATACAGTATATTTACCAATTATGTGAATAGTGTTGCAGAGAAAGTGGATGGGTGGGGGTATAAAACGATGAACAAATTCCAAAAGCAATGTGATAGCTAAATCATTCATGAAAATGTAGTGTTTATTCTGGTCACCAGTTTCACCATTATTTCTGTGTACTTACTGTGAGTTTGATCCTCACTAGGTGCCACACAGTTATGACATTGTTTCAAAGTAAGGTAATAATTGTAAATAGCTTGATTGTTCTCCAAGTGAATCTATGTACAAATCCACAAGAGTACATGATTGTTGCCGACAAGATTTTACATTTAATCAAACTTAAATATAAAAAAAAATGGACTTGTAAAATCAGCCATCTTAATTGTAAATGAATAATTCATTGATGAATTTGATAAAAATAAAACTTTAGTTACAGAAGGGAATATTCTAAAATAACAGCCAATTTTGTTTACTGACCAGATGTGACGTATCGAATGAGAGTCTCATTTTGTTAAATCCAATAAAATCCAGCACAGACGATTAAAACAAGCAATATATATATATATATATATATATATATATATATATATATATATATATATATATATATATATATATATATACATATATATATGACATTACTGTCATTATTAAAATAATACTATAATTTCATGGTGAATCGCAGTAGATTGGGGATGTAGCTCAGTGGTAGAGCGTTCGCTTTGCATGTGAAAGGCCCCGGGTTCGATCCCCGGCATCTCCACAAAGACATTTTTAAAAAAAATATTAAGTTAGTCAATTATGGATTCAAAATATGCATGTGTTATTTTATTTGTTGTAATGGTTTGTCTTTTTTTGGGGGGGGGGGGGTGGTGAAAGGAGAGAGACACAAGGACCAAATTTGATTTTATAAATTGAAATGAAATATTCACATTTATAAAATTAAATTTGTTAAGGCTGCAACAAACTTCAATCCTATAAATATTTATATGTGTGTGGAGGAGGGGGCGGTTTTTATTTACTCTTGTCTAAATTTCCAATTTAGGCCAGATTAGGAAACATTCAATGGCGCAGGTACCATGTAACCAAATACAACTTGTTGAATGTTACTTGGAGAAGAAATATGTACTACCAAATAACCATTATTGCTGTGAGGAATGTCATAGCAGGAAATATTCGTTATGGAACTCTGACAACTTAATGTGTTATATAGGAATCATCCATGGATCCATCGAATGCCACAAGTAATTTAAATGATACAAATTATCAAGCCTCATCTCATAAATTCAGACTAATAATGTAAAAAGAAACATGCCTATTTTGGAGATGCCGGGGATCGAACCCGGGGCCTTTCACATGCAAAGCGAACGCTCTACCACTGAGCTACATCCCCATCAGTTAAAGTATGTTGATCATTTTTCAATATAATTTTAGTTATGACATTAATGTCATGCAAATATTGACAAGCATCATGTCAAAAATTCAGAGAAATTGCAAACAATTTATGTTCACATTTTTACCGGGAAAGTTCAGGCAACTTCAGAAAAAAAATCGTGACAATTGAAAAAGACCATTACTTTGAATTGATAAGGTTTAGCAATCCCGATTCCCATGGTCTATTCTAGGGACTTGCAAAATGAGCCTAAAATGCGTTTTTGATAAAATGACTTTACCAAAAATCAGGGAATTATCGGATTTTAATGAAATTTTCAGTGTTTATTTAACAATGGATGATCTTTATAATGCATTATTTATTTTATTTCAAAACTTTCTCATTTTTTTCAGGTCGCTTAATTTTGACCCCCCTTATGCTGGGGGCGTAATATTTTTTTCAAGTTGGTCTTATAGTTTTCTAATTACAGTATAAATAAAAGATAAAAGACCGAAGTTATGAATAGAAACAAAAAAAAATTTACGGTGGCTTTTCTATGAGAAAATAAGTGCCGAAAATCGAAAAAGAAAATGTAAAAAAATAATAGATAATTAATTTTTTGGAGATTTCTTTTTACTCATTTTGATAATTATTTAATTGGCTATAAAAAATTATACATCGATATTTTTTCTGCTTAAAAAAGGTGGGTGGGTACATTTTCAAAAAGTATACTTTGATGCAATAAAATAAGGTTTGCATTAAATAGATATTTATTTCTAGAATCTAAAAATATAACATTTTAAACTTAACATCAGACTTTTCACATTTTAAATGAATTTTATATATTCATTTTTCATAGCAAAAATACTAGATTAAAGTTTTGAAATAAAATAACTGATGCATTATAAAATTTCTTAATTGATAAATCAATACTGAAAATTTCATTAAAATTGGATAATTACCTGATTTTTGGTAAATTTTTTTGCAATCGCGAGTGTTACAGTAAAATTGTAAATAAGCACTTAAAACCCTTGAAAAAGAGACAGAATGGCGGATCGCATCGAAATTGACCAAAACAAATCCCTTTAAATGTATTAAAAATAAACTGCAAATGTAATGATATTTTTCTTTTTTTAATGATGGTCATTATGTTACTACTTATCGATTTAGACAAAGTTTGACCTTAAATAATAGATTTAATTATTTTTTAATTCGATTTTAAAACTCGTAGAAGCTGATTTTTTTGCTAGTCCCAACAGACTATGACATCACAGAATCTTTATGGCGTTACATATAGATATGGTATGTTCCCATGATGTTATTAAACTCAGTGGAGAATACATTATCACATCAGAAAAGAGTTTTTGTTGACAGAAACTACAAGCTTAAAAATTAAGATGTACACCACAAATAATCACTCATTGCTTTGAGAGATACCATGTAGGGAAACATCTGTCGTAGTCGCCCCTGATGACTTAATATAAGTAATGGGAAATATTCAAGATTGCAAATGTGTCCAATAAAGATTGAACTTACAATACAGAATTAATACACTGTTAGCAACTGATCTCGCAAAGTATAAACTCCAGTTTGAAATAATCCTAAAACGAGTTTTGAAAAATGTCAATGTTTGCATGACATTAATGTAATAACTAAAATTATATTGAAAACTGACGGACACTGTCTGACTGATGGGGATGTAGCTCAGTGGTAGAGCGTTCGCTTTGCATGTGAAAGGCCCCGGGTTCGATCCCCGGCATCTCCATAAATTAATACTTTTGGAAATATGAATAAATCAGTCAATGATGAATTTTTATGTGGAAAATATGCGTGGCCTATTTTATTTGATGAAAAGATTTGTCTTTTTCAGGGGTTAGGTTCATTTTAGGTGGTCGGAGGTAAACGAAGAGAGACACACAGATCAGATTCAAATATGATAAATATGATTTTATAAATATGAAAAGGTATTGTTGTGAAGATTGCAGCAAATTTCAACTCTGACAAAAGGTTTTATAGGAAATAGTCATGGATCCATCGAAGACCACAAATACGGAGTCCCCAATGAGGATTGAATTCACTTACACAGAAATAATAGCCTTGCAAAGTATAAAATCCAGGCACAGATGATTGGAAATCGAGTTTTTAAAAATGTCAATGTTTGCATGACATTAATGTCATAACTAAAATAATATTCAATGCTGAATTAGCAAATGGGGATGTAGCTCAGTGGTAGAGCGTTCGCTTTGCATGTGAAAGGCCCCGGGTTCGATCCCCGGCATCTCCATAAAAGTAGCATTTTTAATTAATAATTTATTTAAAGATATGTTATTATGTTAAAGTTTATGAGAAGTTAATTTGTTTTATTTGATATGGAAATGTAAGTGAAAGTCATCAAATGGCCAAGAATGTAAGTTTGCTATTTTATTGTACAGATTAGAATGTAGCTTAGTTTCGTCAACCCGAAATTCGCCAACTGTAAGTTAATCTTGGAAAAAAGAAGATGAAATCAGTATTCGGCCGAGATATTTGCAAGTGATTATTTGGAATTAACAATGTTCCGAGAAGAACATCTGAAGGAAACTCATGAGAGAAAAGACACCAATATCAGGAGTTATTACAACTATGTAGAAGCCAGCGCTGCCGAGTCTTATGTGACCCAATAGAAATGGGCTGTTGAGTGTATGCAGCGCACTTGCTATGCAGGGCGTTAATTAGAATTGATATAACATGGACTGCCAAAAGGGTGCGGTGCGTTAGTGTCATTACAAAAAACCGCGGGAAAATAGTCAATAGGTTGGATTAAAAGTGTGAATCCATGAATTGTTGCTCTGGGAATCGATCAAACTCAACTGGGACACTTTGGCGAAGGGTTCTGATGTTGAAAGACCCGAAATCTTAGATGAAACCGGGAACATCACCGACTATTAAGTAGGACCAAAAATGAGCACTTTGCAATACTGGAAATTCTTCAAAACATCAACAAAAATAAACTAATGAGCTAATTATTTTATTTGCTGAAATAATTTTTTTCTTTTATTTTGGAATGGAAGAAGATGTACTAAAATCTTTTTCTTGGATTATGTATAATCTAAATAAGAATTTTAAACAGAAATTGGTTAGCTGGTTGGTTTTACGGCATATTAACTCTTATTGGGTTATTTAATGCCGAAGTTAGTCGTTTTTTTTCCCCAAGAAATTATATGGATTCAGGTAAATATTCCTATTTAGTAATCATTTGTAAACAATTACAGCCTCAATTGACAATTCTTAATAGATTATTTGAATGGTTTCAAGTATTCCTATTTAATACTAATAATTTGCAATTGTATGGTTGGAAATTTGGTTGATCTTGCGACACGTCAGACTAAGCTAATATTTGGAGATTGCTTTATACTTGATTGTTCACTAAGTGAATCTACAAATCCATAAAAGTACATAACTGTTGACACCGGCATTTTACGTTTAATCAAATTTTCTTAAACAAACTTCAGCCATCTTTAATTGTAAATAAATAATTCATTGATGAATTTGATAAAAATAAAACTTTAGTTACAGAAGGGAATATTCTAAAATAGCTGCTAACTTTGCCTACTGACCAGATGTGACTGAATTGGCTTATCCAATGAGAGTTTTATTAAATCCAATAAAATTCAACACAGACGACTAAAATAAGCTTTAAAAAGTTTTCAAAAAAGAAAAAAAAGGCAATATGTGTACATGATATTACTGTAATCATTAAAATAATATCATAATTGCATAACTAAAATTATATTAAAAACTATCGAGCCACTTTTCGTAAAATGGGGATGTAGCTCAGTGGTAGAGCGTTCGCTTTGCATGTGAAAGGCCCCGGGTTCGATCCCCGGCATCTCCAGAATGTCATATTTTTAAAAATATTAAGTTAGTTAATTATGGATTAAAAATATGCATGTGTTATTTTATTTGTTGTAATGGTTTGTCTTTTTTTGGTGGGGTGGGTGGGGTGAAAGAAGAGAGACACAAGGACCAAATTTGATTTTATAAATGTGAAATATTCACATTTATAAAATCAAATTTGTTAAGGCTGCAACAAACTTCAATCCTATAAATATTTGTGTGTGTGTGGAGGAGGGGGGCGGTTTTTATTTACTCTTGTCTAAACTTCCAATTTAGGCCAGATTAGGAAACATTCAATGGCGCAGGTACCATGTAACCAAATACAACTTGTTGAATGTTACTTGGAAAGTAACCATTATTGCTGTGAGGGATGTCATAGCAGGAAATATTCGTTATGGAACTCTGACAACTTAATATGTTATATAGGAATCATCCATGGATCCATCGAATGCCACAAGCAATTTAAATGATACAAATTATCAAGCCTCATCTCATAAATTCAGACTAATAATGTTAAAAGAAACTTGCCTAATTTGGAGATGCCGGGGATCGAACCCGGGGCCTTTCACATGCAAAGCGAACGCTCTACCACTGAGCTACATCCCCATCATTTAGATGTATGTTGATCATTTTTCAATATAATTTTAGTTATGACATTAATGTCATGCAAATATTGACAAGCATCATGTCAAAAATTCAGAGAAATAGCAAACAATTTATGTTCACATTTTTACCGGGAAAGTTCAGGCAACTTTAGAAAAAAAAAACAACAACAAATAAATGTGAAAACGTATTGTTGTGAAGTTTGCAGCAAATTTTACTGTTGGTCTTGCAAAGTATAAAATCCAGGCACAGATGATTGGAAATCGAGTTTTTAAAACGTCAATGTTTGCATGACATTAATGTCATAACTAAAATAATATTCAAGGCTAAATTAAGAAATGGGGATGTGGCTCAGTGGTAGAGCGTTCGCTTTGCATGTGAAAGGCCCCGGGTTCGATCCCCGGCATCTCCATAAAATCAGTACTTTTTATATTAATAATTTATCTAATTTATTTTGGTATTTTATATTATCTTTAGCATCAAGTGAGTGTTTATAAAGTCCTGAAATAGTTTTGAAATTTAATAACTCCCGTTCTACAAATGATATGATAATTTATTTAAAAAACAAATGAAAGTTAAACTCTTGATGGTTTTCATTTTTGGGAACCTTACTAAATTAATGAGGCAAGATCTGAAATTGACATTTAAAAGTTTATTTTTTGTAAACAAAATCTGGCAGTTTAAAAAATGTTCTTACCTTATGAATGAATAATAAATTCCACAAGAAAAGGACATTTCTTATTAACATGTGGAATACTGACAACCTTTGACATTGGATACTAAACCCTCGTGAACCCAAAGCCGCGGACGGATGGGGGAGGAGTTTGACTTTGGGAAGTGACATGTAAATTTGGAAGACACGTGGCGGAAAGTGAACATATGTGGGCGGGGGGAGATACAAAATGTAGAAAAGGACGCAGGGAAGACTCAAAGAATAGAATGTTGCCGACCTTTATAGGATCGCTGTAGACTTATTATAATCTCTTCCTGCCCCTCACCTCTTTCGTGAACACAGATTATTTTTGTGGACGTTGACACACACACACACACACACACACACACACACACACACACACACATACATATATATATATATATATATATATATATATATATATATATATAAATGATAAATATGTATTTTAGTTTATGTTTATTTGTATGGAAACAAGTCTGCTACCATTGGTTTCATGCTATCCAAGCTTAATTGTGACACACGGATACAGTTAAAACAAATACACAATAAATTTGACCATATTTTTATCATTTTCAAAATTTTTTCGCTGAACGATGATTGCTCCGCTTAAACAATTAAGCTTGTTTCCATACAAATAAATATATACTAAAATATTTATTTATTAATTTATTAACGCTCTATCACAAATATTGAGTACTCTCCTCATAATATTGTACGTTGGCTCACTACTGCCTCTTCAAGTGTAATAGTGCCAACCATACACATTGATATATATATATATATATATATATATATATATATATATATATATATATATATATATATATATATATATTTCCGGTTCTCTGCTCATTGATATATATATATATATATATATATATATATATATATATATATATATATATATATATCAATGAGCAGAGAACCGGAAAAAAGACGGCTCATTCTTATAAATCTGTCTTCATATATTTCAACTTTTCGGACCACCGACTATATAATATTTGATCCTCACTGGGTGTCCCACATTTGTGACTTCGTGCTAAATTAAACAAAGATTACGAAATGCACTTTTAAAATAAATGTACTCTTTATTACAGGATGTAACCGAGTTCAAATCCAGCACGAGGTTGTTTGTATTTTTACTTTACGCTAATATCGTTGGGACAGGCATACATCTTCTTTTTCTAAAAAAAACTAGACTCTTTAACCATGGTAACAAACAAGTCAAAGAGAAAAAAACAACCCCCAAAACAAACAAAAAACAAAAACAAAACAAAACATCTGTGTGACAAGAGAGCTTTTATATTTGATTGATTTCAAAAGCATATGACTGAAACTTATTGGCTGGATGATGAACGTAAGTATTACATATATGGATATTTTGTATATTAGCGAAGACATTTCCTTAGCGGAATATTGCACACAAATAGCAAAACAGGAAACACAAATGAATATTTTAAATGATCCATTGAATTTACCGATTGACCAGATGTGACTAACTTTGCTTATCGAATTACACTTGTTTGCCAATATTATTCAATGCACACGATTGAAATAAATCTAGTTTGCAAAATAAATCAATATCTGTACACACACGCACATTATATATATATATATATATATATATATATATATATATATATATATATATATATATATATATAATGTGTGTGTGTATGTGTATGTGTATGTGTGTGTGTGTATTTCCTCAACTTAGTCTACTACAATAAGAAAAGTTGCTCTGTTTATCATCTAAGGAAATAGACACGGTGACCGAGTTCAAATTCTAGACGAGACTCCTGGGAAAAGTACGAATCCAACTATTCTCCCTTCAGCTATGGGTAAATAATAGGACAGACTGGGCTATTTAACCTTGGTGGGGCAACCAATCCAGGAGAAATAAAACACCGAAATCAAACCCGTCAAATTCCGCTTAAACATTGACCCTGGTAACAACCTGCTCGTACGGAGGTGTTGGTAAATACATACACTGCTAAGGGTGCGGTCCGATATGACACCAAGCAATCAGCCACAAAATCATCCTACTTAGCCAATTCAGCTGATTATCGAGTATCCATTGAGCCGAACAATAATCACATTTTCACTTTCGAATATTTACAACTGCGTATTTTTGTTTGTTTGTTTTCGGAACCCAAAATAAAGCTATTTTTGTTAATAAGAATAATCAAAATTTTTTTTTTCTGAAGGTATAATTAGATGATAAAAATGACAATCAAAGCGATAGTAAAGCTATTCATTTTAACAGATATTGATTTTAAAAAAATCTTTAAAAGCTTCCAATGTCTATCTAGTGTTACCAAACACTTTAGCCTGCTACTATATAACCAGAGGAGGGAGAATTCATACGACATACAGTATAAAATAACCAGCAATAAAAACAGTAAATATACAACTGTTGCAGTCATTGAAGCCTTGAAGGGAGATAATGAATAATTGTCTCCCTTGGAGAGTGGACGCATCCGTTGGGTGCTTCGTGGAGTGTTACATGATGATCCCGGAGGCCCATGGTCGATGTCATTTGTGTTTGTTCATTGAACAGAAGAGATGTTGTCTCCCTCCCAGTCATTGAATAGTAAAGACAACATATCTATGACCATTTTACCGTTCATCAATCTCCAGTAATCCATTTTCCTTTTTTGTATCCCTTTCACATACTGCTTGTTCATAGAACAATATGTGCATATTTCTAAATGTTGGGCACCTTTGTGTATTCTTTTCAATAATATTTGTATGTAAATTATTTATATATTAGATGTTTCAGTAATGAACTTGTCGTTTCAGCGTTAGTATATTACATATATATTAATGCTTATGTTGATCTTTGGTGAATAAAGACTTGACTAATATCTATCCTAGCTCCAAGCAACCTAATGGCCTTATATAAGACAATTTAGTGGTTGTGAAAGGACTTTAGTTAGACAAAAGAGCAGGAAAATGAATACTAATTTTTTTTTAACACTAGGAAAGACTAATAACTGTTGAGAAAGAGCTGCATGTGGAGTGATCAGGATTAGTATCCAAATATCAGTGCTCATCCTGAAAGATAAGTGACTCTAGCTGTATATCCCTCACCTCAATTTCAGGGGTTAGGATTTGTGTCAGTATCCGTTACACACTTTTCTATTTCCCTCGTTTGCTGTGGTATATTTCACTGGCTTTTAGCGACTGCTTTATCAACAGAACTTGTACGACAGTGGCGAAAGAAACGAATGGTTTACACATTCGGTAAGTGCGTGTCGTTATCTTTCCTGGAGCTTTAGGGTTTTAGATGACATTTGCATTGCCACTGGCTAGAGATTTTAGAAGCTGTCAATTCAAGCACATTTTAATCTATTTTTACTACTACTATTACTGATATATATATATATATATATATATATATATATATATATATATATATATATATATTAAGAAATTTGAAAAACGAAGTGTTCCAAAAATAATGTTCTCATAAAATCAGTCCATAAATACTTTTTCTTGTCTTTTGTTGAATGCATTTCTTCGAGTTACGTCACACGTCATGACATCTTCGCGAATGCGTTACAAACTTTACATAAACTTTTTATGAATATTTTTCTACAACTTTTCGTTACAAAATTTTTATAAATATTTTTCTAACTCCTGTCATCTATAAAACATCCATCAATTTCTTCACCCCATAATCTATCCTGATAAAGATTTAAATAAACCGAAACGTTTAAGCGTCGATAAATAAATTCATCTTATTTTTGGAACACTTTGTTTTTCAAATTTCTTAATATTGTCGGATTTATTTCCATATTTACTCATATATATATATATATATATATATATATATATATATATATATATATATATATATATATATGTGTGTGTGTGTGTGTGTGTGTGTATATAGGGTGTTCGGGATAAATTTGACATATCTATATGTGGTTATTTTTCTCCGTAGGCTGGAGGTATTGACGCACACTACGCATCATTTAAAAGCTTGGACCTTCTTCATTCATATACGTGATGACATATAGTATGGATGACTGGAACCCATCTGAATCATGGAAGAGAATAACTTGTATCATGATGATCTGCGCCCGCCATCAAAATAAGGAGATTATGGTTGCTGCCCAATACTCCCTGAAAACTCAGGCATGAACTAGAGAATTGCAATAGAGACTACGAGGCTGTGGCTAGAAGAAAGCATCATAACAGACGATCTGATTGCGTTCGTACAGCAGAATTCCTCGAAAATCTACAGAAAAAAGTGTTGGAGGACCCTCAGATGCCTACGTGGAGTTGCTAAACATTGTAATCAAGCCCTGGATAACAAGGGTAGCCAATGGTTGGCCATATGCATGGTAGCAGGATTCGGCCACCTACCACACCTCTGGGAAAAGTCAAAAATGGTTGTCGGCGAATTTTTACGACTACACCAGTCCCAATGTTTGGCCTCCGAACTCCCCAGATCTTAATCCAATGGATTATTATGTATGGGGCGCTTTTGCGAAAGACACCAATCGCCGTGCCAGTACTACAAAAGCCCAGGTAATTGACAGAATTAAGGTAATTTTTGAAACCTGTAACATCAGCTTGCTCCAGGTTCCGGAGCAGGATTGAGGCTGTAATTGACGCTAATGACGTGAAACTTGTTGACAGTAGTGTAATTTCCGTGCCTGTTGAATTTCTTTACAATCCATTAAATGTTGTAGTTACCAAGCACTTTTTCTTTTTCCTTATGAAACTGTCAAATTTCACACGAACACCCTGTATATGGCCGGGTTAGCTCAGTCGGTAGAGCGTTCGCTTAGAAACCACAAGGTTCCTAGTTCGATACCAGCCCTCGCCAACTCAGCGTATGAGTAGCACAGGGATATGTGCGGTAAAGTAAGGAGCTGATGGTAGGTGTGGCGCTCCACCTCAGACGCAAAAATAATCTCCTTGTTCTAGCGCTAGTGAAAAGAGGATGGACTCCCTCGCTGATTGGCTGATACCGACTTTAGGCCACCCCGACGACTTTACTTACTTACTATATATATATTAAAATGATTATACTTATATATATATATATATATATATATATATATATATATATATATATATATATATATATATATATATTAAAATGACAAGGATGAGAATTAATTATCTCTTCTTGATTTTTACATCTAATTTATCTTTAATATTCAGAAAGTATTGAACATAAAGAAAATTCTGATCAATATAAAGTCCTTTATTTTTTTATAAGTACAATACAATTGAAAGTTGTTTAGTTATCATTATACTAATTAATAAAATCAAAAATAAATAGGTTAATTTTAAAAATGTAGATCAGTTATCTCCCTTAGATCATAAAGTTTTGCTATCTTTTATGCGATGTGAGATAATAAATTGTCAGGCAAATATGAAAGAATATGAAGTAGCCCACGTAGGAAAAATAAATTTCTTAAAATTTGGAAAATTGCATTTTTACGTCACTTCAGTCATTTTTTAAAACTTTTCAACCACACAAAGATATACGATTTTCTACAGTCTAATATTTATGAATTGAAATTGTATTGAATCGGCAAAAAAGTCCGTTCGGGTTCGGGTTTATTAATTAAAAGTCCCCCTTAAAAAAAGAAAAAAAAAAAAAAAAAAACCCTAAAAATTTCATAGTCGTTTTATTAAGTTGATCACTTAGTTGATCACCAGTTCATAAGTATGGGGCACCTAGTAAGGATCGAACTCACTAACAATGTCCTGTTAGCCAGCGCGCTAAGTCTTAGATCACGTGAAGCGCCCTGAAAAACTAAGTAAAGTATAACTTAGATTTATCACAGAAGAATTGTCGGGGTTACCGAGTCAGGATCGAACATATTACTTAGTAGGAATGAATCTTCGAGACTAACCTGTTGATCATTACACTTCAACAATCTGCCATTCGGGAAGCGCGGTGGTGTACTGGTTAGAGTCGCAGGAAATGGACTCGTCGACTCGAGTTCAATTCCTGGACAAAGCCACAGTTCACATAGTTCTAATACCTTGGGAAAGGTATGAAGCCAACTCTTCTTCAGATATGAATAAATAGTAGGGCAGATTGGGCTCTTTAACCTTGGTTAGGCAACCAGTCTAGGAGAAGAAAAACTCTGAATTCAAACCTGGTCACTACTAGAATAGACTCAGGCCTACTTAGTGATCTATTTCAATTTAAAAATTTAAAAAACAAAGCAAAACAAAAGACAAGTAATTCTTACAGTTAATAGATGAGTCTTATTGGGTGGGGGCTACTGAAAAGTGATGAAGGCTAACAAATATTCAATAAACATATCTTGAATAAAACAAAAGAGGAAAACTACATTTTCATAAATCACTTATAAGTTGGGTAAAAAAGCATCTTTATTTAATAAAAGAAACCCAACTAAGACGAATGTTTAGAAATACAAGAAAGTCGAAAAAGAACTAAACGGAGGAAAAAGAACAATTAAAATAGATTCAAAGTCAAATCAATAAGATCAGAAAACCTGTAGAAGAACAATTTCAATTTAATACGATAAACAATAGATAAAATGCATGGAAGGAAAAGCACCTTGAGATGAAAACTGAAAGCTGCCAGTCAAAAAGAAAGACTTCAGAAGTGGAAAGAACATTTCAAGATTCTGCTTGGAAATCCTCCTGAAATCACAGATAAACCAACTAAAGAAATTATGAATGGCCAACGAGACATTAATCTTGGACAATTTATGGAGGAGGAATTTGACAAAGTTCTAAAAACAACTAAAAGCAGAAAAAGTGCAGGCTTTGATGTAATACCTCTTGAAGTATGAAAGACAAGGAGAAATTTGATGACATACTTCTTTGATTATACAATGCTGTGTATGAACAAAACAATAGGGAAATGGACGAAATACTGCATTCTCCCTTTCCCGAAGAAAGATGACCCCGTAATCACTAAGAACTACAAAGCCATCATTTTTACTGCCATTACTACTAAGGTTTATAATGCACTTCTCCTCAATCACATCCGATCTGAAGTTCAGAAGATTGTTAGGAAAAATCAAAATGATTTTGGGAGAAATCGATCCACAGCTTCTCGGAGTCTTGACTATTCGTCGAATCGTAGAAGGGGTACGTGCAGCCCCCCCCCCCCCCGCAAAAATCCCCGATGCCACAGTTTTGTTTGTAGATTTCTCGAGCATATTTGATTCCATACACAGAGGAAAGAAGGAGCAAATAATTCTGGTCTCTCTAAAGAAACTGTTAACGCTATGATAATGATTTATATAAAAAAAAAGAAACAAAAAGAAAAGAAACTAAAAAACAAAAAACGAAAGCAATGGTTTGCTCATCCGATGGTGACATTAATTTCTTTGACATTGTCACTGGAGTTTTGTATTGGAGATACATTGATATTATTTCTTATTCCTAATCTGTCAAGATTAAGTGCTACAAAAGTCAATAGACATAATGAAAGAAAATGGTTTCCCACTAAAAAACAAACAAACAAAAAGAAGCTGGCAATATATCACAAAAACTATTACAGGTGCAGATGATCTAGCGCTTCTCATAAATACACCTGCTCAAGCCAAATCTCTGCTACTTGGCATGGGACAGGCAGCAAGGTCATTGAGAGAGGTCAGGGAACGAAGAAAGGGAGAAATAGAAAGGGGTGTACGAGTAACATTGACCCGATAATACAAATAAAAGTTAACAGATTTACTGCAAAAAATAAAATGAAAATTCATTATCCGAGAGGAAATGGATAAAATGTTTAAAACTGTAGAGTTGTGTGCAGACGTGGGTGAGAATGTCCTTGCAAAAAGAAAAGTATTTACAGAAAGAAAATATTCTATGTAAGCACATGGTGTATTTTACTTGACAATTATTTGACGAAAATCTTATTTTGTTTGTTTTGCTGTGTGGCTTATCTCCACCAGTGAACATCTATCTGTCACTGTCTGACATTATTTTCAGTTTGGCATCGAACTGTAGTTAATCAGTTATTGATACCTTGGTCCTTGTAACAATGACAATTTAAAAAGGCGTTATAAACTTATTCATTATTCCTTTCATTCTAATTTCACCTTCCTCTTTCCATTTCACTATTCTTTTTCTCCTAAAACAATTGGCAACCTCTAAACATCCACATTAGTGATCCAAATTGTTAACATATTGCATTGGTAAGGGCGTCCCATAGTGGTGAGATGGTTAGCTAGTTAATCTCGCAGATCCATTACTATTGAATTGCAAGTTCAGTCCTCGTGGGATGCCCTATTCTTGTGACAGGATAACTTTTATCATTCAATTGAAATAAGTATAAGATTTGATTATTCTTAACTATATTATTTTATATTTATTGTAAAAACAATTTGAATTTCTTAAGCCGACTACAGAACTAATTAGTGAAATCTCAAATTGAAAGTAAAATGTGTAGCTCTCAAAAGTTTTGAAATAGGCCCCCAGTTTCCGGTTTTAGTTGCACGATGCAAACGCCTTTAATATAGAATGCCATGCGTGCATCTCTAAATGTTTGGTTTCAAATGTGAAACAAATGTGCATGTTGTACACAAATAATTCTGGTTCCTAATTTCTAATAATTTTCTGTTTTGTTCGAATTTAGAAGGGTCATTGGGAAGGGTCATTTAGAAGGGTCATTAGAAGGGTCATTTAGAAGGGTCATTTCCCGCAGGATCAAATTGACCTTTATTTCTTTCTCTTTTTGAATTTTGTTTTAAAACTAAAAACGATAATATTTTATCTTTTTAACGATATTACCAGCATTTTTCCCGTCCTTCACCTCTTTCGTGATTTCCAACAAAAAACAATAAACTTTGTATTTTCAGAAGGTTTTGGGACCATCGGCGATGTCGAGACAAAACAAGCAACACGCACACGAAAGAAGAGTCGACTGGCACCGTTCAGGAGAGTGAGAGAGAGAGAGAGAGAGAGAGAGAGAGAGAGAGAGAGAGAGAGAGAGAGAGAGAGAGAGAGGGGGGGCGAGGGGTGAGCAGTGCAGAATAGAAATAAAAACAGAAAAAAAGAAGAAAAAAACCCAGAAAAAACAGAAAAAAAAGAGTGTGGTGTTGAAAAATGATTGGAAGTGGCAGGCGTTATTCATGACGTGAAAGATATCCTACTCAACCCGTCATCTTAGACGCTGAAAAAAAAAAAAAAGAAAAAATATTTTGAGTGTCCCTTGGGCGTTTTCTTGTACTTTTTGTGTCTCCGTCTCATCCCTGTTGCTTGTTGAATAAAATACCTCCGACTTAGACTCTTCTTCTTGTCTACCTGTCGATCTATCATTTCTGATTCTTTTATTCTATACATTTTCTTCATCGTCTTTATATCTATTCTTAGGCTATCCTCCTCTTTTTCTTTCTTTGTTTCTTTCATCGTACATTTTTTTCTTAAAAGAAAAGTGGAAAAAAAAAAAGAAATGTATGAACATTTCTTTTTTTTTACACTTTTCTTTTTGTTTTCATCTTTCTCTTTCAACGATTTTGTTCTTCTTTCTTATTTCCAACTTCTTTCTTTTTCCTTATTTTTTTCATTGCACCCCTTCCCCCATTACCTCACCTTTCATTTTCTTTTTCGCTTCCTCCGGCATTGAATTTGATGACTTGTATTAATACAATAATAATCGCCTCCCTTTACAAAAATGACGAGTCCAGATCCTGGTATGAGTTGTACTCGATGACTGACTGGTGCAACCTTGGTGGTAAAAAAAAATGTCCTCTTGTTTACAAGTGCATGTTAGATTTGACCAATCACCTTCCTGTTTCTCTCTATAACGTCACCTTACGCCCGCCAGCCCCTTTCTCTTTATCTCCGTTATTCTCTCTCTCTCTCTCTCTCTTTCCCCCTCTCTCACACACACACATATATATATATGCACATATATAGAACAGGATATTTGCCACTTTCATCTGTCATCCACCTACACGGACGCACACACCTGGACTGCAATTGTATAAAACATTGCCTCCAAGACATAAACCGGCTTACTGTCACAGAAAGAAAAGCCGATAATTGTAGCAATTGTTTAAAAACGAAAGGAGCAGCAAGAAGTAAAATTTGGCCCGACGGCACAAGAGAGAAAAGAAAAAAAAACAAGAAAAAACAAACCCCCAAAACCCATACCGTTCTCTATTTCAGGGTGAGGCAATAAGATTCCTTCCTTCTTTCTTTTATGGCGCGTATTCGTGTGTTTATTGGCGGGTACTAACATATGCATATATACGTGTGCGTACACTAAAGTAGATAAAAACAAAACAACACCCAGGTACAAATGAATTGTGTATGGGTTGTAGTATATGTCTAGGTGTGCACAAGGCAGGTGGGAAATTGAAACAAGAAGAAGAAGAAGAAGAAGAAGAAGAAGAAGAAAAAGAAGACAAATAGTTAAAACTTGACAATCAGTGAACCCGTTGTTATCCTATTATAACAACGGTCCATGATGATATTGGTGATTCTATTTCGACTGTGAAGGATTCTAATACTCTCATTATATCAAGAATTGGGATGATTAAAAAATGACGTTCAACGTGATATAGACACCACATAATTATTTGCAAATTGGACAGGAAATTTCTTTATTCTCTAAGTTAGAGCATTTTCAGTATATTCAAGTTATTTTTTTGTTATGCGCTGTTTTTGCTGGATAACAATCATATATATGTAAACAGTAATGTTCGTAAAGTACACACCTAACAATTATAGTTCATTTTCTTCTACTATGATTTTATTATCTTTAATGGAACAATTTTCAATCAAAACGGGTATTAGATATTATTTATTACCAAACTCCACTAACTAATCAATAATAAATTGCACACACACACGTGTATGTGTGTGTGTGTGTGTGTGTGTGTGTGTGTATTGAACTGCTACATATTCATATTTTTAGTTACAGATTTTCAATGCTGTATAGCTTTGGTAATAAATGATACCCAATAATATCCATTTTGATGGTATAATGTTCCATTATAAATACTAAAGTTGCCAGTTTTTTCCGTTCCCAGGAAAGATTCAAATATTTATCTATCATTATTATATTTATATACATTATATCTATCTCTCTCTCTCTCTCTCTCTCTCTCTCTCTCTCTATATATATATATATATATATATATATATATATATATATATATATATATATATAAACTATAATTTTAGGCATACAGAAGAAAGGAAGGAGAGAGAGAGAGAGAGAGAGAGAGGAGAGAGAGAGAGAGAGAGAGAGAGAGAGAGAGAGAGAGAGAGAGATAATGAATATATAGTGTCTTAAAGGCTTATCCCAACCTGAACACGACTCCCAGGTGGTGTGAAGATTTAAATAACTGTCAATCTGAATAGAATGAAAGAGAAGAATAAAAATTTGGGGATTAATAAGAAACAATTGTTTGTGACAAACGGAAAAGAAGAAAAGAAAAAGAAAAATACGAAGGATTAACAAAATTCTCTTTTAAAAAATCTTCTTGTTTTTCCTCCACTTTTTTTTCTTCTATTTGTCAGGGCAAAAACTTGACCGATCGAAGCAGACTCAAACGTTTCATATAATAAAGAGAAAAAACAGGGTTACCAACAACATCAAGTCGATATGAGAGCAGCTGTGTTAAATAAATTAGAGACATAAGTTCTTAAATATATTTACCAACACCTCCGCACAAGCAGGATGAGACACAAGGTCAATTTATTAAGCGGAGTTTAACAGGCTGAATTCAGAGTTTTCCTTCTCCTAGACTGGTTACCTAGCCACGGTTAAAGAGCCTAGTCTGCCCTGCTATTTGCCCATAGCTGGAGGGAGAGTAGGATTCATACCTTTCCCAATGGTATTAGCGTTAAGTGAAATGCAATTACCATGTCCAGGATTTGAACTCGAAGCGACGAGTCCATTTCCTGAGACTCGAACCATTACACCACGTGACATAAGTTCTTATAATTTGCAAGAAAGATTTGTTTGAAATATTCAAGTGACGTTATTTTCTTAATTCAGAAATTTTTACCATCAGTACCTTTTAAAATTTTTCCCTGATTACGTTATTTACAAGTAAATTGAAGTTGGTAAAATTTTAATAATATAAAATAATTTAAAAACACTCTGATGGTATCATTTCAGTCTCCACATTTTTGGAATCTCCCACGGGTAATTTAGAAAAGATGTTGATATCTTTATGGGAGTATCTTTATTAGAAAATCACAACTGATATTACGGGAAGCATCTTGGGAAGATTCCAATAATGTGTTAACAGGAATATGGAACAGGTGGACACTTTGGAATTATATTATAAAGGAACTGACATATGTATGTTAACATTTTTTTAAACATCCTGGAGAATAATATTAATGGTTATCGTTGTAGGAAATGGACTCGGCTACCAGAGTTCAAACTCTGAACGAAGCTGTTTACATTTCACTAATACACTTGGGAAATGTATGAATCCAACTATTCTCCTTTGAGTTATAAGTAAATAGTAGGACAGTCAGGGGCATGACAACTAATTTAGGAGAACTTTGAATTCAAATTAGTTTATGCCCAAGACGCAATACATGAGTGGCGTCACCACAGCCGAACCGGTGAAAAATCTAGTTCTTTTCCGAGAGATTTTCATTAAAAATGGATAATATACAGAAACTCCCAATATACATGTAGGACACCCCGAAATTAAATCCTCCCAGTTATTTCAACAGAAATTACAACAGGTATATGTAGTACAATAACAATTTTTGAACAGAAGAGGTTTTAAGCTTCCCCCCCCCCACACACACACATTGTCAGCATCATTGACTAAGCATTTTCGCAAGCAATGCACACGAATTTGCATGCGTTCTCATAAGAAGGTTTCTCTGAAAATAATACCTCCTACTTCAGTATTTTGTTCAGAAGCTGCTGGTGGTTTTATGACAGTAGTGGCTTAAACTTCCTTTTGGTCTCATTTTAGATTACAGATGAACAACAGTCTGGAAAAATGGCGTCTGATATGAAAGCAGAAGTGTGTCATCAAACCCTCTATGCGGAAAAAATCCATTCATTGACATTTATCGACACTTGCTTGACGTTTACAGAGACTAAACAGAAGATGACACCACAGTTAAATGGTGGAAAATACGTTTCGGTAGTGATGGTCAGTTATGTAATTGATGGTCATAAGTGAAAAATCGGACAATGGTCATTCTCTTCATTGGTGTAATAGAGTCGATAAAAATATAGATAACGTGGACAATTCCTATTCCTAACAAAGACGCTGTTATGGCAACTGTGAAAAATTGGGTCACCTCCTCTGATTCAGATTTTTTCGAGCAACGACACGTAGTTTGTTTTTTATCAAATCGGAAGGGTTGGGAAATTAGAAGACGAAGATTGTTTCTTGTGTTTCCCTAAAAAGTCTAAATTTGAATGTTATCCATTTGCGTTGGAAGTCGTCCAGATTTGTTAATCATCTTTGATGGACGTTCTTTTGGCTCTATTCTAACACTCCTCTTTATAATGTCCTACCGACGGGGCTTATAAATACGCTGATTGTATCCTATGCAGAGAGGTAAAAAAATTGGGTATGACATTAAACCGCATCTGATGGTTGGGTTCCAGTTTTGGAGCAAAGGGGAGTATGGCGTACTCCTTCATTGCCATTACTCTTCGGTCCACTCTGACCCGGAGTGGTAGTCATTGTTAGGGTTCCACCTATTTGTCTAATAGACCTGCTTAAAAATTATTCGTACTTGATGTGCAACCTTCCGCCCCGTAAAAAACAAAACAACAAAACACAAACTCTTAAAAAACAACTACATAAGGCATACAATAACCCTAGATGGGTTGACATGCCGTCTAAATCAACTTCCCCTTTATACAACTTTCCTAAAGTAAATTTCAGTTCAACGAACATTACGTCCAACCTTAAATCATTCAGTAACGTCACCTACGCCACGATAAAAGCACATAAATTTTTCTATGAAAATAAATTCAAAATAAATAAGATACATAAAAATCTATACTAGATAAGCTGAAAAGAATTTAAAATACAATGAAAACAAGTAAATAACAATTTTATTAATTCTATTTATTATTCTTTACATATAAAGACTATGATATTCTTTAAATTCTTTAATGTTTTAACCTAGGTATGCTCATTTTCTCGCGGTTTCTACAAAGGTGGATCACATGAAATTCTTCTAAAAATCATCTAAAATAAACTAACTATCCGATTTTAATAAAACTTTCGGTTTATGAAGTAATAAAAGACGAACTTTTATTGTAAATAAATGTTTACTAAATTGAAAAGGCTAATAATTTTTTTCGTTAGTTTTTGTTTCGCACATTGATCCTCCGTACAAATATCTTTGTAATTTTTTTTCTGTATGAAAATAAATTGTACATTTTTGGAAAGATCATTCAATGACAGAACATCTGTAAATAAAAATAAATAAATCGATACTAGACCAACTTTGGTAATAGGGCGTCTTAAACCTTGAAACTTAAAGTCTCGTAAATAAGAAAAAAATATGTATCTTTTTTTTTTCTAAATTGTTAGATTATTTTTTAAGGAATTTTATATTAAAAGTTCCTGTTGTCTAATTTTTCTTTTTTTTTTAGGAATTTTTAAAAATTTATAAAATGTAAAATAAATACTTTTGTTTAGTGTATAGCAAAATCGTATTTATTTAATTAAAGAAATTATTGTATAAAAAAATTGTCGTCATTTTTGTTAATGGAAGTATGGAGGGAACATAATATTCTATTCTCATTTTTAGGAAAACTGTTGCTGTAGCTGCTGCTGTGAATAATTTCAAATAAGATCAAATCTGTGACACCTGTAGAACTCAAACAGTGTTTGTTTGAAGAAATTAATTATTTTTGAAATCAACAATAAAAGGAATAAAAAATTCATGTATGATACTCCATAGTATCATAGTTGGGACTAATTGTTCGCGTCAAGATGTGATAACTATGTCAACAAAGATTAAGAATTTATGGCGATTTAATTTAAAATGCAAAAATTCAGGTTATATGTAACAGACATTTGTTTTTTTCTTTTTTTAAATTTATAAATTTGGAATTGTTCTTTATATTAAACGTAAAAGAAAACATTAAAAAGTTAATTTTCCATTTTGTATTGACGTTTTAAAATATTTTTAAACGAGCGCAAAATGTTAAAAAAAGTTCGCGAATTGAGTATTTAATCAGAGTGATATTATTCCTAATTGTAAGATAATTGTCATGCTTATGGAAAAATCACAAGGTAAATAACATAATTTGATAAGATATGTTCATTGTTATTTAAAAAATATATTACTAAAATGTATTTTTAGCGTTTTTAGGTTTATAAATATTTATAGACATTCGCGAGTTATTAACGCTAGTTCTACGATGTTTGTTTTCATTTTAAAGGAATAATGTCCGGTTTACGTTCAAACCAAGTTATGTCACGGCTTTTAGAAATAATTAATAACTTAGGGCTGGGTATGACTATAGTATTGTTAATGAATCATAAACTATATTAGTTTTTCAATAATAATCTTTAGTTATATCTGAACCCCAAAAGAGATATTTAAAAATTTAAAATCACCCCAACAGGAAACAAAGCTCATAGCCAGTCTGTTTCCATGACGATTTATGTCAACAAATGTTGTTATCATTTAAAAAACAATTTCCATTTATCTAATGAAGCCCTATAAGCAAAACTTGTCATACGAATATATAGTCCATTTTTAACAATTAGGTTTTCAATTATAGTTGTTTATCTTAATCACACGCATTAAATCAAGATTGTGTATCTCCAATACTAACAAACGTGGTGTAATGCTGCTTTTATATACAATTCATATTTCATATTTCATTTTTTATTCCTTTAGACAGGGATTGAGACAGATAATATCAAAAAGAACATTGAAGTGTCTTGGGGTTTGCCTGGGAGCATTTTCCACTGTTGCCAGTGAAAAGGTGTTCGAGCTGAGATACGCCACAATGTCGAATACTGATTTACAAAGTGGCCGGTTTTTTTTTTCAACTTTGAATGTTGGCGCAACATTATATTCCCATCCTTATTGCCTCCATTTGGATTTGGACATCAGTAAAGTATGTATTTACCCAACCCCTCTGTCACAGACAGTATGCAACACAACGTCAATTTTTTTTAAAAGCGGAGTAAAGCTGGTTTGAATTTTCTTTCCCCTAGCTTAGTCTGGTTACTTTACCGAAACTAGAGAACCCAGTCGGCCCTTTTATTTACCTATGCGAGCGTGTGTGTGGATGTGTACGTGGGTTGAATTATGAAGTCATCTCTTAGCCAAGAGCATTAGTGCGAAGTGAAATGCAAACAGTCTTGTCCAGGATTTAAATGCGGATTGCCAATTCCATTTCCTATATTACGCTAATTGCACCTCCTAAAACATTCATAGTATCCATTGAATTATTATTATTATTATTATTATTATTATTATTATTATTATTATTATTATTATTATTATTATTATTAAACCATTTGTTTATATTTCACTGGTTACAATGTTACTTCAGTCAATTAACTCGAATCCTTGTTAAGATGGCGCTTAGCAAAAGCTCAGTTTGGTTTGTGTTAGTTTATCTAACGGTATATCAACTCCTTATTGAACAGTGCTGTGGTCTAGATGGGCTCGATGCTGTAAGGACGATGAATTAACGAATATACACTTGTTATTTGAGTTTCTTTCCATTCAAATGTTGGAAGCATTTCGTTTTTTGGATTGTTGAAAGTAAATTAAATCCGTTGAATAAAAAATAGCATCGAATAAACATTTGGAAAATAACAACGGAGAATCAGTAGTAAAAAACGAAAGAAAGAAAGCGATAAGAAGAAAGACAAATTAAAAAAAGAAAGAAAGAAAAGAAAGAAAGAAATAGGAAGAAAGACAGATTAAAAAAAAAAAGAAAGAAGAAATAGAAGAAGAAGATCAAAAAAGAAGAAAGAAAGAAAGAAATAGGAAGAAAGACAGATTTAAAAAAAGAAAGAAAGAAAAGAAAGAAGAAATAGAAGAAAGACAGATTTAAAAAGAAAGAAAGAAAGAAAAAGAAAGAAAGAAAGAAATAGGAAGAAAGACACATTCAAAAAAGAAG
Organism: Doryteuthis pealeii; assembly: GCA_023376005.1. Lineage (NCBI taxonomy): Eukaryota > Metazoa > Mollusca > Cephalopoda > Myopsida > Loliginidae > Doryteuthis > Doryteuthis pealeii. The sequence goes on from CM042153.1 coordinate 46,595,444, forward strand.
AAAGAAAAGAAAGAAAAAATAGGAAGAAAGACAGATTTAAAAAGAAAAAGAAAAAAAGAAAGAAATAGGAAGAAAGACAGATTTAAAAAAGAAAGAAAGAAAAGAAAGAAAAGAAAGAAAGAAATAGTAAGAAAGACAGATTAAAAAAAGAAAGAAAGAAAAGAAAAAAACGAATCGGAAGAAAGACACATTCAAAAAAGAAAGAAAGAAAAGAAAGAAATAGGAAGAAAGACAGATTAAAAAAAGAAAAGGAAAGAAAGAAATAGGAAGAAAAACAGATTAAAAAAGAAAAAGAAAGAAAACGGATACAGTAAATAGTGACGCAGAAATAAAACAAAATTTAAAAGAAAAAACTTCGAAGTTATAATCGGATAATAGATTTATTTAATTCCTAAACAAAAACTGTTGAGTTATGGATCGTTACTCTTTTTTGTGAGCAGTTCCAGAAATTGTCTAATTCCATTTGTATTTCCTTTTTGGACACCTCGCCCCTAAGGAATAGATTCTAAAACCCATCTTTCAGCACCATGGGAACCGGAACAAACAAGCAAAAAAGACAAAATATTTGGTTTATTTGTTTTTAACAGCATGTCAACGCCTTATGTGTTATTTAATTATTCATTTCATTTACGCCTTATGTGTTATTTAATTATTTATTTCGTTTACAAATATTTAATTGTAATTATAACTATTTATAATTTTAACGTTCCACTGTAAATTTCTTTTTTACCCGACTATAATTATAATAATTTGTTTGCACAGTTATATTGTATCAAGTATTCCTATCTCATACACATAATATGCACAGTCATATAGTATCAAGTATTCTTATCTAATACTAACAAATTATATGGTTTAAAGTAATTATTCATATTTAATGATTAATCATTTGTTTACGTACAGTTATATAATTTTACTTACACCAATAATTTGCAACTAATTATATGGTTTTAAGTAATTAATAATAATCCTTAGTAAACAATTACAACTTCAAAAAATTATACACAATTATATAATATCAAGTATTCCTATCTAATACTAATAATTTTAAAATAGATCTATTTGATCTGAATTTTTAACAGGTACTACCACTCTGGGTCAGAGTGGAGTTGGGAATAATAACAATGAATAGGAATTCCATATTATCCAGAGTTTCAGAACCGAAGCTTTACCCCCAGATGCATTCTAGTGTCCAGGACACTCATACCTTTTGTTTTTATTTCACGTAAATCATTCCTTCATAGTCTCATCTAATTTCCTACTTTCTCCTTGTCTCGTCAATAAAAGTCGTTCAGTTACAAACGATTTTTTTAATATCATTCTCAGAAGAAGCTGCAGTTTTTTTTTTTCGATATTCTCTGCAAATGATTTCTCTACAGACACACAACTCTACAGACACACAACACAAAACAGACAAGAGAATTATATGCATCTTTCATTTTGATTCGTAAAGTTATCATTCAAATTAATCTGATTATTTAGATTTCTTTGTGCGTAGTTCATCATTGATGCAGTTTATTATAGGCAAGAAAAATAATTGATACTACGGAACAAAACAAGTTTCAAAAATGATTATCTTATGTATGTAAACCAAGATTTGAGATTTCTTTTTTTTTTTTTCCTTCTCGTTTTATTTGCGTAAATACAAAAGTTTCTATCATGTTTGTAGTTCAAGTCAGTGTCAATTTTATTTGGCGGCAAATCTTTTCATGCCTGGGGGTGGATTAACCATCAAGCAAAATAAGTACATACTTATAGTGGGGGTGGGGGAGGGGCACATAGTTTTTTTCTTATAAAGATATATCACGCCTTGGAGTAACCAGATTAGATTTGAGATAAAAACCAAATAGGCAAATGTAAAACTATCGTAAAATGATGAGAAATATTTATCTCATTTCTTTGTTAACTGTTTCTTGGAGGATTCTTAAACTATCCATACTTTGATTTATTAATTAATTAATTATTATTATTATTATTATTATTATTATTATTATTATTATTATTATTATTATTATTATTATTTCACTCCATTCGAGTTTTTTCACACCTGCCGTAGCCAGTGGTTCACTGGAGGCTGCAAGTCTCCTCAGGTCTCCAGGACTCTTCTGAGTATTCCAATCGATCTCAACAATGCTGTTGTCTGAATGGTCTCGATTCTTCCTCTGATTTCCAATTCACCCAGACTCTTTTCCAGATCCCTGGGGATCGTCCCAAGGGCACCAATTACAATTGGCACGACCTTCACCCTCATGTTCCAGTTTTCTTACTTCTCTGGCAAGGTCCAAGTATCTGTCTATCTTTTCATTCCTTCATTTTCACTCTGGCAAAATCTGATTTTCCCAACCCTATTGCCCTTATGGCAAGCCCCAACCCCTTTTTATCATATGGGTGCTAGAAGGCGGTGGCTGCGGGTCTACATGTCCTGGGAATGACGTTAAACTCTATCTGATGGTGAGGTTCCAGTTTTGGAGGTTTGGGGAATGTGGAGCACCCCATTCATCACCATTGCTCCCTGGTCCACTCTGACCCGGAGTGGTAGTACCTGTTAGGGTCCCATCTATGGGTTAAATAGAAAAATGTATTTATAAAAAAATTGAATTATCCATTAAGAATTGATTTATTTCAAAACTTTATTGGCATTAAATGACCCACTGAGGTTGATATGCCGTAAAACAAAACAAACCAAACCAAACTCTGGCAAAATTCACGAGATGACAAGTCTTCCTCTTCTAGTCAATCAAAACTAGGTCTGGTTTCCTTGTCGGGATTAGGTGATCCGTCTGTACCTCAAAGTCCCAGGGAATTTTGTGTGTCTCATTCTCCAGGACAGATTCAGGCTCATTATTATTATTATTATTATTATTTGCTTCTTTTGAGTTTTTACACCAGCATTAACTGATGGTCTTTCACTGGAGTCTGAGTGACAGCAAGTCTCCTCAGGTCTCCAGGACTCTTCTAAGTATTCTGGCAGATTACAGCAGTGTAGTGTTCTGAATGGTATCAATCCTTCCTCTGATTTCCAAACATTCCAGGCCCTTTTCCAATCCTTTTGGGACTGTTCCAAGTGCACCAACTACAATTGGTATCACCTTCACTTTCATATTGGTATCACCTTTATTATTATTATTATTATTATTATTATTATTATTATTAGTTTTTCATACCAGTGCTATCTGATGGTCTTTCACTGGAGTTTGAGTGACAAAAAGTCTCTTCAGGTCTCCAGGATCCTGATTATTCCAGCTGATTTCAACAATGCCCTTGTCTAGATGGTCTCAATTCTTCCTCTGATTTCCAGTTCCTCTAGACTTTTTCTAAGCTTTTGGAGACCGTTTCAAGTACTCCAACTACTATTGGTATCTCTTTCACCCTCATATTCACTCCTTGTGAGATTTTCGCACCAGAATTATCTGATGGTTATTCACTGGAGTGAATGACAGCAAGTTTCCTCAGGTCTCCATGACTCTCCTGAGTATTCTATCCGATCTTAACAATGCTGCTGTCCAAAGGTACCAACAATTAGTATCACCTTCACTCGCGTGTTCCACAGTTTGCTCAGTTCTCTGGCAAGGTCCAAGTATTTTCTTTCATTTTCACTTTGTGGTCTACCGGAATGGCAAAATTCACTAGATGACAAGTTATCTTCTTGGTCCGGTCTTCTAGTCAAGATTAGGTGTTCAGTCTGTATTCTAACTTCCCAGAGAATTTTATGGGTCTCATTCTCTAGAATGGATTCCCGTTTGTGCATATACCATTTAGTAGTTTGGTCAAAATGTAATTTATTGCACAATTCGAGTTTGTCACATGAAGTATATATATATATATATATATATATATATATATATATATATATATATATATATATACATATTATAAAATAATAAAATTCGAAGGCAATACAATGCGTAAAAAATAAAGACAAAAAGATGTTTTATATGTCTTTATTTTTTACGCATTGTATTGCCTTCGAATTTTATTATTTTATAACATACTCAACAATGCTTCAAGCAAATTACCAATTACTTTTATATATATATATATATATATATATATATATATATATATATATATATAGTTCATGTGAAAAACTTGTTTTTGTCGCATCTATACAATCCTCAATATTATCAAGACCTTTTCCACCTTGATATATATAGTCTGTCTATGTCATCTTTCTTATGTAATGCCTTGCGCATCATCATCATCAATTTCATTGTCCTTTTTTCCATTTGTCGGAGCTCCTCCCTTGTCTATTTCATTATTTTCATTTTTGTCAAATCCAAGCTACTTAATAGATAACGATCTTATTTTATACGCATTTATGAATGTTATTGAACATTTGAAATTGTTTAATTTTGTTCCTTCGACTACTCAGTCCGCACATCGTATCATCAAAATGGATACATTTTGATGTATAATTTATTGTGGATTGTGTTAAGTAATAAGTTCCTGAATTGATTATTGATTAAATTACTTTATATTTACAACATAAAGTGGCAGCTATTTTAACCCTATGGCTGTTATTGTTCCTATTGTGCCAATTTTTTATATAGTAATTCCCACCCGATCAATCTCTAATGTTACAAATTGGATCTGAACATCAATCTGGAAAATGCTTGAATTGGGCCAACTAAAGATGGATTACGCTGCCCACATTTTCCTGCTGTGAAAAGTGAGTCGCCTCCGCTGGTGCACATTTTTATGAACGTAGCCACGTTGTGCCTTATTGGTGAAATTGCATTACCAATAGTGGTGACTCTATGAAAATAATCTTTTGTCGGTGAAAATTTGCTTAATCCATCAGTGTTATTGGGTATGTTCGTATGTAGATTAACTTACTACCTATCCGGCAATAGTCTGATAAAAACTCATATCAAACAACATGAAATGCAGATCATCCTATTGAAAAATACTAATCGATAAAACAAGCTTACTGTAGAAGCAATACGACACACCGTTGCAGTGGGATTCCAACTAGCGTCCAGTTAGTAGACAAGAGGAAAATGAGCTGTAACTCAAATACAGATCCCAACATTTCCAATGGCATGGTGCAGAATGGTGGATATTTATCTATCACTATGTCCACACTGAAACCATCAGCCAATCAGAACTCAGGGAATTAGATCACCCGGGTGCAACTATGGACTAATCCAGAGTATTATAAGTACCAATGGGTTCTTGGACTGAGTTAGTGATTGCTACTCAACTTAGCAGGGCAACAACTCTCTGAATTCAGGACATACTATATAACATGAACCCCCCACCCCCAAAAAAAACAACAACAATACAAACACTAGAAGCCATTATCATATTAAAAAGATTAAATAGATAAAATAGTATTTAGTCTGAGAACTGGTGTACTAGATATATTTAATATAAAAAAAATTACTACTGTTGACCATAGGTGTCCCATTGTAATGTAATGGTTAGAAAGCTAGTCTCGTAGACCTATTACTACTAAATAGCGAGTTCAATCCTCACTGGATGCCCTATTCTTACAATCTTGTGTCACATCCTACCCGTGGAGGACGGGTTGGGTAAATACCTACTACTAACCCTGTACACCGGCTTCAACGTTTGCTATATCATGAAGACGAGACAAACTAAAATTAAAAACTACTAACGGATCAAAACCCTATAGAAAAAATACAATTATCCCAAATCTACGTACATTCTGGATCGCAGATATTAAAAGATAAAAGTTTCACGTAATTTAAAAAAAACAACAACAATAATCATCTTGATTCTACCCTTGAAAATGAATGACCAATAATAGTGGAAAGCGTTCGCGAAGAATATTTTGTTTTTGTTTTTTATATAATTTTTTTTGTTTTTATATAAAGATTGTCCTAAATTAAGAAAGTTAATTAGAAAAAGTGTGAAAGAATCATATATATATATAATATATATATATATATATATATATATATATATATATACATATACATTGTTCATGTCTTTATACAGAAATTGACAAGTGAGTAAAAGATTGACATTTTTTTTATTGAACTTAGAAATGTACTTATCTCAGATTTTTGAACTTTATATCCATTCAATTCAGTAGAAAAATGCACACTTCATACTGTGTTATTATAAGGCCTAATACTGTCGCCAGCATTCATATTTATCTTCGACAAGTTGAACCTTTTACACTTCGTATAGTTTACAGCACAAAAATTATACTCGCTAATAACAACTTTACCAGTCATGGTTCATTGCCTACGTCGCGATGGAGAGCCGTGAGCAAGACCCTTTGACGGTAGACTTGTTTCTTCCAGACACTTGTAACAATTGGCTTAACATTCGGGGTCGGCCATTTCTAAGAAAAAGGTCAGAACGCTTGTTAAGAATGAAGAGAAATAACGCTAAGTGTTGTGACAGCGTTCTGTTCAAATCCAAATTACTTCACGCATGAACAGTCGAAATAGGCAACGCGTGTTAGAAGTGTGTGTGTGTGCATGTGTGTATAGAAGTGTATTCGACCATGTACGTGTGTATGTTTGTGTGTGTATGTGTATCTAGGCTTTCATATTTGCATGTGTATGTGCATATAAAATTCATATTTTAAGTCAGCGCAGAGCCAGAGGAGAGAAAAGAAAAGAGAAAAAAAGGAAATAGACAGATTTTTCATTCACTGTTTCAACTATTTACCTTGAAAATCAGCCTTCGAAATTACTTGAGTTCGAACAGTGACTACTGTCATTAGCGAAAAATAAGGCAACGACTTAATCTTGTTAAACATTATCAGTGTTTATGAATATTAGGTGTGTTATAAAAAAACAGAAATTACAATCAAGGAAACTTTAAGCTCCTTCAAAATAGGAAGTGTGTTCAACAAGAATAAATCTGTATTTAACAAGACAGAAACGAACAATATACTCGTTGATTTTCTTTAAAACAGTCCTCTTAGCATTAAACTTACTTATTCTATTTATTCTAGCAAATTTCCCTTTTGGTTGTGTTTTAAACAAAAGTTTTTCTCCATACTTCTCCAGTGCACCTTCAGGGACTGCAGTGAGGGAGTCTACATACACTCAAGAGCTAACGGCAAGTTGTTCAACATCGCCCGTCTTCGTGCCAAAACTAAAGTCACGAAGGTTCTCATTCGTAAAATGCTGTTCGCTGACGATGCAGCCTTGACGTCACACTCTGAGGATGGCCAGCAACAGTTTGTCAGTTCCCTCACACATGCTTGCAAGGAGTTCAGAATTGCCATAAGTTTAAATGAGACAAAAGTCATAGCGCAAAACGCAGACACTCCTCCGAACATCACTATCGATGGGTGCAACCTGGAAACCGTGGAGAGCTTCAAGTACCCCGAGTCCACCATCTCCAACTCACTCTCCATTGATACTGAAGTCAATAGAATCGCGAAAGCAGCCAAACTGAGCCAGAGAGTCAGGAACAATACCAGACTCATTAAGAAGACTAAATTGCACATCTACAAAGCCCGCATTCTCTGTACACTCCTCTACAGTAGTGAAGCCAGGACCACATACTCAAACCACGAGAGGAAACTTGACTATTTCCACCCCAAGTGCCTACGACACATCCTGCGCATCTACTGAGAGGATTAAGTGCCCAACACAGACATGCTGGACGGAGCCAACATGAGCAGCATGTTCGCCATCCTCTGCGAAAGGCGCCTTCGCTGGCTTGGTCATGTCAGGTGGATGGACAAAGGCCGCATCACCAAAGATTTACTGTATGGCGAATTAGTAGAAGGCTCCCGACCGGTAGGTAGACCACACATACGCTTCAAAGACGTCTACAAGAAAGACGTGCAGATACGCCACATTAACACCAACATATGGGAGGTCGGTGCAGAAAATCGAGCGGCCTAGCGCCTCAATGTCAAACAAGGCACGAAAAGGAATGGAACAGAGGGGAAAGTAACCTCCACAGCAAAGAGAGTCAGAAGGAAGGAGAGACCACAGCAGTCCCAACAAACATCACTTTGTGTGCAGTCAGTGCAATTATCAAGACTGCCATTCAAAAATTGTCCTACTCAGCTACTCGCGCAGATAAATTGTTTGGACACTGCTCCATCGTCTTTAGTAGACGGAAGGATTCCAACAACAATCAAAATGAAAACTCTTCTTTGGATTTGGTATCAAGTTGCACAGTCATATTTCTTTTAATATCCTCCATTTCCCTTAGGAAGAATTTTCAGTTTTAAAATTAACGGTATACTGAGGAAAAATATGGTACCGGAAAAGTTCATAGTTTTAATTGAAAAGCTTTGAACCCAAGTTTGCTTGGAAAGGGGCTCTAATTGGCTAAAGGATATCATGTGACGAAGTGTCTCTTTGGGAAAGTGGGTTTTAGACTTAGAAACAAGCGAACGCCCGTTGGGGCAAGACATATTGCGTTTTCCCCGCACGCGTGGTCAAGATGGGATCGGGAATTGAATAAAAAAAGTGTGTACACCAAGAATATGTCTTCGTGTTCCTGATTTAACAAAAAATGAAATGGAACTCAGAAAAAGAGAGATAATATCACGATGAAGATGTCCCCCAGCCGAAAGAGAACTCGCTACGACCCCTACTCCCAAAAAGAACAACATAAAAAGACATAAAAGATTATAGAAATAATAAGTATTTAACACTCTCACAATCCTGTGTTTCACAAAAGCATTTCGTTAAAAAATTATCAAGACTGGCACATATGGGAGGTCGATTTTAGAATGACACTTACTCGTCTGCAGTTCGTCCAGACGTCTGAAGTACTGTCTGGACGTGTACACCTTTATTATATAAATTTCTCAGCTGTGTACATGTTATTTTTTGATTTTTAAATTTAAAAAAAAAAAGTTTTAGTCTCGATACTTTTTGATCATACCTCATATCCCATGGAATATGAGGCCATACATGACGATTATATTTTGTAACCAGAAGTTTTTAAATATTTTTCAATTATTATTATAATAAATATTCTTTTTGTGTAGTTATCAGTTTATATTTCACAGATAAATTATTAATTTAAGGCAACTTAGAAACATTTTAATAACACTCGCCTTCAGAGTATAAATATATTTACAGACAACTTTGTACAAATCTATTGTAAAATGGATACCAAAAATAAAACAAAACAAAAAAGTAATCTACCATTGTTAAATAACAGACAATGATTAAATTGCTTGCACTTTGGAGTAATAAACACATTCTTTACCTTTATAATTGCCTGGTAACCATAAAATATATTTAAAACATTACGTTCATTGTTTAGGAACTCTGCTGGAAACTAAATTCACACAATTTATATGGAAAAATAAATAAATGCTATTGCAACAAAATAACGCTTTTTATGCAAGTCTTAAGTAGTATAATCATGGTTACCAAAACAGATCATATTTAAATTGGCGTTTTTCTGTCAGTTTCAATATGATCGGTTATTCCTTTGGGTTATTACAAAACAAAAAACAAAAAACCAAAAAAAAAAAACAAACAAAAAAAAAACAAACAACAACATATAAACATACATAACGTTTTATTATAGAAGAGAATATATAGTTGTAGCAGCAGCAGCTTAACCCGTGGAAATGTCCCTGTGAGAAAAATTTGTAATGTTTCCCCCAGAGCGCTTTTAAAATACGATCAGATTGTTGATTTTCTGTTGCATTATGGGTATTCCAGTTGAAAATGCAACTTCATCATGTAATACTTTGTTGTATTTATAACTTTCAATTCAATTCACATGAACCTAAAAATGAAGCATTAATTCGTTTAGGTAATATTCGAACTGATGAGATAACGATTCCAAAACATTGAAAATGGCTATGAAGTTCAAAAAGAAACTAGAGACAGCATCCGCCATACTTTCAACTGAAATGACCAATTAAACTCGCACCAAAGAAAGTGATTCTATTTGCTATGCTAAAACACTGACACTGGTTCCTTTCAATCAGTTTACAATATTAATTCAACATATACAGTTATCGAAACAATATATATATATATATTGGTTAGGAGGTTGATTTAGAAGGCTATCACAATGCAGTTTGGAATAAATAAAAAATAATAATACGGTAACAATGGTGTTGTGTGTTGACCTGTATTTATTTAATACTTTATTTATTTAATACAGGTCAACACACAACACCATTGTTACCGTATTATTACTTTTTATTTATTCCAAACTGCATTGTGATAGCCTTCTAAATCAACCTCCTAACCAATACATACACAATGCTTCAAGTAAATTATGAAACTCTCTTATATATATATATATATATATATATATATATATATATATATATATATATATATATATATAATGTTCAAAACTTTTCACCACCACCCCCTCCTCCTCGTATGTGTGTCTATCTTCTTTTTTTTCCCAATATTTTTGTATTTCAGTTCTTATCTTTTTTCTTCTAATGAATTTTCTTTCTTTTTCTTTGCCCATCCAAAAAAAGAGTATGGCACTCAACCAATTCTAATGGTGAGGCTCCAGTTCTGGTCTTCTGGGGAGTGTGAAGTGTCTCTTAATTGCCTTTACTAACATCTATGGGTAAAAGAAATATGTTTAAAAAGTTTTCGTTTCTCGTAGGAACAACTACAAAATAAAAATGTAAATATGAACGTGCAATTAACGCAATTTCCTAACTTCTTGACATAAAATAACCTTAGACGGGTTGACATGCCGTTAAAATCAATCAGTCATTTTTTTTCTTTTTTCAGTATGGAGAATATTTTCCTAGCTTCATCTTTTAAGAAAAATCTTACAATTATTTTTAAATATAGCCAGATTAAATACACTATGCCTTTTACAAGTTATTAGAAAAAAATCGCAAGTTAGAAAAAAATGAACAATAGAAAACTACACAGGTCCGCATCTTTCCATTCGACACAGAAAAGTATCATTAAACAAAAATAAAAAGACTCGCTTAAGTCAATTAAGTTAAAGTCGATATCAAAGTAATTTCTTATTTATATCTTTTATATTAGAATTATTCATTACATAAGGGAATGTCAAAAATTAGTGTTCATTGTTTCTGTCTATTCCTGATCATTTTGCATGTTTGCTAATTCTATTCTTTTTTCGTCTTTAATTCACATGTCTTTAATTCATTACATTGCCTATTGATCTTGTATGGTGATCTGTCTAAGTAGAGAACAGGTTATTCACTATTTAACTTCGTTGATCTGATGGGAACCGATGTTTTGAGTGTTGTGTATCAATCAATTATTCCCTCAAATAATGAATCAATCTGTAACATAAAACATCGACAAACTTTGAAAAAAAAATATTACAATAGATCATCAACCTAAGGAAATAAATTATTTTAAAACTACTCACTTCGGAAGATTTTGATTCATTTTTCAATTTAATTGATTTGTTGACTCTATTTTGAAATTTACCTTCAAGGTAGATGTATAATGAGTGTTCCACAGTATTTCATATTCTAATATTTTTTCTCATATTTAAAAATATAATGGAAGAGAAAGAGAAAATTGATTTTTGTGAAATAATGATACCGTTAAAAAAGTTATTATGAAGCAATTAGTAATATTTTCATTTCTTTTCCTCTCTTACTGTGAATATGATTTTCTTTATATCTATTTATATCATAAACTACTTATATGATATTTAATTGTAAATGAATAAAAAGTAGATCTCTATAATTCCCATTTGATAGTTAGATCCTTTGATAAATTATAATGATCACGATGAACGCGAAGGAAGACCCCACACTATTATTATTAATATAAAAATTAGATTGGAAATTACTTTATTTCCTAACTTAGATCATTTTAATAGAAACAAAATATTTTCTGCATTAGAACAAATTCTTATAAAATCATGTCTCTATTAATAATGGAGATTCGCTTCCGGTTTTTGTCTGTAACTGCGTCACTACTTACGTCACATTACCCAACACATAATCCAACGTCATAATATAGAATAAATATACTCAAAATGTGAGCATGCAACGTTGGACAATCCTCATTGTTTCAATAAATAGATGCCCGGCGTTATATATTTATATATAGATTGTTTTATTCTAATATAATATTTAAAGTTATCGGAACTGTTTCCATTTCAAATTGTCTTTCTTTTTTTTTTTTTTTTTTTTTTTTTCCTTTAATGAATTTGACGATTTTACATACTTATGGTACACACTCTATGACATTGAATTTTCAGGAATATCTTTCAAAAAATATTTTATATCGCCCGGAAGGTGTCATTTTTATTTTGCTATATATTTTATAAAACATTATAATGAAATATAAAGCATATTATTAAAGATGAAAAAGATTCTTAATATATATCAAAGCATTAAAATCTCTACATAATAATTACTGAAGTGTGTTTATTTGTTTTTTGTCGCACTTTTCTACGTCACCACAGGATGACGTAGTAAAAAGAAAATCTAATTTTATACTTTTCTACGTCATCACATGATGATTATTAACCAACCAGAAAAGATGTCACTTCACAACTAAGAGACGTATTATCCTGTCGCTCCCGATCTCAACCAACTGGCTTACGTAATAAAATGTTGAATTAAAAATAATAGAAATATAACAAGTGATTAAAACAATACTAAAAAAAAATGATAACTGTAGTCAACAGAACATAATTCTTAAAAAAAAGAAAGAAAAGGAAAGAAAGAGTGAATACATTTTAATTAATTGATTAAAAAAAGTTTTATCTTTTTTAAAAGAAAAAAAAACCTCGTATTAATTAAAACTAGGTATGTCTAAATCGGAAAGGGAGGTAATAAAAAAATAGATTTAAAAAAAAATTTCAAACTATTACCAAAATCCGGGAATTGGCCAATTTTAATGAAATTTTCAAATTATTCATCAATTACTTTATTTATTTAATCTTTATTAAAAATTATTTTTTTAAATTAGAAAAAAATTTTTTTTATCAATTCATAATGTAGGGGTCATTTGAAAAAAATATTTCAAGTCCCTAATTTTTACATTTCTAGAAAGATCAAATCCTGAAAGACACACATAAAAAAAGAATACAAATAAAAACATAAAAAATAGAATGAAAAAAAATTCAATACCCGAAAAAGTTATTTGAAATTTTAAAAGTTATTTTTCTTAAAAATCAAAAAACAATTTTTGTAGCGTGTTTATTTTATTTATTTGATTTTTTTTCGTAGTTTTAAAAATATGTTTCTTTGAATTGATACAAAAAACGTATTTTCTCTGATTCAATTGGCCAATTTTTATTCACTTAAAATTTTATAGTGAGTTTTAAACGTCTGGAAGTGTCATGTTGAAGTCAATATTTAAACCTGAGATAAAGCTTTATTTAATCTATCTAAAAGTTTAAACATGCGCAATTTTGCGTAACATATTTTCCGAGATTTTTTATATACTTAAAAAAATCATTACTAAGGATTTTATTTTTCGCGTATGGATCATCAACGTATTAAAAAGTTATCCCCTATCCAGATCGATGAAATACACATTTAATTTTACAATACGGTCTACCTATATTCTCTTTATTTATACAAAATTCTTGTTAATTCGTATTTTACGCATTTATTTCCCTTTAACCCCATTTTCTGGACATCCCTATTTAAAACCTATTTGTGATTTTTATTTTATTCATATTTCTTCATATGTCTATTACCATATTAAATCATGTCTGTCTGTTTGTAGGTGAATTATTATGAAAATGGGACATTTTAGTATAAACTTTTCTCTTATTAGGCGTAACCTTAGATTTTTCCCGGCACTGAAAGTGAAATTAGTTCAAGTCGATTTGGCTGTCGAGTTATGGCTACTTTTTGGATGGACGGGTAGAGTCTCTCGGTGGGGAAAAATATTTGTATATGCTGTTGTATCTTCATAATATAAGCAAAAGTTGTGTATTTCTATAAGAAAGACATAAATAAATAGAAATAACCGAAAATTCTTAAATGTCTTGTAATTTAAGTGATTGTGAATGACCACCACCAATGACAGGGATGGAAAACTCGAAAGGAATGATCTCATGATTCTTTGTAATTATAGCGCTAAGTAATTATTCTTAATAAAAATAATTTAGTTTTATGGTTTGAAGTATTCCTATCTAAAACTAACAATTTTAAAACTGAACTACTCAATCCATTAATGAAATACCAACAAGTACTACCACTCCGGGTCAGAGTGGATATGGGAGTAATGACAACAAGAGGGGATTCCATACTGCCCAGACCTCCAGAACGGAGCCTCACCACAGGATGCAGTTTAGTATTATACTCAGGTGACACACACACACACACACACACACACACCAATATATATATATATATATATTATATTATATATATATATATATATATATATAACATACATAAAAAATATTATTAAAGAAAGATACCCTCTAAACGACATCACAAACAAAAACAAAATATCTGCGTCGTCGCCTTCCTGTCAGTGTAGATCCGGAAGTCATGCAACAGTGCACCGGGGTTTCACCAAGACGCACAGACGCCCGCCATGGCCGCCAACTTACCTGTTTGGGATACGCTTGCCCCGTCAACGTGAAGACAATCCCAGCAACTTGGTGAATTCTTGCCATGTTAAAGACAAGCAATCATAACCATGAACACAATAATTACCGAGAAACACAGAGAATAAAAGAACAAACAGTACTTTGTAACATTAAAAAAGAGGACAATAGCAAAATATAATTGTACTCTGTGTCACTCGATTTAGAAAGAAAAAAATGATTTTTCTATCATAAAAGAAGATCCTGCATTTCAGTACAGAGGCTAAACAATACTAATAGAATCTGTCAAGGTTTATATAAGTAGGAAGAATAAGTCCTGGATTTCACGATATATATATATTTATATATATATATTATATATATATATATATATAAATACGTGTGTGTGTGTGTGTGTGTGTGTGTGTATTTAACGGAAAAACATTCAAATTATCTTGGTTTGAAGAATAAATGTGTTGAATACCAACGGAAGTATTTTGAAGAACATTAACATTTAATTCATTTTTGTATGATAGTATTTATCATACAAAGTCTCAATACTTTTTGAACACTTCGTAAGTAGGTATTTACCAACCCTTTCGCCACGGGTAGGATGAGAAACAAGGTCGCAAGTATGGGGTATCTAGCGAGGATCGAACTCATAATTCAGATCATGCAAACGCTAAGGAAGATAAAATTATTTTTAAAACTACTCACTTCGGAAGATTTTGATTCATTTTTCAATTTAATTGATTTGTTGACTCTATTTTGAAATTTACCTTCAAGGTAGATGTATAAAGTGTTCCACAGTATATATTCATATTCTAATATTTTTTCTCAATATTTAAAATTAATGGAAGAGAAGAGAAAATTATGATTTTTGTGAAATAATGATACGTTAAAAAAGTTAATTATGAAAGCAATTAGTAATATTTTCATTTCTTTTCCTCTCTTACTGTGAATATGATTTTCTTTATATCTATTTATATCATAAACTACTTATATGATTTTAATTGTAAATGAATAAAAAGTAGATCTCTATAATTCCCATTTGATAGTAGATCCTTTGATAAATTAATAATGATCACGATGAACGCGAAGGAAGACCCCAACTATTATTATTAATATAAAAATTAGATTGGAAATTATTTATTTCCTAACTTAGATCATTTTAATAGAAAACAAAATATTTTCTGCATTAGAACAAATTCTTATAAAATCATGTCTCTATTAATAATGCGAGATTCGCTTCCGTTTTTGTCTGTAACTGGCGTCACTACTTACGTCACATTACCCAACACATAATCCAACGTCATAATATGAATAAATATACTCAAAATGTGAGCATGCACGTTGGACATCCACATCTTGTTTCAATAAATAGATGCCCGGCGTTATATATTTATATATAGATTGTTTTATTCTAATATAAATATTTAAAGTTATCGGAACTGTTTCATTTCAAATTGTCTTTCTTTTCTTTTTTTTTTTTTTTTACTCCTTTAATGAATTTGACGATTTTACATACTTATGGTACACACTCTATGACATTGAATTTTCAGGCAATATCTTTCAAAAAATTATTTTTATCGCCGGAAAGGTGTCATTTTATTTTTGCTAGTATATTTTATAAAACATTATAATGAAATATATAAGCATATTATTAAAGATGAAAAGATTCTTAATATATACAAAGCATTAAATCTCTACATAATAATTAACTGAAGTGTGTTTATTTGTTTTTTGTGTCGCATTTTTCTACGTCACCAACAGGATGACGTAGTAAAAAAGAAAATCTAATTTTTATACTTTTTCTACGTCATCACATGATGATTATTAACCAACCAGAAAAGATGTCACTCACAACTAAGAGACGTATTATCCTGTCGCTCCCCGATCTCAACAACTGGCTTACGTAATAAAAATGTTGAATTAAAATAATAGAAATATAACAAGTGATTAAAACAATAACTAAAAATAATGATAACTGTAGTCAACAGAAAATAAATTCTTATAAAAAAAGAAAGAAAAGGAAAGAAAGAGTGAATACATTTTAATTATATTGATTAAAAAAAGATTTCTCAGCTGTGTACATGTTATTTTTTGATTTTTAAATTTAAAAAAAAAAGTTTTAGTCTCGATACTTTTTGATCATACCTCATATCCCATGGAATATGGCATACATGACGATTATATTTTGTAACCAGAAGTTTTTAAATATTTTTCAAATTATTATTATAATAAATATTCTTTTGTGTAGTTATCAGTTTATATTTCACAGATAATATTAATTTAAGGCAACTTAGAAACATTTTAATAACACTCGCCTTCAGAGTATAAAATATATTTACAGACAACTTTGTACAAATCTATTGTAAAATGGATACCAAAAATAAAACAAAACAAAAAAGTAATCTACCATTGTTAAATAACAGACAATGATTAAATTGCTTGCACTTTGGAGTAATAAACACATTCTTTACCTTTATAATTGCCTGGTAACCATAAAATATATTTAAACATTACGTTCATTGTTTAGGAACTCTGCTGGAAACTAAATTCACACAATTTATATGGAAAAATAAATAAATGCTATTGCAACAAAATAACGCTTTTTATGCAAGTCTTAAGTAGTATAATCATGGTTACCAAACAGATCATATTTAAATTGGCGTTTTTTCTGTCAGTTTCAATATGATCGGTTATTCCTTTGGGTTATTACAAAACAAAAAACCAAAACCAAAAAAAAAAACAAAAAAAAAAACAAACAACAACATATAAACATACATAACGTTTTATTATAGAAGAGAATATATAGTTGTAAGCAGCAGCAGCTTAACCCGTGGAAATGTCCCTGTGAGAAAAATTTGTAATGTTTCCCCAGAGCGCTTTTAAAATACGATCAGATTGTTGATTTTCTGTTGCATTATGGGTATTCCAGTTGAAAATGCAACTTCATCATGTAATACTTTGTTGTATTTATAACTTTCAATTCAATTCACATGAACCTAAAAATGAAGCATTAATTCGTTTAGGTAATATTCGAACTGATGAGATAACGATTCCAAAACATTGAAAATGGCTATGAAGTTCAAAAAGAAACTAGAGACAGCATCCGCCATACTTTCAACTGAAATGACCAATTAAACTCGCACCAAAGAAAGTGATTCTATTTGCTATGCTAAAACACTGACACTGGTTCCTTTCAATCAGTTTACAATATTAATTCAACATATACAGTTATCGAAACAATATATATATATATTTGGTTAGGAGGTTGATTTAGAAGGCTATCACAATGCAGTTTGGAATAAATAAAAAATAATAATACGGTAACAATGGTGTTGTGTGTTGACCTGTATTTATTTAATACTTTATTTATTTAATACAGGTCAACACACAACACCATTGTTACCGTATTATTACTTTTTATTTATTCCAAACTGCATTGTGATAGCCTTCTAAATCAACCTCCTAACCAATACATACACAATGCTTCAAGTAAATTATGAAACTCTTATATATATATATATATATATATATATATATATATATATATATATATATATATATATATATAATGTTCAAAACTTTTCACCACCACCCCCTCCTCCTCGTATGTGTGTCTATCTTCTTTTTTTTTCCCAATATTTTTGTATTTCAGTTCTTATCTTTTTCTTCTAATGAATTTTCTTTCTTTTTTCTTTGCCCATCCAAAAAAAGAGTATGGCACTCAACCAATTCTAATGGTGAGGCTCCAGTTCTGGTCTTCTGGGGAGTGTGAAGTGTCTCTTAATTGCCTTTACTAACATCTATGGGTAAAAGAAATATGTTTAAAAAGTTTTCGTTTCTCGTAGGAAACAACTACAAAATAAAAATGTAAATATGAACGTGCAATTAACGCAATTTCCTAACTTCTTGACATAAAATAACCTTAGACGGGTTGACATGCCGTTAAAATCAATCAGTCATTTTTTTCTTTTTTCAGTATTGGAGAATATTTTCCTAGCTTCATCTTTTAAGAAAAATCTTACAATTATTTTTAAATATAGCCAGATTAAATACACTATGCCTTTTACAAGTTATTAGAAAAAAATCGCAAGTTAGAAAAAAATGAACAATAGAAAACTACACAGGTCCGCATCTTTCCATTCGACACAGAAAAGTATCATTAAACAAAAATAAAAAGACTCGCTTAAGTCAATTAAGTTAAAGTCGATATCAAAGTAATTTCTTATTTATATCTTTTATATTAGAATTATTCATTAACATAAGGGAATGTCAAAAATTAGTGTTCATTGTTTCTGTCTATTCCTGATCATTTTGCATGTTTGCTAATTCTATTCTTTTTTCGTCTTTAATTCACATGTCTTTAATTCATTACATTGCCTATTGATCTTGTATGGTGATCTGTCTAAGTAGAGAAACAGGTTATTCACTATTTAACTTCGTTGATCTGATGGGAACCGATGTTTTGAGTGTTGTGTATCAATTATTTCCCTCAAATAATGAATCAATCTGTAACAATAAAACATCGACAAACTTTGAAAAAAAAAATATTACAATAGATCATCAACCTAAGGAAATAAAATTATTTTTAAAACTACTCACTTCGGAAGATTTTGATTCATTTTTCAATTTAATTGATTTGTTGACTCTATTTTGAAATTTACCTTCAAGGTAGATGTATAATGAGTGTTCCACAGTATATTTCATATTCTAATATTTTTTCTCATATTTAAAAAAATATTAATGGAAGAGAAAGAGAAAATTATGATTTTTGTGAAATAATGATACCGTTAAAAAAGTTATTATGAAGCAATTAGTAATATTTTCATTTCTTTTCCTCTCTTACTGTGAATATGATTTTCTTTATATCTATTTTATATCATAAACTACTTATATGATATTTAATTGTAAATGAATAAAAAGTAGATCTCTATAATTCCCATTTGATAGTTAGATCCTTTGATAAATTATAATGATCACGATGAACGCGAAGGAAGACCCCACACTATTATTATTAATATAAAAATTAGATTGGAAATTACTTTATTTCCTAACTTAGATCATTTTAATAGAAACAAAATATTTTCTGCATTAGAACAAATTCTTATAAAATCATGTCTCTATTAATAATGGAGATTCGCTTCCGGTTTTTGTCTGTAACTGCGTCACTACTTACGTCACATTACCCAACACATAATCCAACGTCATAATATAGAATAAATATACTCAAAATGTGAGCATGCAACGTTGGACAATCCTCATTGTTTCAATAAATAGATGCCCGGCGTTATATATTTATATATAGATTGTTTTATTCTAATATAATATTTAAAGTTATCGGAACTGTTTCCATTTCAAATTGTCTTTCTTTCTTTCTTTTTTTTTTTTTTTTTTTTTTTTACTCCTTTAATGAATTTGACGATTTTACATACTTATGGTACACACTCTATGACATTGAATTTTCAGGCAATATCTTTCAAAAAAATATTTTTATATCGCCCGGAAGGTGTCATTTTATTTTGCTACTATATTTTATAAAACATTATAATGAAATATATAAAGCATATTATTAAAGATGAAAAAGATTCTTAATATATATCAAAGCATTAAAATCTCTACATAATAATTACTGAAGTGTGTTTATTTGTTTTTTGTCGCACTTTTCTACGTCACCACAGGATGACGTAGTAAAAAAGAAAATCTAATTTTTATACTTTTCTACGTCATCACATGATGATTATTAACCAACCAGAAAAGATGTCACTTCACAACTAAGAGACGTATTATCCTGTCGCTCCCCCGATCTCAACCAACTGGCTTACGTAATAAAAATGTTGAATTAAAAATAATAGAAATATAACAAGTGATTAAAACAATAACTAAAAATAATGATAACTGTAGTCAACAGAACATAATTCTTAAAAAAAAGAAAGAAAAGGAAAGAAAGAGTGAATACATTTTAATTAATTGATTAAAAAAAGTTTTATCTTTTTTAAAAAAAAAAAAAAGAACCCTCGTATTAATTAAAACTAGGTATGTCCAGAAATCGGAAAGGGAGGTAATAAAAAAAATAGATTTAAAAAAAATTTCAAACTATTACCAAAAATCCGGGAATTGGCCAATTTTAATGAAATTTTCAAATTATTCATCAATTACTTTATTTTATTTAATCTTTATTAAAAATTTTTTTTTAAATTAGAAAAAAAATTTTTTTTATCAATTCATAATGTAGGGGTCATTTGAAAAAAATATTTCAAGTCCCTAATTTTTACATTTCTAGAAAGATCAAATCCTGAAAGACACATAAAAAAAAGAATACAAATAAAAACATAAAAAAATAGAATGAAATAAAATTCAATACCCGAAAAAAGTTATTTGAAATTTTAAAAGTTATTTTCTTAAAAATCAAAAAACAATTTTTGTAGCGTGTTTTATTTTATTTATTTGATTTTTTTCGTAGTTTTAAAAATATGTTTCTTTGAATTGATACAAAAAAACGTATTTTCTCTGATTCAATTGGCCAATTTTTATTCACTTAAAATTTTATAGTGAGTTTTAAACGTCTGGAAGTGTCATGTTGAAGTCAATATTTAAACCTGAGATAAAGCTTTATTTAATCTATCTAAAAGTTTAAACATGCGCAATTTTGCGTAACATATTTTCCGAGATTTTTATATACTTAAAAAAATCATTACTAAGGATTTTATTTTCGCGTATGGATCATCAAACGTATTAAAAAAGTTATCCCCTATCCAGATCGATGAAATACACATTTAATTTTACAATACGGTCTACCATATATTCTCTTTTATTTATACAAAAAATCTTGTTAATTCGTATTTTACGCATTTATTTCCCTTTAACCCCATTTTCTGGACATCCCTATTTAAAACCTATTTGTGATTTTTATTTTATTCATATTTCTTCATATGTCTATTACCATATTAAATCACTGTCTGTCTGTTTGTAGGTGAATTATTATGAAAATGGGACATTTTAGTATAAACTTTTCTCTTATTAGGCGTAACCTTAGATTTTCCCGGCACTGAAAGTGAAATTAGTTCAAGTCGATTTGGCTGTCGAGTTATGGCTACTTTTTGGATGGACGGGTAGAGTCTCTCGGTGGGGAAAAATAATTTGTATATGCTGTTGTATCTTCATAATATAAGCAAAAGTTGTGTATTTCTATAAGAAAGACATAAAAAAATAAATAGAAATAACCGCAAAATTCTTAAATGTCTTGTAATTTAAGTGATTGTGAATGACCACCACCAATGACAGGGATGGAAAACTCGAAAGGAATGATCTCATGATTCTTTGTAAACAATTATAGCGCTAAGTAATTATTCTTAATAAAAATAATTTAGTTTTATGGTTTGAAGTATTCCTATCTAAAACTAACAATTTTAAAACTGAACTACTCAATCCATTAATGAAATACCAACAAGTACTACCACTCCGGGTCAGAGTGGATATGGGAGTAATGACAACAAAGAGGGGATTCCATACTGCCCAGACCTCCAGAACGGAGCCTCACCACAGGATGCAGTTTAGTATTATACTCAGGTGACACACACACACACACACACACACACACATATATATATATATATATATATAATATATATATATATATATATTATATATAACATACATAAAAAATAATTAAAAGAAAAGATACCCTCTAAACGACATCACAAACAAAAACAAAATATCTGCGTCGTCGCCTTCCTGTCAGTGTAGATCCGGAAGTCATGCAACAGTGCACCGGGGTTTCACCAAGACGCACAGACGCCCGCCATGGCCGCCAACTTACCTGTTTGGGATACGCTTGCCCCGTCAACGTGAAGACAATCCCAGCAACTTGGTGAATTCTTGCCATGTTAAAGACAAGCAATCATAACCATGAACACAATAATTGAGAAACACAGAGAATAAAAGAACAAACAGTACTTTGTAACCAATAGCAAAATATAATTGTACTCTGTGTCACTCGAAGAAAAAAATGATTTTCTATCATAAAAGAAGATCCTGCATTTCAGTACAGAGGCTAAACAATACTAATAGAATCTGTCAAGGTTTATATAAGTAGGAAGAATAAGTCCTGGATTTCACGATATATATATATATATATATATATA
This sequence comes from Doryteuthis pealeii, assembly GCA_023376005.1. NCBI lineage: Eukaryota > Metazoa > Mollusca > Cephalopoda > Myopsida > Loliginidae > Doryteuthis > Doryteuthis pealeii. The sequence continues at coordinate 46,618,033 of CM042153.1, forward strand.
TATATATATATATATATATATATAAATACGTGTTGTGTGTGTGTGTGTGTGTGTGTGTATTTAACGGAAAAAACATTCAAATTATCTTGGTTTGAAGAATAAATGTGTTGAATACCAACGGAAGTATTTTGAAGAACATTAACATTTAATTCATTTTTGTATGATAGTATTTATCATACAAAAGTCTCAATACTTTTTGAACACTTCGTAAGTAGGTATTTACCCAACCCTTTCGCCACGGGTAGGATGAGAAACAAGGTCGCAAGTATGGGGTATCTAGCGAGGATCGAACTCATAATTCAGTAGTTATAGATTTGCGATATTAGCTTGCTAACCATTAAACCACCATGGGACACTCTCGAACACACCTCGTACTTATACTTTTCAGATAAACATTTATTTCGTGGTGTAAATAGATAGATAGAAAAGACAGGTGGAGAAATATATGAACAACATAAGGAGGCATGTGTAGCGTAATGGTTATGGTGAAAGAAAATGGAATCGGAGAGACGAGTTTAAATTCCAGAAGAAGCGGTTTGCGAATCACTCCGCGCTAATGTCCTTCCCCTCCCAGTTATCTATATATTAATACTCGTGTTCGTACGACCGTTATCATCTTGCAACACCCTCTGGTTAAAATGAGACCGTTCAAATCATCCAAGAGGAAATTCAAAAATGTAAATCCTGATTATCTGGTTTGTTTATCTGCCGAATTCTTATTTCTTATGAGTGTCGTCACCTCAGCTAAATAATAAATAAATAAGACCATTCCGTATTTATTATAAAGAAATGGAAGAAAAAGGATATGCTACACATGAAAAATATAATAAAGAAAGAAAGAGAGTAGAGGAAAGACAGAAAGATGGCTGAACGCGCAGAAGCGGTAACACTAATCTGTTTCAATCGGAAATAATGAAAAGATGAAAAGGAGAAAAGAAAGAAAAAACAGAGTGAGAGTGAGAGAGAGAGAGTTAAATCAAGATTATCATACTTTTTATATATTGAACTATTTGGCAATAGCGCTTAAACGTTATACTATCAAACGTTGTAATAATTAAATTACCATAGTATGGTATAACCACAGGCCCTGCTAGTGTGTAAATAATAGAACAGAATGGATTCTAAACTTGGTCGAATTATTGTTTAAGGAAAATAAAAACTGAATTTAAACTTCTACTAACACATAGTGTGGCAGCTGAAGGTCTATTACCGTCAATGTTGTACAGCCCGTGGAGAAAGTATATATATATATATATATATATATATATAAACGGAAAATAAATATTACAATACCGAGGGACGATGCAATTGGACTTGGGTACATTATTTGCACTAGCAAAATAAAAACACACCCTCCGGGCGATGTAAAAATAAATTTTTGAAAGATATTGCTTGAGGAGGTGGAAGTTAAAAATTAAATGTCGGAGAGTTTGAACCATAAATCATGAAACCATCAAATTTATTAAAAGAGAAAAAAAAAAAAACAATTTGAAATCGAAACTAAGTTCTATTAACTTTGAATATCTATTAAAATAAAACAAACTATATATAAATATATGATACTGGGGGGATGTATCCATTAAAACTTGTTTTAAAAAACAATGAGGATTGTCTAATGTTGCATGCTCAAATTTTGTTTATTTATTCTATGTTATGACGATTTCAGGTATAGTGACGTAAGCAGTGACGTAATTTTTGTTACAGACAAAAACCGGAAGCGAATCTCCATTATTAATAAATACTATGGATAGTAGATATTCTGATAAAATTTTCGAAGTTTTCAGCCATATTATGACGTAATAACACTCATACCACTGCACCATCGGTATCTGAGCTTTAGATTGGGACACAAGTTGTAATAAGTTTAAGTGCAAGCTGGTTTCATACAACGGAGAAACACATGTACTGTTTTTGTTAAAATACTTATGACTAATATTTTCTGTTGGGGTTCATAAGATTTTTTACTGCTCATAAATATTCGAATAAGTATGAAATTATTTTTATTACCTAAGATTGCAAAAACCATTGATAATTTTAAGTGGGGGTCATCTAGCTTAATTGGTTGGCACTCATTGCGTAATTGACCTTGTGACACATCCTGCTCGTAGCGGAGGGGTTGGGTAAAAACATACTTGGTTGGCAACTGTTACAAATAACTGTGAGTTTACATTTTGATTGTTCTTTATTTGAATTTTAGAAATATAGAAAAAAAAAGTTTTTGTTCACTTGTCAATTTATTTCTGTTAGAAATAAAAGCATTTTCCAGAAAATTTTCCATGAGATTGATAAGAAAACACGAATGTATGAAGTCTTGTTGGAATAAATTTGGTTTTTCTTGCATTATGTTTCTATTCTAACTCTTAAAACAGATTATAAGTAAATTGTCTCTTTTATTTAAATAACTATGACAAGCACAACGTGTATGTGTGTGTGTGTGTGTGTGTGTGTAGAATATCATGCTGAAATCAGATAGATAGGCACATGAGAAGGAAAGTAAGAAAGAAAAAAAATAGCGTTAATAAAAAGAAATTGAGATGCATAAGTGCACGCAGGTGCACACACAACACACACACACACACACACACACACACACACACACACACTTACACACTTTTTGAACGTCATCTAAATCAATCTTTTTGGAATACTTCGTGTTTTTCTATTTTTTACTTACTGTCGATTTAATTCTCTATTTACTCATTCATATATATATATATATATATATATATAAGAGAGAGAGAGAGAGAGAGAGAGAGAGAGAGAGAGAGAGAGAGAGAGAGAGAGAGAGAGAAGGGGTCGAATATAAGAAATAGATTAGAAAGGGAGGAAAGAATGAAGGCGGTAATAAATATGGATAAGCTGAGATAGATAAGGATAGAGATTTAGACAGATACGATAGATAGATAAGATGGAAGGTAGAAAGGAAGAGGCGTGAATAACTATGGAGAGAGAGAGAGAGAGAGAGAGAGAGAGAGAGAGAGAGAGAGAGAGAGAGAGAGAGAGAGAGAGAGAGTCTGTGTGTGTGTGTGTGTGTGTGTGTGGTTGAGGGCAAGAGAAGAAAATAGTAATGACGTTAAAGGTTTAAATATAGTCTATTCACACTCTAGTGGATGGAAATGTCTCAAGCGATTTTGCTGTATACAAGAACCGTTTCCAATACGATTATCTTCGTCGTCCGTAATACAAAGCATTCCTGTCAAGAAAACATTGCCGCTATGCAATTCAAATAAAAAAATAAAAAAGAGAAAAAAAATGAACAACTAGATTATTTTATTGCTGTCAAAACTGACGAACCCTTCGGCACTCACTCTGTCGGTAATCTTTGTCGAGCTCTCCTTCCCAAATAACACACACACACACACACACACACACACACACACACACACACACACACACACACACACCAAAACGGTAATTAACGGATTTTAATCACAGACCTTCAATTCTGAACGGGCGTTGTCTAGTTTAGCCGGATAATTTGGTATCAGCGTCTAATGTCTACTACAATAAATCCAAAGAAGCAAATTTTACGTCGAGTTGTCGACTGGAGACAAGGATATAGGAAACGTCAGAGGAATTAGGCGTGAAAGTGTGAGTGTGGGGGATGCCGGCCAGGGCAAACGAAAGACGAAGGCCGAGATAAAATAACCGTTGTCATCAGTTGGAAGATATGTATTACCGTAGAAGAATATCCAACTTAAATACAGTTATCGGCGTTTTTTAAAAGAGGGATATCATTCGTTTTGTCTTGTCGCCAGCAGAAGATTATTCGTTACGCTTACTGGAATCTTAAATACATGTACAGTGGAGAAATACTTATCCACCAACCACCACCACCCACACCTCTCATCACAAAGGTGTGCACATATACACATAGAGGGCGTCCTACAAATTTATACACATTTTTATAATATATGTATTTTAAACGCTAATCTATCTCTATATTACTAAAATTCTCATTCTAATTTTATATATGTATGAAGTAAACGTAACTCGGCAAAAACGGCACATCCTAGCGAGATTTCTATTAGAGCAATACACTTAAAATTCTTTTCTAAATGCGAATGTCAGTGTGTCACATTTTTTCAACTTATTCCTAGAGGCCGTAGCCCAACATACCATACCATTTTGGAATCAGACCGAACCCGTACCCGATATAATGGAATTTTGGATTCCAAAGTTTTAATAACAACGATTGTTTTCTGTGATTTTTGCGATTATTTTTTTTTTGTACAATGATAATTTTTATGATTAATTATGGTGCAACACCATGAAACCAAGAGGTTCAGAAGAAAACGGCGGCAACAAAGCACCGGCACATCAACATCTCCAGGGACAGCTTTCACATACGGCATCTGTGTCGAGAATGTTTTTCGAACATTGGACCTCACAGTCACATGAGGCGCTGTAACCCCAGGGGCACAAGAACTATATAGTCTTCCGAGATTGCAATGCCAATGAATGGACTTGGAAATAAATTTTGAAATAATTGAAATTAATTGTAAAATCCAGCAGAAGTTACTCGCGAAATAGAAATAATTGTTTGTACGAAAGATTGTCTTTAAATTAAGTGTCAGCAAAAGAATTATCGTTGAACTTTTAAAAGATAAACTTAAATATTAATGCAATATTTAGATGCAGCCATCAAATTTGAGTTCTGTAGTTTATTGTTGCCTATTACATACGGTAGCAGTATGTTTTGCAAAAAGAAATCTCCGCCAACAAAGGAGCAGATTGCAATCTAAAGAGCCAAGTCTACAGCGAGGAAAAGAAAGTCCCGTGTAAAAAACCCAGATCAAATGGCAACATATTTGTAATTAGTTTAACATCGACAAATTATATCGTTTTTATGAATACTGTTAATTGTTTGAATAATATTGCTCAAGTTTAATAAAATTTAATATGTACTCAATAAATGAATTGTTATTGTTGGGCTGAAGGCCAAATTAAGAACCTTCTGCGGGGACTAGTATAATTGCCGCCCGATAGGTTGTCCGCCCTGTCGACTGGGGCGTTAGAATACACCGACTGTACCTCTGCAGAGGAGTAAGACTCCCCCAATGGGGCCACCTGTTGGCCGTGGGTGGCGACCCGTGATGCTTAAGGAAAGAACCCAGGTGGTTGAGCAGTCCATGACTTGCAGTACTCCACTTTGGTCCTTTCAAAGACGGGCGGTCGGAGAGGGCCCCCTCCGATCAATTGGCTAGTTACGTCAAGCCCTAGCACCTATATGATTGCCCCAACCCTATTGCCCTTATTGAAAGCCCCAGCCCTTTTTATCATATAGGTGCTAGAATGTGGTGGCTGAGGGTCTACATGTCCTGGGAATGACATTAAATTATCTGATGGTGAGGTTCCAGTTTTGGAGGTTTGGGGAATGTGGAGCACCCCTTCATCACCATTGCTCCCAGATTCACTCTGACCCGGAGTAGTAGTACCTGTTGGGGTCATATCTATGGGTTAAATAGAAAAATGTGTTTATAAAAAAATTGAGTATCCATTAAAAATTACTTTATTTCAAAACTTTATCGGCGTTAAATGACCCATTGAGGTTGATATGCCGCAAAACAAACCAAACCAAACCAAACCGATAGGTTGTCTTTTAAGTTAGTAATGAATAAAGAAATTTTCTGTTCAATTTGCAACTGAATGAGAATATTGTGGCATCGCATTTGTGCTGTACATCATTTTTTAAAAAATCTATCAGTCTATCTATTGTTCTATCTATCACGAAACAATCCATTACGAAAAATCTCTTAAAATGCTCTAACTTATAAAATATAGCAATTTACAATCAAATTTGCAACCGAATGATAATTTCATGGGGTCAGCATTTGAGTTGAAAATAATAATAATAATAATAATAATAATAATAATAATAATAATAATAATAAAGGAATTATAAAAGAAATCAAAATTTGAGCCTACTACCAAGCGGTATATGCCCAAACCAAGGGTTTGAAAAATAGACTGGAAGAATTGGAAATCAGAAAAAGAATCGAGAGCATCCAGACAACAACATTGTTAAGATCGACTTGAATACTCAGAACAGTTCTAGAGACCTATCAGTCAGACTCCAGCGAAAAACAACCAGCTATCACTGGTTTGAAAAAAATTCATACAGCAACAACAACAATAATAATAATAATAATAATAATAATAATAATAATAATAATAATAATAATAATAATAGCAAGTGTAAGTTATATGGAGAGAGAAGTAAACTACATAATAATCGATTGTTGCAAACTGTTAGAGAAGTAGTATAAGAGCAGACATGAGTGGATGGGGAAGGTGAACGACTGGGAATCGTGCAAGCGACAAATATGTACAACCAGACACTATCCATTTAAATAACATGTAAAGTGCTCGGAGATTTTGAGATACACGTGGACAAGCCAATTTTGACTAGAAACCAGATTTTAAAAAAAGTTGTGAACTTTGCAGCAGATCACAAAAAATAAAGGAAAGAAAAAAATACAAAACTCGTTGAAATTTTTCACATAACAATATTAGCTCCAGACGATAATGTAAAAAATAAAATTGGCAAATTTCTTTTCTGTTATGGAGGTTTATTTTTTTTATAACAATAATTGCAATTTGTAATCGTTCATTATAAATTCTTAATCAATTGAAAACATTATAAAACCCAACGTAGATGGGTACTTCAGCCAGTTTTTTTAATTAATATTCTTTTTAGTCTCTGCTAATCTCTGCCCTTATTCTGCAAGTATTTGTTGATGTGTTATTTTATATTTTTACTCTTTTCCTTTCTTATTTTATTTTTTTCATGGGTGTCTTCCTTATTCATCTTGTTTTTGTTTTATTCAATCATTTTTTCTTCTTTTTCTTATCTCACCTTTCGTTTTATCCTTTCTTTTTATTTTAGGGTTTTATCCAGAAATAGTTGATCATGTTAAGAATGTCACTTCATTTTGCTCAAGGGCGAACATTATTCAGACGGGCGCAGTTGAGGCAGATATTTTCAGTTGATCACGACTAAAGCCGGAATATTTGGCTAAGTTTTTAAAGAAAGTAATATTACCGTTTCTTGGTAATTCTCGGCTTATCTGTTTATTAATCACCGGGTGTTATCTTCAAAGTAAATGTTTCTATTGGAGTACGGTTTGTGAAAGTTGAACTATTTCAAATATATTGTTTTTAAGATATATACCTTTGACGTGCTAGCTCAAAAGAGGTAACAATATTAATCTCACATATATATATATATATATATATATATATATATATATATATATATATATATATATAAATGTTATTTGCTTGTAAATAAAATTGATTGAATACTAGACTATACGTGAACCCAATGTATCGAGAATTTGTGTGAATGACGTCTAGCGTAAACGTAGATCCAAAAAAATTATAATTCTGTTTCAAATAGGATAAGAAATTGTTTAATTCTCTAAGACAACTAATTTTAAGTTCATTGCATAATAATGTTAATAAATGGTAACTCATTTAAGCACTGAACAGGCTCATCGCTACTTAACTTTCTTTTTCTTGTTATTTACAAAACTTTGCTTATTCTGGCAAACAATATTTGCTGTTACTAATGCTCACAATATTTTCTGTTACTAATGAAACATCCCATCAGTTTCACACCTGAAGATGGCAGACAGACATGCCGAAAGCGCTCGTAAAGAAACCTTTGGTGGATTGGTACACCAGTCCCACCCTGACATTAAAAAGATGGCCAGAAAATTAGAAAGGATCGAACAAAAACTCGCCCGACAAGAATCGTCAGTACAGTTTAACGAAACATTATATATATATATATATATATATATATATATATATATATATATATATATATATATATATATATTCCCATCTATGTCGCTCTTTGATGAAGACCAACTTATCGATTTGGTCGAAACAGTACTGTCAGCAATTACATAACAAACATCATATGTTTTTTCATAATGTTAAATTTCATAACAAACATCATATGTTTTTTCATAATGTTAAATTTCATATATATATATATATATATATATATATATATAAGAGAGAGAGAGAGAGAGAGATAGAGATAGAGAGAGAGAGAGAGAGAGAGAGAGAGAGAGAGAGAGAGAGAGAGAGAGAGAGGAGAACGAAAGTTGCATTGAAATGGCAACGGTACTCATTCTTGCGGTACTATAAATAACGCGCATTATGTCATGTTTGTTTTCTATTCTAAAAAGACAATTGTCGGTGATTAGATTTAGCAACAATACATGAAGATTTCAATGCATTATTTTAAAAACTAAAATTAGTAAACAATTAAATTAATATTGCTTAAAGTAAAAAAATAAATCCAGAAAGAAATTAATTTATAAGCTTGAAATAATTATTGAAATGGAGTATGCTATTGTCGGTATCAGCCGGGCAGCGAAGATAGACATCCCCTTTACGCTAGAGTTAGAACATGAATACTGTTATTGCGTCATTCATATCAAATCCACCCGTTATAACAACAACGTCACTCTTAAATATCTGAAGTTGTTGTAATAATACTAGTCTACAGGGTGGCGCAAAAGACACCATTTTAAGATATAAATAACTTTTTTTTCAATTTAAAAACATTTATTATCTATTTTATTTATTTATTATCCTATTCCACTGGACGATGTTGTCTGTGTTTCACTTCGCGTTCAAAGGCATGAATCCATCTTTTCTCCCCCTGGCTATTTGGTAAAATAGTAGGGCAGACTGGACTCACTTGTCTTGGCATAGAAACTGGCCTAGAAGAAGGAAAAACTGAATGCCAAAACCTGAAGAGTGTGGATCGGAGATTCTGTAGCAAAACATTCTTCTGATATCAGTGCCAGTGCAAGAGCATACTAAACCCGAACCCTCCGACGGGAGGGGGTTGAAGTCCTAGAAGGACAGGTTTCATATATTTTATATGAATACTACTTTATGAAAATTATCATGAGGTAGAGTGAGACCTCCGTATCATAGATTTCCAGCGGGGGGGTGGGCACGAGACCCTAGTACCGGCCGTAATCGATGCATTTCAATAAATCTGGCTGGCCCTACACAAACCTTCACCACTACAAATAAAATCACCCATTTAAGCAGTTTTAGGATTTACATCTTCAACTGAACTGGTAGACACTGATAGGTCGTGCGGAAAATAAAATTACAACACCTTTACGGACAATATCGATTCTGAGCTGGGTACAGCAAGTCTATGATAATGAGGGGTTGATATTCTGATAGAATTTTTAGTCTTCGGACACTCACTCTATATATGTACGATCGTATGTATGCAAAATTAGGGGTCTGTGTTAGCGTTAAAGGAGAATACACAATGTATTAATATGATGTACGAGTACTGATGATACACCCCTTATTTTGGAACCTGTTTACATATACATATATAGATTGACCGGAATCCAGCTGTACGTTTAATCTTGTTTAATTTTTTTTTCATTATTATAATTGGAATGAGATTAAATTGTCATGATTATAATGATAGGGATTTCTACAGACAGACTCCAATTCACCTACTATCAATACAATCGACTACAGATTCGTATCAACTCTCAAGAAATACATAAGGTGTATTATCGTATATATATTCATGTACAATACGCACCCCTAAGCCTTTGCTGCGAAATTCTGAAAAAAAAATCTTGTGTAATACGCCTCGATTTTTCAGAATTTGTCGCAGCTAAATTGAACGGAAATGCAACATATATCCAACTTTTTATCCGGTTCAAATCGATTAAAAATAAAAAGGTAAAAATGATGTAATTTACATTATGTTTTGAAACAACTTTTATACGGTATTTAGAGCAAATGCACCGACATATTCATATAAAAATGTAATAAGCTTCTGGCGAAAATAAGCCCCCCCCCCAAAAAAAAAAAAAAAAAATTAAATAAATAACAAAAACATTCCAATGCTATTTCTCTGTAGCGGCGTAAAACAGAAGAAAATATTACAGCAATGACGTCTATATTTGCACGGATAGTAGTGAAGCAGATTAAAATGTGTTTAATATGTGAATGATTAAAAAAAATTGCTGTTTGGTTTAAACTCTTTTTACACATTGGTTAGTTTAGAGCATACATATAAATTATTTTGGTCCCGAATGTAGTGATACAGGTTGTCGGGAAAATGTTTAGCTCTTGTGTAAAACCCTCCTAAGTTTTTGGCTTAAAAATCTTGAAAAAGATGTATATTATAGACGAATAATTACAGTATAATAATTATGTGGGGTCTGAGTACTTTTGATAATAATTTTGATCTCTTATTTTGAAATATGTGGTTGAATCAATCTGTTTATGAAATCATTTTTAGTTGAATTACCAATATGTTTAAAATTGGATAAATTAAAACATATTTAGAGTGTTGGGATTTTATTTACAATCAAAAATAAAGGGGGAGGGGAGAAAAACTAACAAACAAAAGGAATGAAAAAGAAAAAAAGAGACTTAGTCTTTGCTGAACATGCAGGGTTTTAGCTTTCCCATAAGAGTATTTGTATCTGATCATAGAATTCCTACCATCAGTGAATTAGTACGTTTCTCTTGGATTGAGTTTTTTTTGGAGTGAAAGACTGAGTTTCTTGGATTCGTATATTTTAAGAATTTTAAGAAGGAAAAAAAAAATAAAGGGACAATAAGAGTTACGATCCGTTTTTTATCCCTGCCAGAATGGCCTTTTTCAGTGGGTGCTGACTCATGCCAGCAGCAGTAGCTGATTTTGGTTGATTCTCTCGAATTGGGCGCTAAATTCGACAGACACGAGAAGGAAGTTTGAAGTATAAGGTCCTGTTTTCACTCGGTCTCCGTTGGCTTAAAAGCTATCGAAAATTTGATTCACCGGATAAGACGAAGATTGACTAAACGAGAAAGTTTTTTCATAGTCTTATCCGGAATTGAATATAATATTTGGACTTACCAAATATTATTGAATTTATTTACTTACTTTTCTCGAAGAAAAGAAATATTATTTTTATAGTCGGTATATAAATACCGATTAATTTTGAACTTTGTGCTTTCTTCTTGAAAGAAAGTAAAAATTGGCACTGGACAAAATTGTCCATTTTGCTTAAAAGAAGACATTTTGAAGAACAACTTTACGCTGGATAGAAGGAAAGGACCACTGAGAATTCCTCGGAGTATTCGAATTATCGCCTTCTTGGTTGCCGGCGATAGAAAAAAGAAAAAGAAAAAAGATTTAATTTTTTGTACTATGTAAATTTTGTACTACAATTGTAAGTAGTAACCGTTTTTGGTACATATTTTTGTTACTTTTGTAATATTTGAGTTTAGTGAACTTTATGTGAAGATCCAGAAGTTACAACTGAAACGGAAGTGACGTAAGTCGTTTTTCATTAGTCACTTTTAGCTTAAAAGATCAATAACAGTTTGAGATAGGCAGGGAATCGTTATTATGTGCTTGGTGGACGGGTGCCACAGGATCACCAGCCGGGCTAATTGTTTCGATAGGGTCACTTGGGAGAACAGGTATGATGTATGAAGGTCCAAATCTTGTTATGACCCAAATAACATCACCAATGAGGCGATTCTGCACACTCTTTGGGTGTGTTCTATTCGGGATTACGCAGTGACTTCTGGAAATAGACCAGATGACGACCGGGAGAAGAGTTTGTGATATATATACAAAGAAGAAAAACGTAGGCACGAACAATTTTGACGTCATAGATATATTTTACAAAATCAAATCAATACCCCTGATTGAAAACGATTTACCAAAAATCAGGGAATTATCCAATTTTTATGAAATGTTCAGTGTTGATTTATCAATGAATGGATTTTATAATGCATGTTATTTTATTTTAAAATTTTCTGATTTTTTTCAGTTCACTTAACTTTGACCCCTCCTATTTTTGGTGCGCAAAATATAGGTGGGGTTATATATAATTTAAACTAATTACAGTATAAATAAAAAGACGAAAGACCGAAGGTGTGAATAGAAAAAATATATATATAAAATAAAAAAGTGATTTTCGAAGAAAATAAGTACCGAAAATCTGAAAATTAAATGAAAGAAAAAAAAACTAAAAAAGTTTTGTTTGAGATTTTTTAAAACTCTGTTGTTTATGAAATATAATTCTCTTTTAGATTATCAGTGAAATAATTATACATCGATACTTGATCCTTCAATGAGATTGAATCTCTAGGCTTAAACGTGTATAATGATAGAGAATAAATAATAACAATTATATTAATGATAATGATAATGATAATACAGATGGAAAACAGAAAATAAAGGATATTTTTGTTCCTAGTGATAGAAAAAAAAAATCACAGAGTGTATGGGCTATTTTTGTTTCATGTTTATTTTTAATCGACGAGTGTTTTTGCTAATCACTTGTGCAAAATAAATCTTGATAAAAGTAATTGTGTCATGCCTGTAGGTTAATTTTGACAGAGTCTCATGTTCTACAGACACATACAATATATCAAATAGTTGACACATACAGACATGTTTGAATGTATCTAAACTTCTGAATATATATCAGATAAGAAAACCATCTTCATATATATATATATATATATATATATATATATATATATATATATATATATATATATATTATGTATATATAAAGTAGTTATGCAAGCATAGATAGATACGTATGTGTTAATACTATCGGAACGTAATTGTTCAGATGTGTTTGTATATGTGAATAGTGACAAATAATGATAGACATCTAAGGTGTCTACAAAAGAAATAGCTTAAAAAATAATGATCAAAACTAATTAAGATAGTCACGATATACAGTTTTATAAGGAAACACTTGGATTTTATTATTAAGGCCTTCGGCAGCATCTGATTTTTCATTGTCTTTTAGAATGTCAAAAACTATAGCTATTGAGAAGACATTTTGTGTGTTTGAATCAAACAAAATAAATGTTGTTTTTGTTGTGCAAAGGCATTTATAACATTTCTCAGAATCACCTTCAACAAGACAATCCATCTTTGATTGGCATAACAAATTTGAAAGAACAGGTAAGGTATAAGTCCTGGGGGAGTATGTTCGTGCTAGTGTGTAGAAATACTATAACATTGGTTTTACGGATTTCTTAACCCTTGTTGAGTTATTTTATCCCGATGCCAGTCTTTCCCACGCTTCTTGTTCTTAAGTGGTTACCCATTTAAGTACTGAATATGTTCATTGCTGCTTAACTTCAGTGATCTAATGGGGATCGGTACTTTCAGCTTCATTGAACGTAAGTTTGCGAAAATGAACAAGGATTTTGGAGAGTCGGCTGTAAATTGCATTAATAAACTTTAATTATGTCTCTACAGTAAAGTAGGTGGAGTGGCCTATTGTCGGTATCAGCCGGACAGCGAGGAAGTCTATCCTCTTTTCACTAGACCAGGGAGATTGTTTTTGCGTCAGAGGTGAAGCGCTGCACCTACTATCAGTTCATCTCTTTACTGAACAAATCCAAGCTGTGCTACTAATGTGTTGAGTTGGTTCAGTCGGTGGACTATCCACCTCAGAACCATAAGGTCCCGGATTCGATACTGGCTCTCTGCAACTTAGCGCTTGGATCTGTTCGGTAAAGTGGAGAGTTGATGCCTTATATGCAAAAATAATCTCCTGGTTTAGCACAAGTGAAAAGAGTATAGACTCCCTCGCTGTCCGACTGATACTGACAATAGGCCATTCCTGCTTATTTTACTTTTTATGACTCTACAAAACCGCGTATCATGAATGTCAATATCTTAAACAGTTTTTATTTTTATATATTTTTGAAATTTATTTATTCTATCCTTTTATTTATTTATTATTTCCTTTTTATACATTTTTGAAACTTCCTATTTTTTTTGTAGACAGCCTATATTTAAAAGATGCGCATTTAAACAGCCATTTTTGTCTGTGTTGCAGGTTTGCTTAAAAGCAACAATGGATAATTAAGAAACAATTTCAAATATTTTTTCTCATTCCTCACGGATTTCGTTGGTTAATGAAATTAACAATCTGCATAATTATCAATTCAATGTCTTAAGTTTGCGATCTTGAAAAGGCTAGTCTACTATCTTATGAGGTTGAAATGTGGCTAATGTAAGTATCACAATCACACTCTTCCGTCGCCTTATTTTTCAGTGCCATAAAACAACAAAACATAACATTAGCAATGACAAAATCACATCAGTCGATAAACAGAAAATCCTCATTAATAATACTAAAATCCTATATAAAAATAACACAAAAAACAAACAAAACTAAAAACAAAAACAAAACAAAAAAAGACACACACACACACACACACACACACACACAAAAAAAAAAACCAAAAAAAAAAAAAAAAAACTTCTGCAAATCCTTGAAGCAATTAATATTAAAAACAACCAAACATAAATAAAATTGCATTCAACACTGGTACTAACTTATTAAACATCTTTAGTAACTAACGCACTAACAAAAACACTCCACTAATAATTAAACCCTTCCAGCTGAATAAACCTCGCACCCACACTAAACAAAAATAAATAATACCTACAATATTCCACCCCAAAGACGATCAATGGATGTGATTGAAAGCGATTGCGAGCAAAATTTAGGACACTTTTTCTATCAATTGGACTGGATGTAAAGAAATTAACAACGAAAGCGAGAGAGAGAGAGAGAGAGAGAGAGAGAGAGAGAGAGAGAGAGAGAGAGAGAGAGAGAGAGAGAGAGAGAGAGAGAGAGAGAGAGAGAGGAGGGGATAAAAATTTAATAAAATAGATGTTCCGTGGTCTTTAACAAACATGTTTAAACACTAACTTGGTGCCAATATATATGGACGGTGCTATAGGTAAATTGTCACCATTCTATATTATTAATTTCGCGCACACAGTTTGTTTGTTTTTTTTCCGGGATTTCAGAGACAGTTGACCACTCTCTGTTGGGAAAGCACCACCATAAAGCAATTCACTCCTCCAAAAATTTGGAAATGCCATGCTTAGCATTCACGTCTGAAAATCCAATACGAAGATTTTATAGTGTTTGGGTGTCAATCTGAGGAGAGTACTGAGGAATTGAATTAGATGAGTCTAATAGTTATTACGAAGAATCCCCTCGACCAAAACATGTTTTTTTTAAAATTTTCAGATGAGAAATATTCTGCCAGAATCAGATTATGAACTCACATAAAAACCGTTGACTTGCTCTGTTCTCACAAGATGTACCGATGGGGATACAATAAGTTAACACCTAGTTCACATCGTGGTGTTTGGAGTGGACACTAGCGATGGTGAAACTGTGCTTCCATTCATTTACACACAAGACCTACATCAAATGCCTGGAGAAGGTAGTGCTGCCCTGGATCGAGAAGCTGCTGGAAGACCCTCCATCTGACAAGAGGAGTCTGTGCCATGCCACACAAGCGGGAGAACCCAGTCTTCGACCACATTATCCCTAATATCTGGTCGCCTGACTCCATAAATTGCAATCGCCTTGATTATTATGTGTGGAGCGCGCAGTTGTGCGAAGATCAACAAAACATATCCAAGAATAACGGTAGTACTGACCAATTTTAAAAAGGAGAAAATCTTGTAGGAGGTTCCGAGATCGTCAGGAAGCCATTGTCAAAACAATGGCGATTTCTTTGAATAAATTCAATCTATTGTATTTCAATATATTTTCATGTAATCTTAGTAAATATATCTGATAAAGTGAGATGTCATTTTTGAGTAATTTAGACGACAATTTTCCAATATGACTATATATATATATATATATATATATATATATATATAACCTTTAAGATTCACCTTTGTTATATTGGTCTCATAACTAAAAGTGTTATGCATCAACTAGGGTACAATCAGCAGATGAAACTAAAGATGAAACTATTTTAGGTTCGAGTTCGAGAACTTTTTTGATTGACAAAAATGTTTTTAAACGATTTATTTGTTCACGCACACACACACACACACACACACACATATGTATATGTGTGTGTGTATATGAGTGTACGTTTACTGATATACTCACAATATATATACAAATATCTATATCTATATATCTATATATCTCTCTCTATATATATATGTGTGGGTGTGTTTGAGTGAGAGTGTGCTCGTACGTAAAAATAAATATCCAAATTACTTATGCCAGCATAAGTAATTTGGATGCTTATTTGTTTATCTATTATACATACAGAACAAAATGTGGTTATTATTAAATATAATGTATATTTTATACAGTTATCAAGCTTAGCTGTGTTTCAGCGCAAAAGTATTGCTATAACGTAATTAGTTAAGATCGAACTCACTATTAGTAATGATCGATGAGATCAACTAGCTAACCATTACGCCACAAAGAAATGTGTTTGAATTTATGTGTGTGACTGAGTGCGTGTGCGTGTGTATGTGAACAACCGTGTGCATGTGTATGTGTGCGTGATGTGTGCGTGTGTGTGTGTGTGTGTGTGTGTGCGTGTGTGTGTGTGTGCGTGGGAGTGTGCGTGTGTGTGTGTGAGTTGCTTCAGGCCATTAAAAACCCAAGCCAAGAAAGCGGAAGAGAGGCTTAAATTTTTAGGTAAACTCTTTTCTAGTGTCACTGAGTACATTTTTTGTACTTTAAAAGAAACACGAAAATATAACAATGGCGACGCAAATAACAATTAGATCAGAAAACACAATCAGTTTTGTTAAGACTCTAATACCGAATCAGTCAGGCAGGGTAAAGATTTTCTGGAAACTGAACGCGTAAAAATGAAATATTAAAAGAATCTAACGTAGTATATTCAACTTCTTTTTCTTCTTCTTAATTTACTAAGCTTAGTCTAGAGGGATCACCAAAATGGTCGATACCGAAACATAGTTGTCAATGGGACTATCCAAGGGATTGATAAAAGGTATCGATAAATGTAAGGGGGTTGAAGAGGGGGTTAATGAGTGAATAAAAATAAACTGAATACTTTATCTAGGAAAAATAATAATAACCAGGTAAAATGAAATAAACTAACTTGCCTTCAATGATGGTGGGCACCCCCACCCCCTGACAGCATCTACCCTTCATTTAAAAGGGAGACTTGGGTTTATTGCCTGATACCTGGGTGCCTCCACCTGCTGAGGAATACCGACAGTGCAAAGCTATTTTGCTACTGCACACCCGTGTATTCGTGTATGGGTAAGTCAATGATCTTGTGTTGAACCCTGTATATAGCAAAAGGGTTAGGTAAACGCACACACTACTTATATCAAATGACTGCAAACAGATACTACACTTTGCATTTTCCTATATTTTACATGACATATTAATTTAGGATGCCTTCATTTCAAAGTATTTCCATTGAATGCTTTTAGATTGAACTTTAGAATAATTATCAAGATTTTGAACATTTCTCAAGATTTATATAATAATATCAAACAGTTTTTCCTTTTTTTTTCGTCCCTATATTTCAAGATAGATATTTACAGAGCGAGGGTGAGGGAGCAACGATCTCGTGGTATTTGTAATACACTTTCTTTCATATGTAAATGGAAACTGCACGCCTACTTATTTATTTTTCGTTTGTGTTTGGGGGTCAATAAGAAATAAAGGATTGCATGGATGGGTCAATTGTCTAAAAATATTGGTGACCCATGGAGCTCAAAGACACAAGCTGATTCCTTATTTCAGTTCTGAAATGGTTGAAAATTGCTTAAATTCGAAGATTAGAGAATCAGTAATTTCTGCGTGACATACCCATAAGCACAGATCAGTTTTTTTCTTTTTTATTGCATGACCAATATATATAAATTTATATTGTATTTTATACTATAAGTACTGAATTAACCCCTAAAAAGTCATAATTTTCTAAAAATAATTTTTGAGGAAAACATCAATTGATGGCAATTGAATTTCTTTTTAATATCGCAAAGTAAGAGTCCAAAATCATTGCACGCCACAATTGGCCATTTTTCAAACGCAGAAAACTGCTTATTAGCCATTAGCAAAAGGACTGATAAAAATTAGGGTATCAAGTAAAAGAAAAGAAAATTCTTAGAAATTTCCTTTATTTTGGTATTTTTGAGGATTTTATTTTTAGAAAATGGAATTTTGGTAACAATAATAAAGGAAAATAATCATTTCCTATGTGTGTCCATTGGAGTATCATTAAAATTTGTGGCAATAGTAAAAAAAATCGTTCAATCTTTTCAGCCATGGAAAACTGGAAATTGGAATTAACAACAAGTGGACAGACTTTAGCAGAGGTTAAAATCCAAAGAGGAATCTTACAGGGATAATTCCTATCACCATTGCTTTTTGTAATAGCAATGATGCCACTCAACTATATACTAAGGAAGTGTAAAGGAGGCAACACATTTACAACACCAGGAGAATAAATAAATCACTTTATGTAAATGGAGGATATAAAGATATTTGCCAAAAACGAGAAACAATTAGAAATCCTTGTACAAACCATAAGGATATACAGCCAGGATATAGGAATAGAATTCGGCAACGAAAAGTGAGCCATGCTCATGATAAAAAAGGACAAAGAGAAACAGCGGAAGGAATAGAACTTACCGAATCAAGAAAAAATAAGAACACTCGGAGAAAAGGAAAACTACAAGTACTTGGGAATACTGGAAGATGATACCATCAAACAAACAGAGATAAAAGAAAAGGTGAGGAAAGAGTACCTCAGAAGAACAAGAAAACTTAAAGAAACCAAGCTCTGCAGCAAAAATCTCTCCAAAGGAATAAATATCGGCGTTGTCCTTCTTGTAAGATACTCTGTATCATTCTTAAAATGGACAAGAGAGGAACTTCGACAAATGGGCCAAAGGACAGGGAATCTTATGACAACGCACAAGACATTACTACACTCCAGAGACGATATCGACAGACTATATGTGTCAAGAAATGAAGGAGGAAGTGGTCTCGCCAACATTGAAAACTGCGTAGATACGACAATTCAGGCATTCGAAGAGTACATTAAAAAGCGCAAAGAAAGACTAATTGCAGCAGCCAGAAACAGCTCTTGTGGCATGTAGACGGACAGCAATACAACAAAAACTAGAAAACAGAAATGGGAAGAAAAGCAACTCTATGGGTACTTCATATGACAAACTGGAAACATAGCATATCAGAAGACATGGATATGATTCAGAAGGGAAAACCTCACGAGAGAAACTGAATCTCTTATAACTGTAGCGCAAGACAATGGCATAAGAAAACACTATATCAAAGCAAAAATAGATAAGACGCAACGGAATAGCAAGTATAGAATGTGTGGAGAAAAAAACGAAACGATTAATCATATAATTAGCGAATGCAGCAAACTAGCACAGAGAGAGTACAAGACTATGCACAACTGAGCGGGAAAGGTGATCCACTGGGAATTGTGTAAGAAATTACATTTTCACCAAACTACTAAATGGTATATGCACAAACCAGAATTTGTCCTAGAGAATGAGACGCATAACATTCTCTAGGACTTTGAGATACAGAGGATCACCTAACCCCGATTAGGAGACCAGACCTAGTGTTAATTAACAAGAAAAAGAGAACATGTCATCTCATGGTTTTTGCCGTTTCGGCGGATCACAGAGTGAAAGTGAAGGAGAGCGAAAAGAAAGATAAATACTTGGACTTTTCAAGAGAACTGAAAAAACATGTGAAACAAGAAGGTAAACGGACGCATATCCGGAGACTGCACAATAAATCTTCTAATCTTTTTATTTTTCTTTATTAAAAAAAAGAAGAAAACTATACTATTTTATAAAAGAATAACAGACTAAAGTAGACTCCTTTGAAATCTCACGAATAATCTTATATCAATCAAATAACAAAATTATGGAAAATTAATGATTCGATTATTTTGCAGTTGTTTTATCAAATTATCTAATTGTGACCAGGATAGAACATTGTTCACAAAATTACTTTTTTGTCAAAACCGAAATATTTTATGTCGTATCATTATAATATACCTAATATCAATAATTTTTTCTATCAAAATTTTTAACGAACCTCAAAAGATTTTTTTCTTAAACCCAGTTTGTTGGCTACTGGTCAAAAACAAACCGAATAATAATCGAATAGAATTTGGTTAAAATCACCATTTGCCATTATTGTCTATTGATGATTCAATTTTGGAACACTTTCTTTCATTTAAAATTTTCTAAATTTTTAAACTTTAAAAAGATGAGTCTGTGTATATTTCTTGTGTTTTATTCGTTTTCCTGAAGACGTAAGTATGAACTAGTGACGATAAATAGTTTGTATATGCAATGAAGAGTAGCAGTATAACAACAGACTTGGGTTTGAGTTCTCTTAACAATACATTATTTTAATTACAGGTTATAATTGCGTGTAATATGTACAATTATATGATTACATAAATGTAAGCAATTACTTATGGCAGAGCTTAGTCAAAAAATAGAAAAGTAACCCACTCCCAATTCTAACCTCGTTCTGGTTATCAACTTGTATGAACGTTGTCTATAGACACCTGTCCATTTTGGCACTCCTTATGATATGGTAATAACGGTGTGTATAACGACTAAGAGCTTCAAATATTGCTAAATTTTCAGCCTGCGAGACTTGGAATACGCTAATTGCATCCCCTGCATGTTGTCCATGACACTAAACTGTATCCGGGGATGAGTCTCTAGTTATGGAGTTTTGGAAAGTATGGAGTCACCTCTTTGTTGTCCAATGAGACTTGGAATGGTAATATCTGTCATGGTACCATATATGAGTTAAATAGATCCGTTTGAAACTTATTATTATTAGACAGAAACACTTGAAATCATATAACTTTATAAATTATTTCTATTATGAATAGTCACTTGAAGCTATGATTGTTTACATAGGATTATTATTACTAGTTACTTGAAATCATATAACTACTTGAAATACTTAAAACCATACATTTGCGTACAAATTATTAGTATTAACTATGCACAAACAAATGAATATTGTTATTAAATAGAAATATCTACTTGAAACTACATAATTGTACATAAATCATTAGTAGAATTTAGAATCAAATAAACCAACAAGAGTTGAAATACCGTTAAGCAATCACTCATTTATATTGCTAACTTTAATATAGGGTGAAAATTGTTTGCAAGTACGCACACGAGTAGGGTGTGACACAAGGTCACAAGTATGGGTCATCCAGCGAGGATCAAACTCGTTATTCAATAGTAATTGATTGACAAGTCTAGCTTTCATACCATTACACCACAATAGGACTCCCAATTGCGCACACGTATAAATGAAGAAGGTGATATGGTTTTTAAGATATAACGATATATCTATATATAACTAAAATTTTCATTAACTTCGTATATACACGAGATATGATAATAAAAATAGCATTGGAACTGAAGCTTTAATTCATTAAAACTTAAATTAAACTTACTAGCAAATATATGCACCCTACGGGTGCAAGTATTTAAGTTTTAATGTAATAAAATGTTATATTAAATTAGAAAGGCTAATGAAACTAAATAAGAATGCAAATAAAAAGATTTTAGACGGGGGGGGGTATAATCGAAAAATAGAACAACTGAAGGTTACTCTTTCATTGCTAAATTTTCTTAATTTAACTATTCAGTTAAAATAGGAAGTAAAGAATAAAATTACAATTATGTCTTCTTGTCAATGAATTTCTTTTAAGATGTATCCACAAGTCTTTTGCTCATATTCCTTAAGTTAAAACCAAATAATTAAAAATCAATAATACTAAACACATATTTATTAAAATCAAATTTCTAATATCAATATGCAAATTAGCCTTCCCGTTCACACTGTAAACCGCTATTTTGTTGTATATATAAATACAATTGCATGTTATTAGTATGTAGATATGACCAACAGTAATAATAATACAAAACAATTTTATTGATAATTGGGGTTTAGATAAAAATAAAATCACGGTGAATGTGACGTAAATAACTAAGGAAATTGTGACTTGAGTAGTAATATAGTTTCGGTTACAGACAGAAAAACACTCAATCTCCATTATAATAAGATGTAAAGTTTTGCAACTTATATAAAATTTGAGGAGATTAAAAGAAATACCACGTGGCTTATTTTTTTAGATTTATTAATCATTGTCATTGCTGAGAGCATGGATACGCATGACTCTGTCTCTGTTTCTGTCTGTCTGTCTGTCTGTAACAGTCTCTATCAATAATCGCTCCTGGCAGCTGAGTGATGTATGTTTTTGCTGGACTGTCTACTTTGGTGTGTCCATGTGTAGGTGCCCACTAGAGAATGTCACTTATGAGTTCGTCCTTGCTTCTACATCAGTGTCTATCATGTCTTGTTTGCCTTTCTTGAATGGCTTGTGTGATCGGAGGTAAGTGGACATACAGTTGATTTTGTGGTACAAAACAAATCAAAACACCAATGTAATAAGTAAAGAGGACGTAGTGGCTCATTGTCGGTATCAGCCGAACAGCGAGGAAGTCCATCCCCTTTTCTCTAGCACTCGGCTAGGGAGATTGTTTTGCTGAGGTGTTACGCCACACCTACCGTGAGCTCCCAGATGCTTTACCGCACAGATCATATTACTCAAGCTGTGCTACCCATGTGCTGAGTTGGCGAGGATCGGTATCAAATCCGGAACGGGGTTTCAAATAATTTTAAGATTTAAACATTTTAAAATATCCCAAATAATCGGCTTTCAGCGTTTGTTTCTACGATGATTTATATTTAAAATAATCCATTGTTATTTAAAAAAAAGATTCTGATGAAGCTGTGTGAGCGAAACAAGTTATATGAATAAATCGTTGATTTCAACGACTTGATTTTTATTTTTCGGTCATTACCACATTGTCATATATCATTATCCAAATTATTTATCGTGAATATATTTATGCATATATCTACTGACATAAACATTAACATTGGTTAATTTGCATTCAAAATAGGCGAGAAAGGCATTCATATAAAAAGGAAGAAGCAATTAAATGAACAGAAGAAAAAGAAAAAAGAAAAAATGGCGATGTAGGAGTGAAGAAGACAATGGGATGTCATAAAAGGCGGGAAATATGGAGGAAGCGGGGAGGGGTGGTGGTTGACTGTTGCTTCCACATTCGTGATGCTATTCTTGAAATACTTGGCGGAAGAAACGTTAACAACTGGACAGGTGTTAATTAGTCCATTTTTGATTTGATGCCTGCCTGTCACTGGCTCAGAGGAAAGGCACCTTGCGCACCTCTTAGTCTCACCTTTTAAGCAGACCAGCACAATCACAGAGTGCGCTTGATTAAAATCTGGAATCTAAAAAGAAAAGAAAAGTAAAAGAAGGAATTTCTTTTTAAAACACACACACACACATATATATATATATATATATATGTGTGTGTGTGTGTATGTGTGTGTGTGTGTGTATGTGTGTGTGTGTGTGTATATACGTGCGCGCGCCATTCTAACACACACACACACACACACACACACACACATATATATATATATATATATATATATATATATAGGATGTCATTTCAAAATATTACTTACGAAAACTACCATTCCAAAAACAAAAGCATAAATAGTCAAATTCTCACACATCAATAAATACATTCATTAAACACACACACACACACACACACACACACACATGATCATACAAAAAGGCTGCATATTGATTTTGCATTCCTGCGATGAGATCGACAACCAACAAAGTCTGGTGGGGCGCTCTGGTTTCGTTGTCAAAGCTATCATTTTATAATGCTTTTAATGGCCGCACAAATAGATTTTTCAGCATGTGTATATAATATTACGTCCAATAAATAAATACTCATGCATCATTTTTTGAAAATTTTTCATATATATATATATATATATATATATATATATATGGGCTGGGGGCGTGCGCCCGTGTGTGCATAAGTAAAATAATTCGGATACTAATAATTTTAAAACAGATCTATTAACCTATACATGGGTTCTTAACATATACTATTACTCCAGGTGACGATTGACCTGGGAATAAGTCAAATGAATGGGTACTTCACACTCCCCAAATCTCTAGATTTAAAGCCTCACCCTTAATTGCAATTTAGTGTCATACCTATGACATCCCCCTTTTTGGAGGATGCTTTACCCCTCTACAGAGTATTTTATGCCCCACCGACACAGTGATTTTAATTAATTAGTTTTTCTCTCATGTTATTACTTGATGTTATATGTCTACCTTTCATTCTTGTTCTCTTTTTGCGCTTTTTTCATTTGCTCAATAATTTTTTGTTCGTTTTTTTTCTTACTCTTTCTTTTTTTCTTTCTTTTTTCTTTAATTGTTCTTGTTATTTCCTTATCATCTCTCATAATAATCACTGACATCTTTTTCAGACTTCAGTTTGACGACATGCAACGGTTTCTTAATATAGAAATTCGTTTACGAAAAGAGCTTCGTGTTGAGAAAATTATTGTTAGATTGGCGTCTGAGGGTCGCAGACAACGAACGTCTCTATATAGACAATGCTAAATTACCTTCTTTAGGTGTACAGAGAAGAGCTTAGTTAGATAAATAGATATATGCAGAAGAAGAACAAAGAAGAAAAGTAAAACTTCTTACATTGTCTTTTCTCCCGCCCACATTATTAATAATATTTCCTACACATAGTATTTCAAAAGGGATGTAACTATCTTTTTGATAACGTGTATTTAAGCTATTTTCATTTCTTTGTACTTCTGAAAACAGTAGCTGTAGACAGCCCAATCTGAGAAGATAGTTTTCTAAGAGATTTTCTTGGTGAGTATAACTCGTACGGATACATCACCGAGAACTTTTGCAGTAAACAATAATGAATCCTGATTCTTCCCAGACGCAGGAAATTTATCAGTCAAATGCTCACCCCAAATTGTTTATTTGTTCAATTACGCTAAATTATCCATTTTTCTATCAGTTTGCATTATAATAAGACTATCAAAATTGTGCTTTGATGTAATAAAATATTCGATCAGATTAGAAAATCTAACGAAACTAAATAAGAACGAATAAAAAATATTACACTTATTTTAATGTCATTTTAATTGTTTTCTATATAAAATTATATATAGGATATACATTTGAGAATAAAATGATAGAATTAGAAATTAAACCCAATTTTGTTAAAATCATTATGCAAATTATTCCCATCACATACTATGTCAATCTTTATTTTTTTAGAGATATATAAGACATATTTCAGGATTTTAAATGCATTAATAATACGGGCAGTTTTGCGGCAAATCTATCTGCTAGACTTTAATATACTTTAATAAATAAGATACTAATTAAGATTAAATAATGACTATTTCATAATCGTTGAGAACTTAAATAACTAAAGAAAACTTATCTCAGTGGTGATGTAGTTTCGGTTACAGACAGACAGTTACATAACCTCAATTATAATATATATATATATATATATATATATATATATATATATATATATATATATATATATCGGCTGGACTTAAATACACTGACTGTAAGATATCCCCCTCCGAACAATAAAATAAGGAGTGTTCTGGGTATGACATTAACTGCATCTGGCGTTCAGGCCCCTTATATGATGATGTCTAGATGCCTAGACAGTAGTCCAGCGCCAATTTTGGATAAAATAAAGCTAGTCTCGATACTTTTTGAATGAAGCTCTTTTTGTGAAATACTGGATTGTACAAATGCAGCACCTTATATATTTTACGAGACCTTCTTCCGTATGACTTCTTGCGTGCTAAATTGAAAATTCATCCCAAGAGACATGGGGGACATTTAGAAAATGTAACGGTGTGACTTCGTACCATCTTCATAAAGAATTTTCAGAGATGCTTCGACCAATGAAAAATTCGATGGAATAGGTCCTTTGAATACCAAAGGGAACTATTTTGAAGAAGATTGTTAATTAATTGTTCATTTTTGTATTGGCAAATACAGCTTCAGTCTAGATGTATTTAAAAACAAACTTCATAAAGATAAAGAATAACGAAAACGTGTCCACTACTCAACAAGTTGTTTTTTAATCCAATAATTCAACCTAAGCCACTCCAAGTTATCAACTACTCAGCAAAAGGTATAAATGTTGCTATGGTGATGAGATATCTTGTGCCAAAATCAGCTAAGCTTAATAGATGAAAGTACCTCGTGTCGTATTAATGGTTTGCAAACTAGACTAAAAAGACATTGTTAGCGAGTTCAATTCGCACCATAAGTGCCATATATTTCTCGTCTTGTGTCAAACTGTTTAATAAATATTATATGGATTCAGAATGAAATAAAAAGTAATGCGCTCAACCCAACATGAAACGGTTATGATCGCCTCGTTTAGTATAATGGAGCCACAAGCAGGATGCGAGAAAATGCCAATTTCACAGCTGGTTTGAATTCAGGTTTTTCCTTCTTCTAGATTGGTTGCTAAAGAATGCAGTCTACTCTACTATTTACACATAGCTAGGGAAAGTACAAATAGACTCATGCCTTTCCCAATGACATTAACGCGAAGTGAAATGCCAACACCCTCGTCCAGGATTTGAACTCGGGTCGCCGATTTCATTCCTACGACGATAAATTACGTTAAGCACGAGTTAGGCTAATTTACTATTGATAGTGAGTTCGATACTTCTGACCTTGTGTTAAATTAAGCTAAGCTTAGTAAATGACAGCATTAAGCGGATTAGAAAACGTCTTAAGGATTTGGTTTTTCAATATGAAAATGTTAAGAGACATTGGTTTTACTCACCTTCCTTTTACGAAATCAACTTTATATGGCTTGCATGAGTCATTTTCAAAAGAAAAAAAAAGCTGCTCTCGAATGTCAAGAGTCTAAAACAGATAGAAAAAAAAGCTATTAAGTGGAAAGATAATGATTTCAATCAAACGTATAAATTTCAAACAAACTTAAAAATAAAAAAGATTTATTGTTTCTTGATTGATTTTTGTTACATTGAGATTCGATTCATCTTAAAATTGGGGAAAAAAACCAAAACAACAAAAACAAACGCACAAACCAACAACAAAAAAAAAATATAAGATAAAGACAAAAAACAAAAAACCAAAAACCAAAAACAAACAAAAGTACAAAACTAAAAGTAAAACAATAAAACAAAAATCAAGCAAGCAAAAAAATAAATAAATAAATAAACAAAACAAACAAAACAAAAACAAAACACAAAAGATCCTCACTTCCCAAACAAAAAGAATTTAAAAAAAGTAAAATCCTTATAAGTTTGCAGCAAAACATCGTATAACAGCCAAACTTATATCAATAGATAGGAAATAAAAAAAATGATCATAGCAATGTTTAGTTCTACCTACAGGGTTACGGGAAAATTTTGACAGTTTCATAAGGAAAAAGAAAAAATGCTTGGTAACTACAAAATTTAATGGATTGTTAAGAAATTTAACAGACACGGAGATTACACTACTGTTAACAAGTTTCACTCAAAATAACCGCCATTTGTATCGATCACAGCCTCAATCCTGCCCCGGAAACTGGAGCAAGCTGATGTTACAGGTTTCCTGGAATGGGTTTCAAAAACTACTTTAATTCTGTCGATTAACTGGGCTTTTGTATTACTGGTACGGCGATTGGTGTCACATAGATAATAATCCATGGGGTTAAGATCTGGGGAGTTCGGAGGCCAAACATTGGGACTGGTGTAGGGACCGAATCCTGATGCCATATATATGACCTACCATTGGCTACTCCTGTTATCCAGGGCTTGACTACAGTGTTTAGCAACTCCACGTAGGCATCTGAATTTAACCTGATACCCTCTCTGAAAAATGCGGAAGCATCACATTACCCTCAGAGGATACACATCCGAAAACCATCACAGTTTGGTGAAATTTAGTCTGCATGACACGAAAAGGGCACATCGGCCGAAACGTAGTACAGATAACAATGAAGATGAGGACAATAATCCGAATAATACAAATAGTACTAATAATCAAACCTCATCTCAAAAATTTAGAGAAATAGTAAAATCTGTATCTGTCAAAAGGACACATTTTAGCTATTTTCTCTCTCTTGATGCTCTGTGAACAGTCTTATTTCATTCCCTATATTGCAAACTACTACTATGTGAATTTTCATAAATTTATCTTGAGTGATAGTGAAAAAAATGATTTTTATCTATGAAAAGGTATTTTGGGGGTCCAAAATCCTGTTTTTTTGCTTCCTATTGTTTATAGTAGTAGATAAATTTCTAATTTAGTACAGGTGAAAATCCGAATTACTCAGGAACCATTCAATGAATTTTTAAAATTCAAAAGGCATTTTCCTATTTTCAATTAGATCTATCCAAAAAATTAACTTTTATATACATTACATCAAATAAAAAAAGTAAAAATTTAAGTGTGCATCGCTACTTGTAAAATATTCGTTTGCATTTTTCAAGCAATAAAAAAGATTGTGCAATAGTTGTCATGTACGGCCCTCATGACATACATATGTAAATTATGTGGCCCTAGGGGCTACTTTGTTTGACATGCCTTGTCTAGACCATTGGGACGGCAAAAGACCAGATGGCATAATCATTTTCCCCGTCCGAAGGTTCCTGATATGGAACAACACTTTCTTTGGCTTTAACCTGATTAGATCCGTAACTAATCCAAGTTCAGACAGGCAGAGCAACCCAAACAGGCCGAGTCCGGGATGCTCTCTGACAGGTATTTTATTCCATTTCGATTTTCTGTTATTTAGTTGCTGTCCTGCGAACCATCTCAGTTCTTCTCGAAGGGGGACAGCCCACACGGGAGGTGATATCTCTCTCGCTATCCACCAGGGAAACGCCTTTGTTATCTTGTCACCTAATTCGATAAGCTGTTCAAACTGAACAATTGTTAATCTAGTCCTGTCAGTGGAGCTAAAAATACGCCGACTATATCCCCTACAGGGGGGGGGGGAAAGATCCCCTTACCAAAAAAGAGGTGTTCTGGGTATAACACTAACCTGCATTCTATGGTGAGGCTCCATATCCATTTGCCTGGTCCACTCTAACAAGGAATGGTAGGGTATTATGCAGGAATACAATCAGCGTATTCTAAGCCTTCACCGAAAATGTTAATAACTCATTAAAAAAATTGATATGCTGTTAAATAAACCCGTTAAGTTCTGTGGATTAAATAGATGTTTGAAAATTACTTGAATCAGTGAGGAATACGTGAAACCATATAACTGTGTGTACAAACAAATTGTTATTAAATAGGAATTGTTACTTGAAACCAATACAATTGTGCATAGATTATTATTATACAGAATACTTGAAATCATAACATTTTTGATTGATTGATTGATTAATTGATTTGACTGATTTTAACGGCATGTCAACCCGTCAAGGGTTATTTTCTGACTAGAAGAAACGAGTTCACTATACATTCATATATACTTTTTTGTGTAGTTGTTTTTCACACTTAAGAGTTTTTTTTTTTTGGATACAATACGAATAAGTTTTAAACAGATCTATTTGACCCATAGATGGTACCCGAACAAGAACATTTCGGGTTAGAGTGGAGCTGGAGTAATGACAGCAAAAGGGTACACCACACTCACCAGAACTCTAATTGAAACTTAGTGAAACTCTCTTTTAGGGTGGGGGAGTCTTACTCTCCTGTAGGGGATACAAAAGCGCATTCTAAGCCCCAATGTTAATAACCCAAAATACATTGATATGCTGGTAAATAAATAAGCCAAAACAATTGTTAATCATTAAAAAATAAACTATTTTTTTAATAATAAAGACATTCGTCTGACTAATTATCGTATGAACAATAATTTATTTCATCATGTCAAATGAATCTTAAAACAAACGTCTCATCTTCATTCAATGTCTCCTAGTTTAGAGTAGTTGTATATCATCATCATAACTTTTTAAACGTTACCATTTTATCGTCATGGCAGAAAAAAAATTGTGGTGAATATAAAGGAAACAATTAACCCTTGCAAAATCGACATTCGAAATACTTGAAGCAATTCAAAATATGTTGTTTCTTCATATAAAAAAATAAATATTGGAAATGCATATTCAAATATTTGGATATATAGATTAGGTATACCCCAAAATTCGGCTGCTTTTCATTTTAAAAACGAATTAAAATTAATTAAATCGATTATTTAAAGTCCAATTTTTGTCTAAGTCGAAATGTAGTAACATAATGAGCATCAGTAAAAAAGGCAAAATAATATTACACATGTAATTTATTTTTAATACATTTAAAACGATTTTTCGGTCAATTTCGATCACGGATGGCCAAACGCTGTTAAAAAATGGCGTAAAATCCGTGTTTACAAAATAGATTTAACATTGAAAAAAATTATTCGATTTTAATGAAATTTTCAGTATTGATTAATCAATGAATGAATTTTATAATGCATCAGTTATTTTATTTCAAAACTTTAACTAGGTATTTCTGCTATCATAAATGAATATATAAATTCATTTAAAATATGAGCAGCATGATGTTAAGTTTAAAATGTCATATTATTAGATTCTAAATTTTTTTTTGATAACTACTTTACTTTAGTATCAATCACCCATATTTTTTGGTCGAAAACTGTATTGGAAATTTAGCGCCCCCTTTTAAATGGAACAAATATTGATGTATATTTTTTCTTTTATAAGATAATAGCCAATTAAATAATTATCGAAATTAGTAAAAAAAAAAAAATCTCCAAAAATTATTTTTTATTTTTTTATTTTCCGATTTTCGGTACTTATTTACTACCGAGCAGATTCATTATTTTTTTCCTTCTATTCACACCTTCGACCTTTTGTCTTTTTATTTATGCAGAAAAAGTATCAATCACATATAAACCCACCGATATATTGCGCCCCAAAAATAAGGGGGCCAAAGTTAAGTGACATGAAAAAAAAAATCAGAAATTTTTGAAATGAAATAACTGATGCACAATAAAATTCCTTCATTGCTAAATCAACACTGAAAATTTTCTTTAAATCGGATAATTCCCTGATTTTTGGTAATTTTTTTCAAACGATTGTTTTGTAAAAATACGGATTTTTCGACAAATTGGGTATACCTAATAATGATACACTACCCACAAATAAAAACACTTGCATGCCACACACACAAACACGAATAAAGCTAAACATTGTATTACTACAAATCATTGTTGTTATTTACTATGTTTGCTTGACCTGGTTACCCACCTAGGTACTGATCAGGCTCGTTGTTGCTTAACTTCAATGAACTAGTGCTTTCAGTATGATTTGACAGTAAATCAGCACCTATTTTTTGTTGATCCAATCTCGTAGCCGTGGTTGATGTATATTCCCAATCAACAAGAGATTGATGTTCGAACCCAGGTGAAAACCTATAATTTTGAATGCTGATTTTCAAGTTCCTCCCTTGTAAGTTGGATAGACTAAGGTAAACTTTGAAAATATCTGCTCCATATTTTTCTCTCTGTCTCTCTGTCTCTCTAGCTGTCTCTCTCTCGAACTTGCTGTAGTAAAGCAATCTAGTCACCAGGACAATTGTCAGTCAGTTTGAATCTCACTAGGTACCCATTAGATGACCTCAAGCTTAGTACATTCGGACGCATGCGCACATTAATGTAAATAATCCTGGATGTCAAAATATTGATTTAAAAACACATGTGCACACCCGCTCATGAACACATAAAAATCATTTGATAAACTTAACTTAGTTTTACGCAAGCCCGTGAGTATTGGGTCCCCTGGTGAGAAATGAACTCATCAGTAATGATCTAATTAAATATACCATATTAAACTTAAACTAAATATTAGTTGTTTGTTTGGAGGTGTAAGGCATAATTAATGATTTTTACCGCGTAAAATGTTCATTAGTGAGCCGAGTTCATATTTCTGTCGATGTTGTGTACGTTCACATAGCATTAATGTCTTCAAGAAAGGTATGAATTCTCCATCAGTTATTGTTAAGATAGTTGGGCTCTCAGCCTAGATAGGCAACCAGTATAGGAGAAGGACAATTCTGAATTAAAACTCAGATGCTAGAATTCCTATCCCTGTGTGTTAGCGGTAGGATGTAGGAGACCACGCGAGAAAACCGTAAACAAACTGCGGTGTAGCTACATGAAGACAGACTCAGATTAGTAACTGGAGTCTGGCAATATACTGCAATTTGTACTTCCAGTGTGGCTTGTGTGAGATACAACCGAAAGAGCATGAAGACCCTAATCTTTCAGACGATACCTACATCCATTCGATCCGGATTACGTTCCCTTTTGTAAAAAACAAAAAAACTTTTTAAGAATCATGCATTCTACCTGTTTGTTCTTTTAAACCAAACATACATAATAATCTTTCTTTTATGGACTGTTTATCCTCGATAAACAATAACACTATGCAATTATTTTACATTTCAAACAGCAAAATGAATTACCTATTAAGTAATGTCTAAATGTGAATATCTATATATTAATACTGATGTTCTTTAATTTTCTGATCGTTCTCATGTTGCAACACCCTTTGGTTAAAAATGAGACCATCCAAATCGTCCAAGATGAAATGCAAAAATGTAAATACTGATTATCTGGTGTTGCTTATTTGCCGAATTCTTATTTCTTATGAGTGTCGTCACCTTAGCTAAATAATGGACAATTCCATCTTTATTAGAAAGAAAGAAAGAGAAGAAAAAGTACATGCTACACAAAAGATATAATAAGAAAGAAAGAGAGAAAAACAGAGAGTAGAGGGAAAGTAGAGAGAGAGAGAGAGAGAGAGAGAGAGAGAGAGAGAGAGAGAGAGAGAGAGAGGAGTTAAGCGCGCGGAAGCGATAACGGTAATCTGTTTCAATTGAACATAATGGAAAGATGAAAAGAATTAAGATTATCATACTTTTTACATACTGAAGTATTTGGCAATAGTTCTTAAGTAAATATATCAAACGTTGTAATAATCAAATCCCCGTTGATTTTCAGGTAAATAATTTAACTCTGCGTTATTCGGACTATTGCCCCCATCTTCATTGTTATTTGTACAACGTTTCGGTCGATATGCCCTCCGGCCTTCTTCAGGTATTTCTTGTCGGACTCGGGAACTTCTAGGACTCGGGAACCTTCTTTTCGAACTCGGGAACTTTATTGTCGTAATCGGGAGCCATCACAGAACTTTGAACTTTGAAGAGGGCCGGAGGGCATATCGGCCGAAACGTTGTACAAATAACAATGAAGATGGGGACAATAGTCCGAATAACGCAGATAATACTAATCATCAAGCCTTATCTCAAACATTCAGAGAAATAATTTAACTCTTTCTTTTTAAATTATATATGATTAGTTACGTCTTGCAGCAATAGGATTTCCCACTGACTACTGTTTATATTTATAGCACCTCCTAAACCGGAGCCGTTCTTTTCTCATAAGGAAAGAAAATTGCCTTATATAATAAAAATATATAACGGCGACACATAAAAAAATTAATAAATATATAGATACACATATACATAAACACAAACACAGATAAGCAAACACACACACACACACACACACACACACACGAATATATTATACTAATAAAATGTGTCCATATTCATAGATAAATAGATGCCGATATATTCGTGTATGATCCGAGATATTATGTATGATGACGATGACATTAATTTATGGAATTAGTTTTTAAAATCAAGAGTTACTCTTTGTTTTTCCTATTGAATGAATTTCAACCTTACAAAATTATTAACCCGTGTATTGGTCGGCGCCAAGTTTTTGCCTTAAAAGTAGGTTTTCAAAATTCTACCATTACACTAGCATATAAGATAGATAGATAGATAGATAGATAGATAGATACGAATAGGCTGAGATTGATAGATCAATCGTTAGATAGATACGAATAGACTGACAAAGAGAGAAAGAAAGAAAGAAAGAAAGAAAGAAAGAAAGGAGGCACTAAGCATGTTCCTCTGTTATTACCGGATTAGGAACATAATTCAGTGTGAACCATCCGCTTGGAAAATGTCCATCGTGACTTTTCGTTGACTTCAGCGGAATGATTGGCAGGTAGAATAAAAGGCAGAAAGAGACGGTAAAAAGAAGAAAAGAAGAAAAGAATACTGGAGAAACTGAAAGGCTAAAAAAAGTACCTT
>CM042153.1:46654531-46664531 GCA_023376005.1 Doryteuthis pealeii
TCAATAATTGGTACTAGAGATTTGTCAGACAGACCCGACGTAAATTAAGACAATTTCAAATATTTAAATTAATGTAATTTCAATTAATTCATTCCTAGTCCATACAGAAAGAGACAAAATAATCTATAATAAAATAATTGCTTCAACCTGATGACGTAACTCGGTAGACGAAGCCGATGGAAGTCAAGGCACAACTGTATTTACAGACTTGGCTTTTCTGTAAGCGCCAAGTCAGATGAACAGGAAATGAAAATAGGAAAACTCTAATACAATTAAATGATATTAAATAAACAAAAACAAAAAAAAACAAAACAAAACTAAGAAACAAGTTTCTTGCAGTTAAATAATTTAATGCGTTTTTGAATCAATTAACAAAATATAAAAAAGTGGTATAACATTTCTATCACTTCCATTGTTTTTCAGTTAATGTGCGGACAGACAGATAACAAACATTCTTATTCGGGTATATACAACTACATTTACCTGTGAGCATGTGTGTGTGTGTGTGTGTGTGTGTGTGTGTGTGTGTATACACGTCCATCCGCGCGCTGATTATCAAAATGTAAATGCCGAGGTAGCATTTAACAAGATATCAACAAAAGACATTTTTCCCGCCTTTGACTCTTCAATAATGGCCGCTGTCGTCTGTCGGCTTCTTTCTACGTGTAATTAGCCTCTGTGACGGAAGGAAAAACGAATTCGGCGAAAAAGAAATGAAGAAAAAAACAAACAAACAAACAAATAAAAAAAGCGTCTACTTTGCTACATCGACTCTCGACCTATTGTCACAAAGACTGATGAGTAATTGAACAAAAAACGGAGCCACTGTATTTTAATTACGACAACGACGGCCATTCCGGGCCCTGGGGCTCTGTCCATCGTTCAAGACTTCTTTTTTGTTTGTTCACTTTGGGGAAGATCGACGTAAAAAAAGACATCTTTAATTTGCGTGCCAACAATACGAAGGGCAAAGATGAAGGGTGAAGTTCTTTTTTTTGTAAGGTATAGGAAGGAATGTCTACGTATGTGCGCGTATGTTTTATGTGTAAGTGTGTGAGTGCATGCATGCGTGCGTATGCGAACGTGTGTGTGTAAAAAAAAGCGAAAGAGAAACCCTTGTACTAATTTGATAAATAGACCAATATATACTGACTACTATCAAATTAGTACGAGGGTTTTATTTTAGTAGAATAACCTATTTTAGGTATGTACAAAAACGCGCACCTTTGTTAAGAGCACTGCTTTTTTAAAAATTAGCCCCAAATTGGCTAATTATCGGATTTTGATAATTTTTTCAGTATTTAAAGGAATAAAAATTGTGGTTTCTTTTAAAAGACATTTTTCCTCAAAATTCTGAACTCCCCCCCAAAAAAAAAAATTGAAATTTTATTGCGTGTGCCCCCCGCCACATCCCTTAATCATTTCGTTAATTTGAATCATTGTATATGAATGATTTTACATGTTTTAAAGATAATTCCATGGAGATTTAAATTTTGTTTATATTTTCTAAAATGGTTTGACGATGTTGATCGCACGGATGCCTTATTTTTGAAGTTGAAAAAATATTGAACAAATAAATTTGACTGATCAGATAAACACCATTTTAAAAATTTAAATAATACTTTTTAAGATTTGTTTTTTTATTTTTATTTTTTAGGGTAGTTTTCAGTTGGGCGAGATTCTTTCTATGCAGACCCGCAAGAGAATATAAAAAGAGAACCAATATAAAAAGATAATTTATTAACATTAAAAACACGGATTATTACGCTTTTGATCGTCCAAACTTTAGAAGAAAAGCACGCTTTGTTTGTCTAACATTACTGATAAAAAGTGCGTATTTTTTGTCCACTAATTTTTTTACGCTTACAATTTTCAAAAGCGCCTTTCTTCCTAAGAGAAAGAAAAGAAAAATACTACTATATTAAATATTTTATGTCTATCTATATTTCTATATATAAATGGGTAGAAAGGGTTACAGTCTAGTGACAGCTGAGCTGAAGGCAATCCCGAGAGTCTGCTGACTTGCAGGTATCATTTGGCGGGAATAGTCTAAGAGAAATAAAAAACTTCTGTTTGCATGGTCACCAGTTGTCTTTCTATACTTGTCACTAGCTGTAGTTATGTAGACCCAGAGAGTGACATATGTGTCGTACACGTGTGTGTATGGGTGGATGTGGTGTGATGTGGGGTGTGTGTGTAGGTGTGTGCGCACAGGAGTATATTGTTATAGGGCATATGTTTGCAATTTGGTCTATATATACCGCCTGGCGATCTTGAAACTACCAGTTGCAATTTTTCTCTTTGCATTTTAAATTTGTTTTAAAAGTTATTTTATAATACAAATAGCTCTGTCTTGGATATTGAGCCCTGTGACAAGAAAGATACCACATAAATTGTCATAATATATATATATATATGGACGATCCACACTGGTGTGCCCGTGTGCTGACTTCTATAGGAGTTCGTCCATGCTTCTCCAGCAGTGTCTAGCGTGTCTTGTTCGTCTTACTCGAATGGTTTGAGTGATATGGGGCAAGTGGGCGTACAGCTGTTTTCTCGTGGGGTGTTGTTTCCACGTATTGTGTAAGATTGCAGCTCCCATCTAGCTTATTCTCTGGGTGCTTCGTTGGGGTCCAAATGGTGCAGCTGTACAGTAGCACTGGTACAACTACAGCTAGGAAGAATTGTTGCTTGAACTAGCCTGCTAGGTCGGATTTCCATATGATTGATAATCTGTTTATAGCAGACCATCCCTTTCCTATGCGTGCATTAACGTCGCTTTCTGTGGATGAGATATTACTGCCTCGGTACGTAAATTGTTCCATCGAGTTTAGGAGTTTACCATCGAGTGTGGAGATGTATGATTCATTTTTAAAACACATGAACTCCGTTCTCAGAGAGAGAGAGAGAGAGAGAGAGAGAGAGAGAGAGAGAGAGAGAGAGAGAGAGAGAGAGAGAGGGGGGGAGAGAGGGGGGAGAGAGATGTTTTTGTAAAGCAACGTTGTTGTTTTTGAGTTTTATAAAGAGAAGGGTCGAGTTAGCTCAGTCGGTAGAGCGTTCGGCTAGAAGCCGCAAGGTTCCTAGTTCGATACCGACCCTTGCCAACTCAGCGTATGAGTAGTACAGGGATCTGTGCGGTAAAGTAAGGAGCTGATGGTAGGTGTGGCGCTCCACCTCAGACGCAAAAAAACAATCTCCTTGGTCTAGCGCTAGTGAAAAGGGGATAGACTTCCTCGCTGTATGGCTCATACCGACATTAGGCCGCCCCGACGACTTTACTTTACTTTATATGTCACAAAAAACGATGACAAAATAAACTGGTGACGTAGCATATACTTTCGTTTAATGCAATTTTCTTTTTGTGATCCAAGTGACAATTCTATAATATCTACTGTCATGAATACCAAACTGAGAATTATCCTTGGAAGATATTTGTTGGCTGTGGATGGTGTATGCTTCAAATTAACCGTAAAGTTTTCAGTCAGATTAGGAATTTAACTTAAGCCTTTATTTATTCAAATGTTTATCTAAATACCAATATCCATCCATTCTATTTCAAAATTATCTTTTGAGGATGGTTTACTTTGATGTTAAAACTATTTAATGTCAGTGTTTGCAGACATTTTTATTCATTTCTCTTTGTGTGTTTCTATTATAGTCGTGATATTGCCCAATCCATTTTTGATGTTGAATTTTACATTTCTGTTAAAGTCATGGTCGTTTGAACTGAAATGTTGTTCTACAAGTATTAATTTGTTATTATCCATAGATTTGATTATGTGTATCTCAAATACAAGGGTAATTTTGTCTTTCCAATTTATTATTGTTGGTAGCGTGTGCAATCCAGTAAATAAATTACATTTTTGTTTGTAATTAGTCTCGTGGTAAATTTAAAAAATACTTGTGAAACTAATGAATGGTTTGGTTAATTTAAAGTTTTTGTGACATAGATTATTCTTAATATTACATGGTTGGAAAAATCAGTAGATTTTATAGTTGACTTCTTATGGATTACTTAGCATTTTGTTGTTTCCTATCATTTCTCTGAGGATATTTGATCGAGGATAAGTCAGTATGACTGGTTCTTGAAACATATCTTTTAAGTTGGGGTTTAATTACAAAATTTCCCAACGGTTCTTGATCATTTGAGCTAGAGGTGGAAGAATTGTTAAATGTTGTTACGAGGGGATACAATTCAGCTTCTCTTTTGGTTTTAGTTTTAAGGTATCCTGCTTAGTGATAGATATAAGTATTTTCAAACTTTTACATGTGGACTATGAAAGGGTTTTAATAGTATTAATATATTAATATAAAAATCATGTTGCTAAGGAACAATAATATTAATTATCAATATCACTAAGCAGAAACAAAAATGTGTGTCATTAGTACTATTACTAATAGTATTAATGACACACACTTTTGTTTGTCCATCCTGTTGGCTGGATCTGTAGAATACGCAGAGGAGTAAGATTCCTACCCTCACCAAATAAGGCGACCCGTAATGCCTGAAACAGGGTCGTGGTGGTTGAGCGGTCCGAGAACCGGATTCTACGTGGTCTTGTGACTTGCAACTCTCTACATTTACATATCTAGACATTTTGGTTGTGCGGCATTTAATCAGTGAATTTATTGACCTGTTATGTTTTTGGGGAAGTTGATAAAAGCGAGCATTTTTTGTTCAGTGGTTTTAGTATTTCAGATATTTCTTTGTTGATTAGATTTTTTACAATCATATCAATTAATGAGATTATAATAATGCTCTGATACTTTTCGAAGGAATCAATTGGAGGTTCATGATAGAATTCTTATAATGTCATGTAATTGGTGGATGGTTTCTTTGAGATATTCATCGATGTCCTTTATCAACTTGTGTTATGATCACGTCTTCTCTGTTTAAAAATGCTATTAGAACTTTTCATTGTTTTTTGTTTGGTTGTCATGTAGTAAATGTCATTTTTTCTTTTTTTATGTCTTCTTTCATTGTCATTTCCAATATTTGGATAGTTTCATCTGTATTGCTAGGGTTTAATGAGCGTCTCTATTTAGTCTTCCAACTGAGATTAGAGTGTAGTATATGTGCTTCTTCCTCAGCTGCTTTCATCTTCCAGTGGGATACAGTACCATATACTTATCTTCGGACAGGGCGCGGTATAACTCGAGGTGAGTCTGATCTTAGAGGTTCCAAAATTGCAGAAACACCTGGTATAACAATTATCGTCAACAAATGGCAACCTGGGTTCAAATCTTGGCCAAGGCTGATTGTATTTCACTTCGCACTAATGCTCAACGCGGAAGGCATCAGTCCGTTTGCCCCTCCCCTCCCCAACTATGGGAAAATTATTTGGCAGATTGTACTATTTCTTCCAACTGAGATTAGAGTGTAGTATCTGTGCTTCTTCATCGGCCTGTTCTCATCTTCCCGCGGGAGGCAGCACCTTATTCTTGTCTTGACGTGAGTTCAGGACGCGAGTTCAAATCTTGGTCGAGGTTAATTGTATTTCCCTTCGCGCTAATGCTCTTCGGGAAAGCATGGATTCATTTGCCCCCTTCCCAGCTATGGGTAAATAATTGGTCAGATTGGACTATTTAACCTTGGTAATGCAACCAGTCTAGGAAAAGGAAAACCTTGAATTTAAACCAGTGGATAGTTTGGGTAAATAGACACCCCTTCCATTACACTGAAAAGAGAAGGTCGGAGTAGTCTAGTGCCAGCGTGATAGTAATTGCTGGGTCCAGGGCTATTTTTTGGGGCTTTTCTTATGTTAAAAAGACTTAATGTATATCGCATACTACAACATAGCGGGTGTAGTTAAATAGAGGATATTCTACCGCGAAAAAAAATATTCTGTACAAAAATTGTAAGGTATGAAATAGTAGGAAGGCGAAAAGGATTCTCTTTCCTTTTTTATGTTGCAGTTTTATACGAAGTGTTTTCTCATAGTATCGTGACTAAAGCTGTAGACCCCCCACCCCTTTGTATTCAGCACACCAAGGTGTTTGTCATTGCGCAAAGCACCTCTGAAACTTCTCTTTTCATATGGTTGGAAGCTGTGACGTATTTCTTTCCGCACATCCTCAAACTTCTTCCTCTTGAGATAATAAACAAGAAAAAAAGTCACAAGGAACAAAAAGGTTTGGGGAGTATAGAGGGTGCTGCATTTAAATCATCCTGTGTTTTGATAAAAAAAACAAAAAACTATTAATCTATTGATCAAAATGTATCGAGACTTCTAATCAAAAAGTATCGAGAACTGGCATTGACTTATCAAGACAAAGCCTGGAGATCGTTTTATTATATGTCGCTCAGCTGTGCACATTTTTTTCATTTGGTTTTTAAATCACAAAATTAAAACAATTCAATGATTTAGTCTCAATACTTTTGATCACAACTTGTATATAAATATTTGATAATTGTAGTAAGAAGAAAGAGTAACTGAATAATTGATTTATATCAATCTTATAAGTGGGAAAGGCCAATCTGTTTTGATATAATCATTAGAAATGTTGGATTTTTCCTAGGCTCAAAAAAATGGAATGGGAAATACGACTATTTCAACTACAAAGCAGACGTAATATTTTTTTAAGTTTACAGGTAGTAATCAAACTTACTACAGTTGTCACTGATTGGTGAAAAGAGTTCGTTAACCATTACTGTATAGAGCATTCATAAACTGCCACACAATGCTAATTTGCAATATTATAAGTGTTGGTTAGGTAAAACGGTTATGTATATGACGTCATCGTTGTAGATTCGGCCGGACATTGGCCACCACTTTCCGACTGGACTACACGTTGTAATTATCTTGGCATCGGCGCTTCAACGATGATTAAATAATAATAATAATAATAATAATAATAATAATAATAATAATAGTCTTGAACCAAAAGATGGAAAACGACCTTCACATTATTCTGTTCTGTTGCAATTTGGTCGGGAGGAATATAGAGATATTAACTAATGCATTGTCAATGATAGCCAAGAGATTTTTTCTAAATAATCAGGACAAAACAAAGTCTACAGTTTTCTTACTTTGGCCTCATTTAACGAACTTATCTGTTTTTCAGATTTTATATATCAACATAATCTTTCGTATTTACCCACCAAATTTTAGTGTGCATAACGTTTAAAAACTGATACTTATCTAATACCGCCCAATAACAATTTATATGGATCAATTACAAATAGTATTTAGCCGCTGTTTAATCAATGTGTAATTCAGACCAATACCAAATTTGTCTCAGTATTTAACCGCTGTTTAACCAGTATATAATACAGAGTAATATAAAATTTGTCTCTATTAGTATTTGATTTGAGCACCTCATGCGGCGTAATGGTTAGCAAGCTAGATTCGCAGACCAATGTTAGTGAGTTCGATTCTCAGAGGATGTCCCATAATTTAGCCTTGTGCCACAGCTAAGCTTAGTAAATAACTATTAGTATTTGGTTGCTGTTTAACCAGTATGTTATAAACACCAATAGCAAATCTGTCCCAATTGGTATTTAACCACTGTTTATGTAGTATGTGATACAGACCAATAGCAAATTTATCTAAATTAGTGTTTAGCCGCTATTTAACTAGCATTTGCAAGAATTGACCTTTGTAAAATAACATGGTACTGTCTTTATATTCCAAAGTTAAATGTAGCTGGGAGCTGCTTCCCCCGCATATCGTGATGCATTTGATATATAACACAGCTGAATTATACCGAATATGTAAATAATAACCACTTACAGGAGTATATGTAAATTTAATACATTGAATTACAATAAAATATTTATTTATTTATTTATTTATTTAAGAATTAACCTGTTGGGGTTAAAGTTTCAATCTGTACTGCCTCCCTGTACCAACTGGACGTACATCTTCGTTTTCTACTCACGTCTCTCCAAGATTCCAAAGAGTGAACCTTCGTTTTAGATATTGATAGATCATTTTTCTTTCTCCAATCTGACCCGGAGTGGTAGCACCTGTTATGGAACAAATAAATCTGTTTAAAAATCATTCGTACTGGATAAGAATACTTGATATCATATAACTGTGCAAACAAATAATTATAGACAAAAGGACAATTAAAAAAAAGCAAAGGAACATTGAAAATATAGTTATGATTACAACTGAGCATTTGCACATTTCTAGTATCGGCATAAAATTACTCACAAGGAGTTGATATGCCATTAAACAAATAAACCAAGCCATCCAAACTATTCTTAAGAATGTTGTATTTAATAATGATCACTGAAGCATGAAATTATTAATTTCAATATGTTGTTTTAATTTCTATGCTATACAGCGCGCGAGCACACACACACACACACACACACACACACACACACACACATATATATATATATATATATATATATATACGTACACACACACACACACACATACACACACCCACATATATATCCTGACCATCATGATGATCATCAAATCGCTTGAGCACGGATATCCATGACTCTCTCTAACCGTCACTATCAGCTATCGCCCTTGGTAGGTCCTCCGCACAGTATTCACGATCCGTACTGAGCTGATTACACACACACACACACACACACACACACACACACATATATATATATATATATATATATATATATAACTGTTCTAAGTGCGTACGCATGAAAAAAGTGATTAACATGTAAAATGATTAAGTACACCTGAGTCCCTATTCACATTTTCACAATGGACAATTCCAGGTGCTCTAAATCCTTTGTTTCTTGTTCCCCCCCCCTCACATATTGACTTCTGGCAAGATAACGTCCGCTAAAAATCATATCTATGCTATTAACCGAAAATGTTTTATGACACGACTGAGTAGTTAGGATTAATATTTCCCCCCTCCTTTGACTTCAAAAGTACAAAGATACACCTTTAACTACAATAGCTCTCACCAACCGGCTAGTAAGGGTCACTTGCTGTAGGGCAGGAGTTAGCTTGTTATTTCCGTCAACCATTTATACTGACTTTTCGATCGTTGTTCTATCAAAGTTGACTTTATAGGTAGAAACTTTAATTTAGTGTGACACAAGAGTGAAACTAGGAGGTAGGAGGGGGGATATTATGACGGCGATTGACTGTATGTGTGTGTGTGTGGGGGGGGAATATTATGACGGCGATTGACTGTGTGGGGAATATACGAGCAAAAGATTTGTAAAAAAGGTAACAGTATTGGTCAATGTAGAAATTTAAAAAAGGAATAGATATAAATAATTATCAAAAAAACATTTGCATTAAAACCTAAAGATTTAAATAACCTGTTCCAGAAGATCCCAGAGTATAAATGAAAGAAAGGGAAACAATTGGGATAAGTGAAGCTAACAGTAGTGCCTATGATTATTGGAGTACTTGGAACAGTCTTGTAATCTGAGAAAAAAGTCATCAAGGCGACTTCATTACTAAATAAGCTAAAAGATCCATTCCATGGATTTATTTTAGGGTGAGACACATACAGACATTAATTATTAAAATTGCTACTTAGAGTTTCACGCTCTCTGCTCAAGAAGAGTCTCTAAAAATAAACAATAAAGGAAGGCCATGTTGCTGTAAGAGGTAATTAATCGTACAGAATTAAAATTTTCAAAATTCAAAAGACAAAATGATTATCTATATGTAATTAAACATTACCAATGATATTTATTGGAAGTTTTTTTTTAAAGCTAGAGATGTGAAATAATTACCTAACGTTATTGCTTAGAGTCTTTGGAATAGTAGGAAATGTGTTCCAGGAACGGGGATACCGGATTTTTCAACCGCAATAGAACAAGAAATCTGTCCGAAAGTGATCGGTACCTTGCCAGTTTATGAATGTTAATCATATAGATTGATCATTATACACTGAAAATCGCAAATTGAACATTATACAATGGACATTTCAGATACAAAAAATAGCTAATAACTATATATCAGATTGTGGACTTCATGATCCCTCTTCGTATATTTATGAGTGCGACCATGCCTATATAATAATACATGCGTGAATGTCCGCTTATAATCTT
>CM042153.1:46669531-46769035 GCA_023376005.1 Doryteuthis pealeii
CATTGGTAGGGCAACCGGTCTATGAGAAGGAAAATAAATTTAAAAAATGAAGAGTGTTGTTTGGAGAATCTTCGACACACTAGTGCACCATTCTTTTGCTATCAGCTCATTGAAAACATTGGCTGGTCTTTCAGATGTCTTCATCGCTATTAACAATATCAACCGTAAAAGTTGTCAAACGATTCACGTATTTAACTGAACTGTTGAACACTCATGTGTCGTGTTCGATTGGTTTGGTTTGGTTTGATTTGTTTTACGGCATATCAACCTCGGTGGGTCATTTAATGCCGATAAAGTTTTGAAATAAATTCATTCTTAATGGATACTCATTTTTTTAATAAACACATTTTACTATTTAACTCATAGATGGGAATCTAACATGTACTACCACTCCGGGTCAGAGTGGACCAGGAGTAATGATGATGAAGGGGTGCTCCACATTCCCCAGACCTCCAGAACTGAAAACTCATCATCAAATATTCATTCCCAGGACATGAAGACCCTCAGTCACCGTCTTCCAGCACATATATGATAAAAAGGGATTGTGGCTTGCCATAAGGGCAATAGAGTTGGAGCAATCATATAGGTGCTAGGCCTTGACGTGAGCAGCCGATTGATCGGAGGGTGCCTCTGCCCGCCCGTCTAGCCTAAGTAAGGGTCTAAGTGGAGTGTTTCATATTATGGACTGCTCATCCACTATAATTCCATCCTTAAGCATCACGAATCACCACCCACGAACAACAGGTGACCCCATTGGGGG
Organism: Doryteuthis pealeii; assembly: GCA_023376005.1. Lineage (NCBI taxonomy): Eukaryota > Metazoa > Mollusca > Cephalopoda > Myopsida > Loliginidae > Doryteuthis > Doryteuthis pealeii. Next base: position 46,670,292 of record CM042153.1, read on the forward strand.
GGGGTCATACCCCTCTGCAGAGGTGCAGTCGGTGTATTCTAAATCCCCAGCCTGGATGTCGTACATTTTACAAGTACAAATAACCTTTGCAGATTTCTAGCACAAAAGATTTAGCCCAAAAAATTTTATGACACTTTTAATGTCACCACCCCTTAATCATTTTGTTAATTTCACTCCCTTAATGAAGGTACATATCAATGATAAGTAGCAAATACCTGTTCGATTAAAAGAGAGGCCACATTCTACCCCAAGATATTAAAGGCTTTGTGTAAGCGCTGTCACTGGAAGCTCTCTCCCCCTCTCTCTCTACGTACGTGCATATATTTGTATTCATATCATCGGACAGTTTTCCTATGACAAAGCAAGTTATATGAAAACCCTTAATGTTTAAGAAGTGACGCCAACAATAATTTTGAAATATTGCCCTGCAATTTTTAGCAATTTTAAGTCGTTCACCGTATTTTTATAACAAAATTTAATTCACCTGTAATTAGATTCCTTGACGTTTTTCACCATTTTCATCTTATTCTCCCTGGTTTATAATTTCATGCGTAATTTATTTTGTTATTTACACTATTTACACGTTTCAAGATATCCTCCATCTTAGTTTTTATATATTCATAATGTTTCGACCGTTCAAGAAGAGGACAATAGTCCGAGGCGGGTAAATAATAACAACTCCTGATCCCTCAAAGTTTGACAGATATTCATTTTATATTATGAACAAAAACACAAATTAACCCATTTCTTTTTTTATTCTTTTTTATTTTTATTTTTTTAATTAAGCATAATTTTGATTCGACCCAAGGTCAGAAGTACTGAACACACAGTGTGAACGAATTCATTCAGTAGCAATTGATATATGAGACGAAGAACCCACATTTCTTGAGCGTTTATTTCGAATTTTGTTGTAATCCATCCCAAGTAATTCCTTCCATGACATTTCTCGGGGCAATGGAGCGGGGTTACGTGATGGTGCTCATTTCCTTTCCAATATGCAACATGTACCAATAGCAAGGAATAAATTCAGACTTTACCCTTTTCTAGGTGGCTAGAGAGTTTATATATATATATATATATATATAATATTATATAATATATATTATAATATATATGCACCTGCTGAAATACCGATGAAAAATTTCCCAAATTGACTGATTATCAGATTTTGATAAAATATTTTAAATCAATAAAAATTGGGGTTTCTTTTAAAAGATACTTTCCTCAAAAAAAAATGTTTTTGTTATGCATCAACCACCCTTCAGTCATTTTGGTAATTTCATTCCATTAATGAATGATTTTTATGTTGATAATTCCATGGAGAAGTAGATTTTTTTACATTTTTATAACAGTTTGTTCATTCTGTTCATACGGATGCCTTATTTTTGAAGTTAATAAAACGGTAAAATAAAATACAATATTGCCCTTCTAGGCATTTTAAAACTTTGTTAATTTTTGTAGCTTAATCTTCTATGTATGTAGCTAATAAAAAGGAAAAGTCAGGTTTTTATGGAGGTTTAACATTAACATCAGTAGGTTAAACTCTTCCACTCACATTGGTGTTTTGTTAATTAATGTAAAATACTAAATAAATAAATTTGATTACATAAAACGGATTTTTCTTCGGAGGCCATCAAGAAAACCAATATAAAACGTCACTTAAGGGAGATAAACATTTTCTGAGAATTTATTAACAAAAATACAGATTATTACGCTTTTGATCACAATAATTTAGAAGAAAAGAGTGCAGCTTGTCAGTAATAAATCATAATATTGCCGATAAAATGTGTGTATTTTTGTACCTGCTTACTAAAGATTCTAGTCAGCTCTACAAGTTATCCATAGCTAGGAGGGGGGGGGTTAGATTCTTGCCTTTTCAAGATAATTGGTGCCTAGTGAAACTTGTCTAGTATTTGAACTCGGCTTACCGACTTCATTTCCTATTACGATAAGCGTTGCGTCACAAGCGCCTCCTAAACAATATGCAACAGATTCTATTTTAGTTTCATGCTTCCTGTAGCAAAGAGTGACCCTTGACCGGACAATATCAAAACCTCTAAGATAGATTTTACCAATAGTATGAGGGAAAAGTGGATTCATGCCTTTCAGTTTGCTGATTCTATTTTACGTGTCGTACACTTCATGTAAATCTTTTGTTTGAAATGTCCGAATTGAACCCAAATATTTCAATAATTGACCCTTCAATATCTAACCTTTATTACTAGCCTGTCGTTTGGTTATGAATGAGAAAAGGTCACCAGGGATCTCTTCTACACCAAATGACCCCTCACAAACTTATCACCACGTCGTCAAATGCTTAGCTCGATTGTGGGTGAAAGGTGTAGCCCCAGGGACAGGGAACTGTTGGCGTCTCCGTCCACTTCACCATCAGACAGAAAGAGGTGGGAAGGAGTTCGTAGGTCGCAGAAAAAAAAAGAAAAAAAAAAAAAAAGCAACATAGAGAAGAAAAAGTTTTTTGATTTTTTAAAAATCAATATATTATATAATAGGTATACCCAATTTATCGAAAAATCCGTGTTTTTTCAATACAATTTTGAAAGAAAATTACCAAAAATCAGAATTATCCGATTTTAGTGAAATCTTCAGTGTTGATTTATCAATGAATGAATTTTATAATGCATTAGTTATTTTATTTCAAAACTTTCTGATTTTTTTCATGTCATTTAACTTTAACCCCCCTTGTTTTGGGGGTGCAAAATATCGGTGGGGTATATATATTGATTGATTCTTTTTTCTGCATAATTAAAAGACAAAAGACCGAAAGTATGAATAGAAGAAGAAAAAACATTTTTTAAAGAATCTGTCTGGGTAGTAAATAAGTACATAATCGGAAAATAAAAAATAAAAAAATAATTTGGGGAGATTTTTTTTACTCATTTCGGTAATTATTTAATTGGCTATTATTCTATAAAAAAGAAATATACATCAATGTTTAAAAAGAGGGGGCTCTAAATTTCGACCAAAAATATGGGTGATTGATACTAAAGTGAAGTAGTTATTAAAGAAATAATTTTAGAATCTAATAATATGACATTTTAAACTTAAAATCATGCTGCTCATATTTTAAATGAATTTTATACATTAATTTATCATAGCTGAAATACCTAATTAAAGTTTTGAAATAAAATAACTGATGCATTATAAAATTCATTCATTGATAAATCAATGCTAAAAATTTCGTTAAAATCGAATAGAATAATTCCCTGATTTTTGGTAATCTTTTTTAAATCTACAAATTTTAAATTTATTTTGTAAACACCATCTTTAAACAGCGTTTGGCCATCCGCGATCAAAATTTTCTGGAAAAATCGTTTTAAATGTATTAAAAATAAATTACATGTGTAATGTTTTTTTTTTTTGTTTTTTTTACTGATGCTCATTATGCTATTATTTTTCGACTTATCCAAAAATTTGACCTTAAATAATCGATTTAATTAATTTTAATTAGTTTTTAAAATGAATAGCAGCCGAATTTTGGGGTATACCTATTCTATAAGAATATATCTATATAAGAATATATTATCTAATCCTGAGAGACTCAAACAAATGATGACAAGTTAAAATTTATGCAAGTTTTCTTACGAAAGAAATAGAAATTAATCTTAACATTTTGAACTTATTGTGTTGGGTAACAACATTTTTTTATTTATTTTGGGTGACACTTAAGAGAATTTTTAATTTAAATATCTTTTTTCCGGATTTTTAGTCATAACTAACCTATAACATTATATAAATTGCTTTATATCCCAATCTAATTAGAAATGTTTAATTAAATATGAAAAAGTTTTTGGAAAGAAAAAAATATTTTTTGAAGTTTGAAGTTTGGAAATTTAAATTTTGTACGATAAGTTACGTCTTGCAGCAACATGGCTTCTGACGAAACTAAGCTCGGTAAATTACTATACATTTATAATTTTGCTGTCAGAGGAATGTCACATATTTGCAACATCATCAATATCTGTTTGATTCGGGTATTTGTTTTATGAAATCGAACTCTTGTTTAAAAGTATCAAAAATATTTAGTTTAAAAAAAAAATAAGAATTAGATAAAAATAAAAATTAACATTATGATAGGATTTGGAAAATGGTCGAGGATGAAATTCCAGAAAGAATTTGTCTCAGAATTCAATAAGTCAATGTAGAAATGCGCATTCTTCGCGTATTGTTAATTATTAAACATTTAGGATAAACGCTAAATGTAAATAAACGATAACGTGAATATATTGAAAGGTTCCCACGGGACATTTGTTTCTTGTGTCCAGTCTATATTTTATCTATCTATTGTTTCGAGGTGAAGGACATTACTTTACGGATGATTTCTGACATAAAATTGTTAATGTAACTGGATATTTTAAGAGGAAAAATGTACACAGGTTTCTGATTCCTGATTATTAATAGGGATTGGAATTTGGCTTTTTGGCAATTAAAAATTTCATTCTCAGGGAGAGAAAAGCCTGTGTTACCTTGTTCAATGTTGGGTAAGTGAACTGTGGCGAACTAATGCCCCCCTAAATCTCATAATTGTTATCTAATATTGCATATAATTGTCTTTGGAGGAGTCATCGACAGAAAAAAAAAAGAAAAAGAAAAGGAAAAAGAAAAGAAGAAAAGAAAAAAGAACATGACAAAAAAGAAAAAGAAAGAAAATTTATAACAAATGCAAGAAGAAAGGAAATTACTTAATTAGTTTTTAGAGGCTAGATAATAATACCAGATAATCGTTATATATATATATATATATATATATATATATATATATTATATAGAGAGAGAGAGAGAGAGAGAGAGAGAGAGAGAGAGAGAGAAAGAAGAGAGAGAGAGAGAGAGAGAGAGGAGAGAGGGAGAGAGGGGGAGAGAGAAAATGTGAGGTGATTTTCTTTTTTCTTTGTAAGGACACATACATTATATATATATATATATATATATGTGTGCGTGTTTGTTTGTGTGTGTGTGTGTGTGTGTGTGTGCGTGCGCATGTGCGCGCGTGTGAATTTCCCAGCACTCTTGCGTATGTGTGTGTGTGTGCGAGTATATATATATAATATATATATATATATATATATATATATATGTGTGTGTGTGTGTATATACGTGTGCGCATGTGTGTGCGCATGTGTGTGTGTGTGTGTGTGTGAGAGAGAGAGAGAGAGAGAGAGAGAGAGAGAGAGAGAGAGAGAGAGAGAGAGAGAAGGGGAGAGAAATAGAAAAAAAAAGAATGAAAGTAATGGCGGAGGAAACTATGAGGCAATCAAATGTTAGCGTTTTTGTTTCGCAAATTTTTACTAAAATGTTCGATAATCCCAACAGCCGATATACTGAATAAATTGTGTATATTATCAATTTGATAAACTGGGGTCAGCGATGCATGGCGCGGTGTAATAGCAACCTAAACTAGTAAAAAATTGTTTAGTGACTTCAATTTCTCACTGAGTGCTCCATACTTTTGGCCTTGTTCCAAACTTAGCAAACATTATTAAATCGTTAGATAAAGTGAAGGCAGGAAATGTAATTGTATTAACATTTATCAATGACTGCAATATGTACTGTTTATCATATTATACTAAAGGCTTTATGTCAAGTTTTCAACAATATTTATTCTAAATCTCATCTACAATTGCGCTCAATATAGGGAGGCGTCCTTAGCGTAATGGCTATGGTCGCAGGAAATGGTGTCTGTGACCTGAGTTCAAATCTTGTTTGTATTTCTATTTGCACAAATGCCTATGAGTAAATAGTAGGGCAGACTGGGTTCTTTAAACTTGGTAAGGCAACTGGTCTACGAGAAGGATATTGAATTGCTTAGATGAATGAAAGGATCAATATTAGCATTAGAATATCCGTGATACACTAATACTGAATAAACGGAAGGAAAGACAAGATAAACTCATTTACACATGTGGAAACATCTTATATATACATAATATACACACAAGTAATATTGAAAGAATACACAAACGTGTCCTAAAAGATAAGATATGTTCTATAGACAAGTAGTAAGTGGAAGGAGTACAAAAATGGAAGAAGTCTTACTTGATGATGTTGAGATAGTAAAATGGTCATAGCCATGCCAGGCTATGACCATTTAATGGCAAGGAAGAAAACAAAGTCTCTACTGTTCAAAGAACAGAGGAAAAAGAGGGTGAATAGTTTTCTGAATTGCCTTATGGCATCCACAAGCCACCTAATGGACATGTCCATTCTCCGAGGAAGACAATAATTAATCAAGGACAACGCTGATTTCAAACCACGTTTAAAAATTGGTTTTGTTTCACATGTTGTCTGTGGCGAAGGGGTTGGGTAAATAGATACAATGTCCCCCCGAGTTGATCGGGCGAATAAAAAGTGGTTAGCAGTTTAATTAAACAAGTGTTGAAAACATTATGTGAACAAAATTACTGGCGGGAAACTGAGTTACTTTTTTTTTCAGTGAACATTTTTTTTACACCCAAATGTGTTGACAACAGTTTTTGTATCATTATAATTGTCTAATGTAAGGAGTAATTAATGTAAATGCGTGAGTGGCGAAAAACAAACTTACGGGAGAGGAAAGGGATACATTTCAAACGTGCTATTTTTTTACCATTTCTTCAACGTTTATAACTGGGAGCTAAACCAGAAGTTAACAGCTTCATAGATCTTGGCGACTGACTGATGCTGGGTGAATGAATGTGGTTTAAATAATGATATTTTGGATGAAGTAGTAAAGCAGATTGACTGTACTTTCCGGAATTTGGATTTTTAAAACATTTTATTTAATGGTCCAAAGATTTCAGGATGCCTTAGGCATCGGGAAATTTTAGACAATAAGTCGTGTTGGGGTGTTAAAATTGAAGAACTTGGCCCCCTAGAAGCAAAGTTCTTCAATTTTAACACCCCAACACGAATCCTAGGGAGCAAAGCCACACTTATGGTGAAAAATAAATAGTAATTCCAGATTATCATTCAATAAACTTTTTCCTATTTATCTGAATGTTTGAGATGAGGCTTGATGATTACTATTATCTGCGTTATTCGGACTATTGTCCCCATCTTCACTGTTATTTGTACAACGTTTCGGCCGATATGCCCTCCGGCATTCTTCAGGTATTTCTTGTCGGACTCGAGAACGGAGTCCGACAAGAACTGTACAAATAACAATGAAGATGGGGACAATAGTCCGAATAACGCAGATAATACTAAACTTTTTCCTAATAAAAGAATATTTTCGTACCATGTCATTTTCACATATTAATACATAATAAAACAACAATTGGCATAAGGTAGGTATTTGACCAACCTGTTGGGCACGGGTTGAGTGTATGGGGCATTCAGCGAGGATCGAACTCGCTATCAAGTTGTAAATGATCCGCGAAACTGGCTTATTAACCATTACATCACGATGGGAAAGAAGGTATATAAAGTCACTCAGTTACTTTTTCGATCTTTTTTGTTGTATTAAACAATTAAACTTATCCCCAACATTCACTAGCCTTGATTAATTCATTGATTGATTTTAACGGCATGTCAACTCGTCTAGGATTATTTTATGTATAGTTCGCATTTACATTTTTTTTCTTTTGCACACGGTCCTATGAAATACGAATAATTTATAGACGGATCCATTTGACCTATAGATGGAACCCTAAGAGGTACTACCACTCCAGGTCAAAGTAGACCTGGAAATAATGGCAATGAAAGGGTGCTCCATTCACTAATCTTCATATGTCATCCAATTATAATTTATTTATAACAATATTTCACTTCACACATAAAAACAATAATTTCAAGTCCTTTAATTCATAGATTGAATAACGGTCACAAGCACAATTTCTAACTTTCGTTTTAAACTTTTAAAAGATTCATAACGATCGGCGTTCCTGATAACGTTGTCATAACAACCTCATAGGCAGATGTAATATTCTTCAATATTTTTCCTAAAATTCAATTTATTTTTCCATCATCTTTATCTGATGAAGCTCGTAGAGAACGAAATGTAATAATAAAGAAACAAAGTAATAATAATAATATATTTAAAAAAACAGACGCTACTCAAACGGCTGATAGGTAAGGTGTGTGTGTGTGTGTGTGTGTGTGTGTGTGTGTGTGTGTGTGAAATTCATTACATTATCACAATAATATTTATTAAATCTATCTAGTATTCCTGGATTTATGCATAGATTTTAAATCTAAAAAAAAAAATATCAATAACAAAGCAACTACAATAAAATATAATTATTATTATTATTATTATTTATTATTATTTCTTTTTTAGTTTTCACATCAGCATTAGCTGATGGTCTTTCACAGCAAGTCTCCTCAGGTCTCCAGGACTCTTCTGAGTATTCTGGCAGATTGCAACAGTGCAGTGTTCTGGATGGTATCAATCCTTCCTCTGATTTCCAGACTTTCCAAACCCTTTTCCAATCCTTTTGGGACCGTTCCAAGTGCACCAACTACAATTGGTATCACTTTGACTTTCATATTCCATAACTTTTTCAGTTCTCTGGCAAGGTCCAGATATTTGTCCATTTTTTCATTTTCCTTTAGCTTCACCCTGTGATCTGCTGGAACTGCAAAATCCACCAATTGACAAGTTCTTTCTTTTTTGTTAATCAACACTAGGTCTGGTCTTCTTGCTGGGTTAAGGTGAACCGTTTTTATTTCAAAGTCCCAGAGAATTCTATGCGTTTCCAGATTCTGGTTTATGCATATACCATTTTGTTGTATGGTCTTAATTTAATTTTTTGCATAATTCCCAGTGGATCGCCTTCTCAACCCAGTCGTGTCTAGTTTTGTACTCCCGTTGTGCTAGTTTGCTACATTCGCATAGTACATGGTTTACGGTCTCATCTCTATTACAGCATAGTCTACATTTACTATTTTGTTGAGTCTTATCAATTTTTGCTTTTATTATTATTATTATTATTATTATTATTATTATTATTATTATTATTATTATTATTATTATTATTTTCCCTTTTCTTTTCTTTCTTTAATGAAAAATATATGGCATCTTCTACACTACGTTGAAAAACGTGTGTGGGTGAATTTTTTTTACATCTACAACACGCGTTCCGTTTCGGCGTTTCTGTATACATTTTAAAAATCCAAGAACGCCTCGTTTTCATCAACAATTTCAAATAGACCGACCGACCGACCACAAAGCAAAAGGGTCTCGAAGATTTCTTATTTTTTGTGATACTTTTATTTTTTCCCACAAACTAACGAAAGCCCTGATGAAGATCTATTGAAACAGATCGAAACACTACAGCGTAGGCGAAATAAACATTACTTGTGTTTTTCAATTTTTTCAATATATATATATTCTATATGGAGTTTGTGATTTACACGCAAAATGGCTTGTAATTTAAAATGGTGTAAAACTCCCACTTACATTCTGTAAGTGAAGACAGCCTAATTACGGTGCGACCACAGCCTCAATCCGCTCTGGATTTCAAGCTGAGGTAGCTTACAAATTGTCTAAAACACTAATTCTTGATTAACTAGGCTTTTGTAGTACTGGTACGGCAATTAGTGTCTTTCTCAACGGCGCCACATACATAATAATCCATGGGGTTAAGATCTGGGAGTTCGGAGGTCAAACATTGGGACTGGTGTAGTCGTAAAAATTCCCGACAGCCATTTTTTTTACTTTTCCCAGAGGAATCCTGCTGCCATACATATGGCAACAATTAGCTAGCCCTGTTATCCAGGACTTGACTATAGTGTTTAGCAACACCACGTAGGCATCTGAGCGTCCTCCAACACATTTTTCTGCAGAATTTCGAGGAATTCTGTTTTACGAACTCAACAGATAGTTTGTTATGTTGCTTTCTTCTCTCCACAGCCTCGTAGTCTCCATTGCAATTCTCCAGTTCATGCCTGATTGTTCTTACAGTGTTCAGAGAGCATTGGGCAGCAACCATAATCTCTTATTTTTGGAGATCATCATGATACAAGTTATTGTCTTCCATGATTCAGTTGGGTTACAGTATCCATTCTATCTGTCATCACGTATATGAATGAAGAAGGGTCCAAGCTTTTAAATGATGCATAGTGTGCGTCAATACCTCCAACCTACGGAGAAAAATAACCAAATATAATTATGTCAAATTTATCCCGAACACCATATTATATATATATATATATATATATATATATATAGTTTCACAAAGGAAGTAACCGTAAAGATAAGACAAATAGAATTTATGCGGGAATACATTTTATGTCACGTGGCAACACCGTACTCAGAAGCAACAATATTTAGAAGTCGACTGATACATTTTCTGAAACTAAGAGTATTAACTTTGGATGAGCAATTAACTCGAGCACCTAGAAAATATCTTTGATAGCTGACTTCATAGATTGTGCTGTTTGCCATTATTGTTTTCTGGGATAAAATAAGTTAAAATACTTTAAATATAAATTGTCAAATGCATCCATTTTGAAATTTTCTCCTTATATAAGAGGCGAGTTGTATAACAATTATCGTCGTAGTAAAGGATCTCGGCGAACCGAGTTCAAACCCTGATTGAAGCTCTTTGCATTTCACTTCACGCTAATGCTCTTAGGTAAGGTATGGATCCATCTATTCTCTCACCATCTACCAGCTATAGGTAAATATGGAAGATTGGACACCCTAGCCTTGGTAGGATAACTTGTCTAGGAGAAGGAAAGCTCTGAATTCAAACTAGCTATACTCTGTCGCGTCCACTACTACGCTCCAAATTACTCGATTCCTTACTCGCCTCCTTCCTCTCTCAGACTTCCAACTTAACTGGGTCAAAGCAGGCGGTCGGTAGCCGGCCAAATTTCAAAGCAAGGTCAAGTTCGCCTCACAGACTGTATTCTCCCACTTCCGTCGCTAAACTGACCAAAATACCCACATTCTTGCACGAATGTGCGCTTTTTGTGCATTACAACCTGCACCAGACCGTAACGACCTCAACGAGAGGTTATAGATGGTCACGACTTTCTGCCTTGCGAAAGTCCGTTTCTAACCGCTTGCGTATAATTAGTTCTGCCGGCAAACGCATTTCCACCACGAAACTCGACGTGTTAGCGGCGAGAATTTCCAGTTAAGAAATGGGTTTCAGGGCAACGACAGCGACCCTACGGGGTCGGGCTGACCGGATTCTGTCCGGCTTCCCTGCGCTGGGCATGCGCACTTGGGCTCGCTGCAGCGGTCGTCACCTCGGTGACTCGATCAAACCGACCCAAGTTGCCTCCAGTTGCTAAAGAGCGAGTCCAGTTTGGTGAGCCTTAGGGCAAGATTCCATTCCTGGCAAAACACTCTCTCTCTCTCTTCGGCCACTTCTCGACCTCGGTTTGGCTCGCATACACATCTCGGCTCCCGGTTCTCGCCTCCAGTCTCCTGCCTCCAGCTAGCTGTTACTACTCCGTTCCTGCCCGCCGACGTTCCAGTCCCGACGACCTATACCTGCCCTTCCGTTGCGACCCCGCTCGACCAGCTCCATGCGCCAGCCTCTTCTTCAACGGTCCTTTTCAGGACCAACTTAGTCGTTTCACTTCTCTTCTCCTCTGGCCTTTCCTCTGGCCACCTTCGGCTCCGGTTCGATCCTGTACCTAGGCCCTGCCTAAGTCTCTCGGTACCCGCTCGTAGCTACCTCGGTCTCGGCCCTTTCGTTCGGTTTCGTCTCGGTCCACGCTCCCCGCCGACCTCACACGGTATCACCGACCCGCTGGTGAACCGCACACACGTGCCTACGGTATCCCAACATACCGGCAAACCGTACACGTTCCGACTGACCACCGACCAGTCCGCTGCCATCGCTCGACTACGCCTTGGTACTCCGTTCCTCGACCCTCGCTGCCGACGCATCCTGCAGTATCCCACGCATTGGCAAACTGCACACGTCCAGCTAACCGACGACCAGACCTGCCTCGACTCGGCCCCGCCAGGTTTCTACTTCTCGCTACCGACGACCCTGACTACCGCCGATCCAGCTTCGAACCAGCCTTCTCATTCGACTCTTCTTCAGCGACCAGCTACTACCTTCGTCTACCAGCATTACTCCATATTGGATCATCAACGCATCTCCAGCCTCCGGAAGACCCATCACGTTCAGCTCTGATCTACATCGACCTTCGACCCGCAGTGCCCATCGCGCACATTCCCGATCGTCTACGCAACCGACCATCTGACGCAACCGACCTCTTCCCGGACTAAGATACCAACGACCCGACCAATATCCTTCAACTTTCATCCTTCATCTTTGTGTACTTCGGTAATAAAGATTTCTGTTTCTTGTTAACCAAATCTCCGCGTTTGTCCTCCTTTACCTGGTTTGTGTCATTCAATCGCTTTTAAACAAAAGTCCGCGGAGTCGATGCCCGTAATCGACCTCCGCGACAACTCCATTTAAAAATTTGTCGCTTCCTGTCCATAAATACAATCTCTCTCTCTCTCTCTCTTCTCTCTCTCTCTCTCTCTATATATATATATATATATATTATATATATATATATATATATATATAATGCCGCTTTCACATCTAAATGACTTGGCCTATTAATGTAATTTTTAATATGGATACTCTTAGGACATCCATATTCGTTATGGGCAGTTGATGTTGGGGAAATTAAATGTCACCATGTGTCAAACTACAAAAATCTCTTGTAAATATTGGAAACTTAACTATATTAGAATTCTCCATTAATTCTTCCTATGCTTGATACATTAGTTTGTTGAATATCACTCATGGCGCTAGTATAGAACATCATGATATCACCACGTCGTTCTATTAGCTGTTTCAGTAAGAGTCTCATGAGATGGCCAGTAGGACTATATATAAAGAAAGTTGGAGGTGCGTGGTGTAATGGTTAGAGTCGTAGGAAATGGACTCGTCGACCTGAGTTCAAATTCTGGACAATACATTTTGCATTTCCCCTAGCGCTAATACCCTTGGAAAAGGTATGCATCTAAATACTCTCCTTCCAGCTATGAGTGAATAGTAGGACGGACTGGGCTCTTTAACCTTGGCCAGGTAACCAGTCTAGGAGAAGGAAAATTCTGAATTGAAACCTGATAAACTCCGCTTAATAAATTGACCTTTTGTCACATCCTGCTAGTGTGGAGGGGTATATATATATATATATATATATATATATATATATATATATATTCTTTTTGGGACAGCTGGCAATCGTGCCGGGTGTTTCAAGGATATTATCTCAATTCCAATAGCTCGTCCCCTCCTGACAAAACCTTGACATTTAAAAGGTTATGAGCTGGGTTTATTGTTTGGCTCTTGAGGCGCCCCTAAAGGAGAATACCAACGGAACTAGATCATTTTTGGAACCTCCCAACTCTTTCGTTAATAAAAAAAAAGTATCCTACTTCTCTTTCCTATTTCCCGATTTTGGGGTTGGGTTCCTGAACTTTTTTTGTACTGACACACGCTAGTCTCACAAATCCACTACAACTGAACAGAGAGTTAGATCCTCGTTGACTGCCCCATACTTGTGACTTAGTGTCACATCCTGCTCGTGACAAACGGGTGTGTAGAAATTGATATTACCTGTGCATTGGTTAATAATAATTAAGGTAGGTATTTACCGTGTACCCCACGTATATAGGTGTGACACAAAGACATTTTTACGTGGGCCCACCACGAGCCGGGTGCAAAAAAATCCGTTGATTCCATCGGCATTCTTCAAGGGGAGCATCAGGCACTGGGCAATAAACCCAGCCCTGTCCCTTTAAATCGATGGGGCAGGTTTTGCCGGGGGGGTAGCCCCCTGACGATCAACGCTGTTAATTACATGTTAATTATGTTCTCTGGGAGAGTTTATATACAAAGTCTACATCTTCAGAGTAGATGGTTTCTATAATTTGAATATTGGATTTTAAGAAAATACCGGTTTAATAAATAATTACTACGCACTATATGCCTTATTTAGTTGCGTATAAAGGAATGTCATTAAATAAGAAAGTATATAAAATGATTACAGTTATTTTGATTTGATCTCAATATATTTCGATATAAAATTATACGTAGGATTGCATCTAATAGGTTTGAGAATAAAAACAATAATATAAGAAATCAATTACACGCTAGTAATTACTTATTAAACCGGTATTTTTTAAACCAATATTCAAAATGCATTTTCACTAGAGAGAGAGAGAGAGAGAGGGGGGAGAGAGAGAGAGAGGGGGGGTAAAGAAAGGAAATCATAGGCTTTGAACGAAAGAGAAACTGATCAGCTTGCAACTTCTTTTTTTATGCGTGTGAGTATTATAAGGTGACACAGATGATGTCGATTGTATATTGTATGTATGAGGGGTGATTAGAACGTAATACCTATGTATTCCCATGGAAATTACATGAAACACAATAGTACCATTGGACTGAGTAAATGTTCAATCAGAAAACAATAGTGTAAAGGATATCGTTGAAATGGAATTGGGACTCAAGCACAAATTCTGGGCAAGACTGTTTGCATTTCACTTTGCCCTCATGTAGAAATTATGTATGGATAAATAGTAGAGCAGATTGGCTTCCTTAGCCTTGGTTAGATAACCAGTATAAGATAAAGAAACATCTTAATTCAAACCGGCTTTATTCCGCTTATAATATACTAGCCACTGGCATTAACGTCGTCTGCTAGGAGTTTTAAAAGCGAATTAAAAATAATTAAATCTATTATTTAAGGTCAAACTTTGTTTAAATCGATAAGTAGTAACATAATGACCATTATTAAAAAAGAAAAATATTATTACAATATGCAATTTATTTTTAATACATTTTATACATTAAAAATCGTCCGAATTTCAACAAAAAGTTACGTTGAATTTATTTTGATTTATCGTGTTCAATAATGGCTTTAAAATATTTTTAAAATACTTATAAACATTTCTTTTTAGAAATAAGTAAAGCGTTACTTTAAATACATATTCATTAAATGTTACTGAAATTTTTCACACTCGTTTTAACTTTTAACCAAAGAAAATCCGTTTTTGGTATGTAAAAAATCAAAAATATATTTAGTTTCATTGAAAATAAAATTTGCGTATTATTTACGTTTCGTGTATGGTATTCCATAATTGCCATAATATTTTTTTGTGTTGTTTGATTGACATAAAACCCGGTTTTTGACAAAATGAATTTAGCACCGTCTCCTAAAAATAAAGAACTTTTTAGAATTTTTTTTTTTTACAATCTGATAGATTGGTGTGCAATCGATAATAATCCATTGAAGGAAAAAAACAAAAAATTTAGATGTGGTTCCAGATAGTCCTGTCCGGCCAGACATGACAAGAATTTAGAATTGCATTTTTTTTTATTTTAGTTAAAAAAAAAAGTTAATTTAAAGATAAAAAGTGAGAAAACATCAATTAGAATTTGAATATTTTTAATTAAAAAGGAATAATTGAATTAAAAATAGTAATAATGAAATGAACTTACCATAACTTATTAGATATTGAATCTTTCGGTTAAATTACTGACACAAACAATAACTCTTCTGAATAGAGAGGAAGATATTTTATGTTTTTAAAACATAAAACATTTGGTCTTCCATAGAATTATTGGTCAAACATTATGGTTTTTTTATTGAAAATCAATTCAATTGTTTTCAAATATGTGGCCTTGATATTAAGTTTAAAATGTTATATTTTTAGTTTCTAGAAATAAATATCTATTTAATGCAAACCTTACTTTATACTCACGAAGTAATAAGTTTTGAAGAAAAATTCTATTTTCGCAGAAAAAATATCGATATATAATTTTTTTTTTAATAAGATAATAGTCAATTAAATAATTATGGAAATGAGTAAAAAAGAAATCTCCTAAAAAAATTATTTTATATTTTTTTTTACATTTTATTTTTCGATTTTCGGTACTTATTTTCTCATAGAAGCTCCACCGTAAACATTTTTTTTTCTATTCATAACTTCGGTCTTTTATCTCTTTATTTATACTGTAATTAGTATCAAGTTAGGACCAACTTGAAGCAATGTTACGCCCCCAACATAAGGGGGGTCAGAATTAAGTGACCTGAAAAAAATGAGAAAGTTTTAAAATAAAAAAACGTGGAGATAAAGTTAATTGACCGCAACGAAGAACCACTTGACTTGTAAGTTGATACCCTGACCATAAACAACGTAGTGTGGAATAATTCTTTTTGGGGTCGGCTGACTAACGAGCAAAGGGCTGCTAGATCTCTGTGTGTGACCAACAAGCCAACGTACCAACTCCTGATACACGACTTGTACAAGTCTTGATAGTGCTGTGAAAAAGCCCACAACGTTACATAATGACGGAGGAGTTGGATAAATACCTGCAAACATTATTATTCAAAGAGTCACTAGTATTGGCTCCGTGTTTTCACCTTCATTGAACAAGAGCCAAACATATCACGATCGTAAACATTTACATCAGCTTAGGCGGCATACACGCGGATGATCTGATCGAGGCATTCTTCCCTTCGGGGTTCGATTGCTGTGCTGAACAGGATTTACATCTGTTGTCACTGCCTGAAAGTAAGACTAAAAGAACACTAAAAAGCAGTGGTACTAGGGGAAATAGAAAAGTAGGGTATGGCTGACCATATATTGAACGAAAAGGGAAAACATCTGACTTTATAGGATCTTTATGGCTGACCATATATTGAACGAAAAGGGAAAACATCTGACTTTATAGGATCTTTATGGCTGACCATATATTGAACGAAAAGGGAAAACATCTGACTTTATAGGATCTTTATGGCTGACCATATATTGAACGAAAAGGGAAACATCTGACTTTATAGGATCTTTATGGCTGACCATATATTGAACGAAAAGGGAAAACATCTGACTTTATAGGATCAAGTTAGGATATTAGATAGGGAATGACACTGGAGAAAAAGACGTATCAAAGAATCAGCTCATATGATAGGCTATAGTAACCCCTTACGTAGACCAAGTATAGAGATGAAGACAATATGGGAACCAATAATTAAAAAGGCTAGATTAGATTAAAAAAAAAATCACAATATGAGTCAAGGTAAATAAATGATGCATAAGTATATAGTATATAGTATATATATTCTAAGTAAAAAGAACATTAGGTTTATAATTTCCAAATATTCGCTTAGTATTATCCAGTTGGAGACATAGCGCAACGGATGTAGGGGTTCAGTTAATATGGTTCTAAGTGGACCTTGAAAATTCAATCCCAGCCAAGGGTGATAATAACAGCTTAACACTTTTAACAGATCATAGTTAATGGAATGAGAACAGTCTTCATTGCACAATATCGATGACCCCACGTTGTAATGTTCTGTGCTGGCCGGTTCGAAGGATACGAGCTAGGGATAGGTTCCCAAGGATAAAAAAAACGCCACACAGTTTGGTGACAGGACACTAATGGAGGAGGGTGTGATGGAGCAGATAGCACTTACTATATGTCGTCAGCTGGCAAGAAGTTCTATTGTTGGCTGCTAGAATAACTACAAGTCTGAGCGACTTCCTATCATATGGGACTTATTTTCTATCTATCAACTACCCACTGGACGAGGTTCTCACTCTAACGGTCGGTCTGAAACTGCTGAAAGGGCTTAAGCCGGCTGAATATATGCAGATTTCACCCCTACACACTGCCCTTGATTTGACTACTCAGAAAGTAGGTACTCACTTTTTCTAGGTAGAATCGAGACTCCAATCTCTCCTAAAATTGCACAAATTAATTTATTTCTAGACTACTGGACGCCCATTTTCGAACCATTAACTTTTTCAAGGCCCATTTTCTCTTAAAACCATCCATATAAAGATATTATCTTTAAGTAGCTTTCACTTAAAGGTGGCCGAACATCTTTTATGGCTCCCCTGAACCTTATCTGACTGATCTTTTGTCCCCCTACGGACACACATATACATATGCATGGATATACACATTCTATTTTCCTTTTTTTCTTTCTCTGACCGTATTTTCACTTAACCATTGTGTTACACTCCATTGATTGAATAAAGGGTTCAGTTTGAAGTTCCCCCAATACAGTCTTCCAAGTTTGACAAGTACTGTGGGTTAAAAATATTGAAAAACATTGTATTAATCTACTTTCTCTTTTACTAAATTAACAGGAACTTGTAAGCAGACGTTCACCTTTAAAAATCTGTACCTCTGATATGCAAAACTCAATTTTAGTAATCACTTTTCCCAATGAAATAATAGGATACTTCCCAATGAAACAGGGAGTAAATTTGGGTACTGACTACAGTAAGCAAGGATTGAACTTGCTATTACATAATAAATAAGGATCTTTTTAAAATAATTTTTTATTGGGTAAGCAATGTGTACCTTGCTATTTAGGAATACACACCACTGGATTTTTGGATGTAATGGGTGTCAATGCAATCAAATATAACTGAAATTCACCTAAAAAGTTTTATTTGGATTAATGATTGGACATGAAATTTCATTGCTTCTATTGTCACAAATCTAATCATAGTGATTGCTCTTATTGTTGAGTGAAAATACTTACCTAATGATGGGGCTTATTTGAACATAGATTGCCAACCTTATTTTCTAAGACGATAACATGTGCCTCCAAAATAGTGTTTTGTAGCTGAATATTTGCTCTATCCAATGGTGCTATCTGTTTCTGTGGATATAAATAGAAGGCATTACTTTTGAAGCAGCACTTGTCTACATCTTTTAGTTGTTTTGGTTCTGGTAGATTCAATGGGAAATATAGGTCCAAAGCCACACCACATTAGGAATGGTATTGTGGTTTCTCTAGTGAGTAGGTTTTTATAGGGTAGAGTTGAGAACCCTATGCCTTCAGGTTTTAATTTGAGAATTCATTTTCTCAGACTGTAACAAAAGCTAGAGAGAGAGTGAGAGAGAGCAAAGACAGGCTCATGCATTTTCTAAGAGCATTAGTGTAAAGTGAAATGCAAACAGCCTTGTCCAGTTTTTGAACTTGGCTCACTGAGTCCATTTCCAACAATATTAACCATTATGTCACCTCTGCATTGTATATATCTTATTTGTAGACAGTTTTTGTTATCCAAAATCTCTGTACTAATGATGATGATGGAACCTCTTTCAATTTACTAAGTCTGGCACATAAGCGTCAGGTTGCTTACAGTACATGTTGTTACAAAGTGATCATCTATCACTGTTTAATTTTGGTGATTTACAGGGAGGCAGGGAAAACATTCAGTGAAACTTGAGTGTAAGTAGAAAGATGAAACATCGGGTTGGTAAGAAACCTGAGTAAAACTTTTTAAAAATTTGTAAAAACAAAACAAACAAAAGAAGGAGGAAAAAGTATAACAACACATTTTTCAATATGTATTCAATATTTTATTTACAAATGAATTTGCCCTTGTGTGACAACTAGACTGCTACTACAAGGCACTTTGAGACCTGCGAGAACAACTGTCTGCCTCTGCCGAGTGTTGATGTAAGTGGAGGCACAACAATTCTAGGTTTGGGGAAAGGTAAAATATATCAAAAAATAAAAAAGAATTTACAAATAATTGTTTGTTTTTTTAAATCATGAAATTAAAAAAAAAAAAAAAAAATATACAGATAAACATTTTTAAAAATGTTATAAATGTAAAGAAAAAAAAATTCAGAGCTGTATAAAGTTGGATGGATAATTAATTGTAGAAATTTTTTTTTTTTTTATCATCCTAATGCCATCTTTTCAATTGAAAGTTGATCAATGATTCTAAAGAAGAAATTCTTAGGCTAAAAAGTGAAACTAAAGATGCTTGTCAGACAATAAATGAAGAATTTATAAAGACAGAATCTTAAAATTTACATTCATTTACTTATACAAATGCTTAGGTGTCTGATTCTATTTATTCATTTATTTAGAGTAGAACAAAAAGATATATTTGGAATATATCTTGTTGGTAACCCTATTGCACAATATGCATAATGAAGGTGCTGCAGTTCTAGAATAAACAAATATGTCTGAGTGGATAAACTTTGGTTATAAAACCAGATACAGTGGTGTGGAAAATGACCACTTTGTATCCCCCCTTTTCACCAGACACCCATGCACAGGTGTAGACATTTGTAAATTATCTCCTTCTTTAGAGAGAGAGAGAGAGAGAGAGAGAGAGAGAGAGAGAGAGAGAGAGAGGGGAGCTTTTATAATAATTATTTTCTTTTCAGAGAAAGGAGAGTGAGGCAAGTAGTCGATTTTTGGAATTTCAAGTCAAAATAAGATAAACAATAAGATGGAATTAGGTTAACTGAAAGGTAGAAGAACCAACGGTAGTTTTCAGAACAGGTGGGTTTTAGGAACTAAATAAAAAATAATTTTTAAGGTAAGATGAATATTAATAAGCAGCCAATAATGTAATAAAATAATAATAAACATGACAGGGAGGAAAGAACAGAAAATATTTTGCCTCACTGTCTTATCACTTCTGCAATATATATATATATATATATATATATATATATATATATATATATATATATATATATATATATATATGAAACATTGTATGAAAATGTATCAACTAATTATTACCATTACTATAATGAAAATAAAAGTCATACAATTATTTAAAAAATTTTGATATTAAAAACAGTTTTGTACAATACAATCACAATCAATTTAAATGAGCCCTAAGATATTCATCTGTTAGGAGTCGAGTATTTTCCAAGTAAAAATGGTGATAATTACATAGGCTGTTCTTATTTTTTTATTTATGGATTAGAAATGTTTTAGTTTAAAAGAAAAAAAAGGTCCTCATTAACCCAGTTCCAGAATTTGAACTTTTGACCTTCCATGCAAAGTCTCTTGACTTTTTGATTTGAATATTGAATATTCTGTTAATTGTTAACCTGACACCCAATTCCTTAGAGAACAACAAAAAAAAGTCTTGACTTCAGCTTTCATTAAGTCTCTAACCAAAAAAGGAATCACAGATTTTTCTAACAAAATGGTTGTCAAACTATTAAAACCCATACCTATAAGTATATTTACCATGCATTTGTTTATTTTACCCTGCCCTTGTATATAAATATAAACAGCTCCTTTCATAGAATTTACTAAGCTTTGTTTAGTTTGGCACACAGGCTTCAAATTGCTTATGGTATGTGCTGTTCCAAAATGGTCACTCATTTAAGTACTGAGCAGGCAAACTGCTGCTTAACTTTGGTGATCTAGTGGAAACAGGTGCTTTAAGTCAAACAATTCTTGATTTAATACACCAGTCCTGAGTTTGGCATAAAGTTATTGAAAAGCTCTCAGCCTAACCAAGAAGCAAATGACCAAGAACAAAGAAAAGAAAGAATCTATTTAGATGTTTGGAAAATAAAAATTGATTTTATTACACATTTAAATGTAAAAATCAGATATTTTTCAAACTTAATATTTCTTGAGTTAATCTTGACAGGAATAAAATTAATAACACAATTCATTTGGATTTCTCAGGGTTTGCATTATACACACACACACACACACACACCACAATGAATATATATCACATAATTGACCATTTTTAAATGATTTACTTATAACAGGCTCAACAAAAATGACCAAAAATTTATGATCAGAAAAAAAGAAAGAAAAAAAAAGAAAGTATATTTTGGGTATTTTGATCATTGGAATGGTCAAAATTATTTGTGTAGTTATTAAACTGACCAGTTATACCAAATATATTTGTATCATGCTCAGCCCTTAAAGCTGGTCAACTCTAGGTTTGGTCAAAAACTGGCCAGAATTTCTTTCCAAAAAAGGAATGGACAGTTAAAAAGGAATGTAATGACCATTACTATTGTCTAATGGAATTTGATAGATATATGTTATAATGTACAAAGAATTGATGAATCTTTTTTTCAAAGTCAAACAACATACATACACACATATACACACATATACACACACATACACATTAAGTATTAGGTTTTAGAACAATCATTAAAAAGAAGAAAAAAAAAAAGGGATATTTTTAGTTCAATATGATAGACAACTGCTCTTATTCTCATATATATATATGTCTATATACATATATGTATAGATATACATATAACCATTCATACCATTCTATTTTCTAATGGTAAACGTCTAAAGACAATTCAAAGAACTTATCACAATAAAAAAGTCTTTGTAGAGTTTAAAAAAGAAAACAAACTTTCATAAACATTTTTATATGTACAGATTATTCTTTCACGATATCAGCAGATAGTAAGACATAAATTCTCACTTTTCTAAATATACAAAGTAATAATAAGAGCAACATTAATAAATTTTAGAAAATATGTGAAAATTATTATAATGAAGATAAAACAATATTTATAAATTCAATAACAACATGTCAGATGGTAATGATAATAAGTAGAGTTATTTTAAAACATGAATAAAACCAATAATATTGGTGATAATGATGCCAATAATACTGTCAATATTAACTCATAATCAGCAGATTCACAAAATACCACAATTTTATAGACAGTTTGTCTTATCAAGAACTGAACTTTCAAAATGAGAAATTATTTTTGTGACTACTGGCTTCATTCAAAACCCTTTTACCCCCCCCTCTTATATCTCCCAATGATGATTTCTTTTGTAAGATAAAAACAGGAATATATTAGGACCTCATCATCCTCAGAAAAGAGATAGTTTCATTCAATTTATCTTCAATTGGCTAAAACCGTCAAAATTTTAGTGCTTAAAGTTTAAAAAAAAAAAATTCAAATTAGCAACTACAATAAAGGATACCTGAAGAAGGTCGGAGGGTAGAACGGCTGAAATGTTACGATTATAACAACCAAGATGAGGACAATAGTCCAAAATAATGTAAATAACAACTCCTCATCTCAGAGATTTAAACATATAAACTAAAACTACTTTGCAAGATGTATTAACAAAAGAAAAAAAAGAAAAGAAAAAAGATACATATGTATTTAAAAAAAAGAGAGGAAAAGACATAACCATAATAGTATTTTGAAAATATAAAATAAAAGGTAATATTAACTAAGTAATCACGCTACCAATATCTATAGCAATAATAGTATTAGTAGTGGCAGTAGCAAAAACACAAATCCCGTAACATCTAGGATATATGGTTTGCTATCATCTGAAGATTTTACCATTCAAAGAGGATCTTGGAACATATCTACCTTGGATAACAGAATGAGGTCCTATGATATACAATCTTTTTCACAGTATTTAGCATTTAAATCTGAATATCACAAGTTGGTTGATTTATAAATTACTTTTCCCATTTCATTTCTGAACATTTTTTTTTTTCTTTAGAGAAATAGGAAAATTACTTGAAACTTCCTCTTTATATACTATCTATCTATATAATATATAAATCTAAAATAAAGTACTAAAGCCATTAAAAACAGAAAAGACCGGCTTTTATCTATATTTGAAATTATATATGCAAACTGATCATAATGTCAATTATGCATTTCATAATTATAGATATGGTAAGTTAGGGAGTATCTCCGGAATTCCATATGCTTTGTCCAGGCTTAGGATCTGGAGTGATCACTTCACTGTCATACTACCATTGTCTGGGGGTGGAGGTTCAAAGAAAAAAGATTGGGGAGTAAATATTGTAAAAACAAATTATATACAGAAATGTCAGCAGTTATATTCAACATGTCTCAAAGTGTCAACACATTCAAATAGCATTTAACATTAACAGGAAAGTAGAGGAATAATTTTGGTAAGGCTTTGGAAAATAATTTGTAAGTACTCTGTAAGAACTTTGATAAAGAAGTATTGGTTGCAACACTATTATGAAGTGTGTTGACAAAATCAAATAACGATCAGCAATTTTAATTCCTTAGTGTCAAAGAAGAAAAAAACAAAACCAACAAAAAACACATCTCAGGTCGACAGTCTTAGGAAGGAGACACTTCCTTTAAAGAAACAGGAAATACAAAATAATATTGAAGAATCATTAATTTGAAAACAAAATACTTCCAAATGTAATTGTTCACTTTAAATCCTATGGATTAATTTTAGGAAAATAAAGCTGTCTATATCATAATGATAGGATTTTAGTATAAATGTTACTGTAACATAGCAAAATGGCATATTGTAGCAAGATTGCTGTTAGGGCAATGCCATTAAACTCCTGAGAGAATCAAGCAAATTTCAGCTTAATAAGTGTGACCTGCGTTTGTGCAAACATTGATCATTATAATTTCAAAAGGGAGATAGCTATTAAATGCTGAAGTCCATTCTTTTATTTATTTGTATTGAGGTTAATGGCTACCAAACGTGGCTTTTAAACAGAGTTTTTTTTATTTATTTATTAAAAGGTAAAGAAGAAAATCACCAAATGAAATGCCAAACTACACTCCCTGCTTCAACTGCATTTAATAAAATATGAAGGAATGTAGTTAAAAATATTTTTTCTACGAAGGATGGCATGAGGTGACAAAAGAACAGTCTTGTTTTTAATGCAGGAGTGAATGCCAAACTTTTTGGGTTGACACATTCATTAACATGAATAATTAGCATTCAACACAAAGTTTCTTTTATCTAATAAACAAGTGTAGAATTGGGTTTAAAAGTTTATCAAAATATTATTTTCTCCTTTACCTGTGATGCAAAAAATATACAAGCATATTTTTTCTGTTCAAGTGGAATGTTGATATATGATAAATGAAAAATTACTAGTGTATTATTAATTCACCAAATGTCTTTTTTTCTGTCAATTTGTCATCATACAATGCAAAAAGCAGTAGAACTGTGGCCACCAAATTTTCTCTGCTTACAAATGGGACCCTGGAGCTTTTTTTTATCAGTTTTAAAAAAATTCCAAAAATTCTTTATATCTTTAGTAAGTTTTAACCTACAATGTAAATATAATGCTAAGCTAAATCTTTTTAAAACTGTAGAGCTGAGAATTTTTTTGCCAGAAACCAAAATTATATATATAACAGTGGAATGAGAAAAAATCTGATGTATTAAGTTTACTTCACAGAGATAACTTGTGATTTTGTTTGCTAATCCAAAAGGAATGTTTGTGTTGTGTGCCCTTGGGTGGGTGTCACACTCAAAAAATAAAACTATCAGCTGATTCGGTTTGTATTTGTATTCAATAAACAAAAGGGTAATTATTATTATTATTATGGCTTCTCTGGAAAAGTTGATATAACAAAAAGAATCTCTTGTCAAAAAAAAAAAAAAAAAAGAAAGAAAAAAAAAAAAGCAATTGATGCAGTATGTTGGCTTTTTTCATTTATTGCCAAGGTTTTTAATAAAATAGAAATATAGAAATTTTTTGGTTTCAACTTATAACTATATGAGATAAACAAAATTCCAAGCATGCCTATATAAATTAGAGATAAAAATAAAAACAAAAAAAGTTAGTTTTTTCTTTGTGTACTTAGAATAATTAGTCTTTGTTTTCAGCACAGAACAATGTCTTTTCATCTTAGTTGAATTCTAGTTATAACTCAAATGCTTAAATGTTTTCATCCTATACCTAAGCTCTGCTTTCTCTACAGCTACAGAACTCAGCTACATTTTAGTACCATATGGTTATTCCTATTATTGAGCAGAATACATCATCCATACTAGCCTCATATTGAATATCTACTTTCCAAAGTTAATTTTAACACAAGACCAAATTAACAGAGTATCAAATGAAGAAAAATTAATTCTTGCTTACAAGATCAGAACATTAACCATTACTTAGTAATAGAATAGAAATAAAAAATATTAATTCATAGATGAAAATATTGTAGGAATTAATTTTAAAGTCATCAGCTGGATATATATATATATAATATATAGATAAATACACCCTTTTTATAGGTTGAAGTTTTAGATTCCATGCCTTTCTCTTGTATGTTACTGTAAATTTAGAGCAACTGAGAATCTACCTGTTTCATATTTGGAAATGTTGCTTATTTGTTACATAATCACATACAAGTGTTAAATTTACTTGTTTTAATTAAGTTTAATTGTGGTCAGTATATTAACCACTGTTTACCATCTGGTTCTGACAAAAGAGAAACTTCTCTCTGATAGATTGTACACCTGATGAAGGCTGGAGAACAGATTGGCCGAAAAGTTGTGATTATAACATAAGCAACAACGAAAGGGTTCACTTATCAAAATTATCTGTGTATTTTGTAAATAAAAATCTAAATAACTTTATTGGTGGCTTATTTAGTTCCTTTATTTTACAGGTTTATTTTGGCATTGGTCAAACTTCAAATGTTATTAGTCCATTCATTTCCACTGGAGAATATTAGTAGAAATATTTTCTCACCTAAAGAATCTCATTAAGTGGATTGGCTGATGCTAGCCATTGTCCATGGCAAAACTGTTGCTATCCTATCAGTAAAATTATCTTTTTTAATATATGCAGTTTGTTATAAAATATAACAATACCTATTTTTCATTCTCACTCTTTTTAAAGGGAAAAATAGTCCCCTAAAATCTAAGTATACTGACTATCTTCACCACCATTGTATCAACTTGAATCCCATCTTTAATATTTTGGTTCAAATATAGTTTCTTGTTTTATCATTAAATTTAAGTTTTTAACTGTAGCCACTATAATTTACTATCCTATCTTACTAGCACTTAGAGCACTATGTGTAGTATGATGTTTAGCAAACTATTCTACCAAAACATTAATAACAAGTTTAATTCTCATAGAGTGCCCCACATTTATGATCTTGTGTTGCTCAGTAAATAACTATCTCCTAACACTTACTATCAGACTGGTTTAATGAGTATCCATTTAAGAAATCTTGTCCATTTTAAAGACATGAAAGACACTCTAATAACTGATTAATTGTTTTTTGTTTACTTTGAATTTTTTCTATTATCATACTTCTTTTGCTAATGAATACTTAAAATTCCTCAAAGAATTTAGCTAAAGGATTTCTTTGATAAAAATATTTATTTAAATATAATTTTCATTTTCATTTGAATTTTCTTTAAAAGTTTTAAAAATGCCAGAGTCTATAAAGTGTAGCCATTTTTTCATATTTTTAAAATTTAGAATTTTTTTTTTTTAGTTTCAATGGTTTATTAAATTATTGATTTCAAGCAATAAAATATGCACTGTAACAGGGAAAATATTTGGTTTGCTTAAAGATTTTAGGTTGGTCCACTGAATCCAGCTAAACTTAAACAGATCATGATTGATTATAGTTTCAATCAGAGATGAAACATATAGAAACAATCAATAACTGAACAAATTAACTTAAAACAAAAGAATTAGTGTTTAAATTACCTTCATGAAAAGGTTCAGACACTGGTAGCAGAGTATTTTAAGCTGATTTCATAGTCTAAACTTTTAAATATGATAAACAGTATTTCTACTGAAGATGAGTCATTATGCAATTCCATTTAAAAGAAATGGTTTAAGATTTATGTGCAATTTGCTGTTTGTAGCAAGTTACAAAAATGAAAAAAAAAAAATGAAATGAAGGTACAAATGGTGAGAAGGTGATAGGTAAAGACAGCTGATAAAAATTAGAGAGAAAGAGGTTGATATAGATTCTTAAGAAGAAAAAAAAAAAAAAAAAAAAACAATATTTACAAATACCAAATCATAATGTCTGATATTACTTATATTGAAGGTATAATAATTATTGAAATCATCGACAGTCAAAAATTCAAGATATAAATAGTTGCCTCAATCCTATGTTATTTGTTCTTAATTTTTCTTTTAGAAAAAACAGTATACAGCTCTGGGAAAAAAATTGTAGGAATAATTACAATAAAAATTAGTGAAAATAATTAATTAAAAATATTCTTGAATATTTATGGTCACTTCTGATCACCTGTCAATATCCTATTGTGATATTTGTTCATTAAAACAAAAATACAAAAATTAAAAATTATATAAAAAAATTACATACAAAAATAAGTCTTAAATAACGTTTGGGTCAAGAAACAAATAACATATTCCAAACAGTGGTCAGTCAATCCCCACTCCTGTACTTGATGATGGTGGTGTTGTTCTTCCTGTAGTCATGTTTTGCTTTTAATTTTTTTTTTTTTTTTCAAATCTTCAAATTCCACACATTCTACATTTCTTCTGGTTCTTCTTTCTGAGTCCTGAAAAAAGTTTTTGCATTGTTGTTCACTTTATAAATCTGACATTTTTTTCTTTTAAAGTTTTTTTTAAAAGCTTCATCACACAATGGAGTTCAGATTTTGGAAGAGGCAAGAGAAAATAGAGAGAGAGAGAGAGAGAGAGAAAAAGAATTGAGACTTAAGAGAGAATGAGAGAAAAAAAAATGAGAAGGAAGAATAGAAGGTCAAAGTAAAAATCTTAAACATCCATTTGAGTTCCATTCAAAATCTTTCAAGTCTTTAAGACTTGAGTCACTGCCTAAACAGACCAGCTCTTCTGAAGCAAATCATCACTGACATCACTGAGATTATACACCTCCATTCCAAGGTAGATCACCTCCAATTTATATCCTTATTCATGACAATTGATTTCTATCAAAGTCTGTTAAGGTAGATAGTTTGTGTTTTAGATTATCTATCTCTGACTAAGGTAAACTAAAAGGTGACTACCATTGATCAAAGGTGAAACACTCATTTTTACAGTAGATTACCTCTGTTTTAAATGACTCAATTCTGATCTGTTTATAGCAGAATTCTTATGTCCTAGACGGACTACCCGTGTCCAAGCTGGACAACCTGTATATGAGGTTGATTATCCTTGTTCAAGATAAAATTGAAATTAGATTATCTTTAATGCATGGTCTGTTGGGTAGATCATTTAAGTCAACAACTGACTACCCTTAATCTGGGTGGATAACTAATCTGACATTAATTCAATCAAATCTAATTTGAATTTCCCTTTTTTAAGGTGAACCATCATTATACAGGTTGAATCCATCAATCTTATGTCTAGCTGCAAATTCCTTCTGACTGAATTTCAGAACATTCTGTTTTAGATATCTGAAATTCATTGCAATTCCATCTTTGAATTTTTTTATCCATAATATCAGTTCTAGAACCATTCCGTATAGTCTGTGTTTCCTTCATGTTTTTCTTTATTTTTTTTTTTCCAATTTGAAAACATTGAAAATATGCTGTCAATGCCAAAAATGAAAATATTGTGCCCAATCAGTTCTCTGTGTCACCACAGGCAGGGAAAAAAAGTGTAATATGATGTCACAAGGTAGACAAATTGAAAGTTGTGTTTGCAAAATTGGTAGTGGGAAGAGGGGCAACGTCCAAGTAGGGAGATAGACTTTTTTGGTTTTCTTTTTTGTCTCTAAAATTTTTTTTATTTTGTTTGTTTGTGATATGGGTGAAAAAGAAAAAGGATTAACGGGTGGGGGGGGGAATCAGATAAATTGAGTGCAATATTTTTTGTCAACTGATTTGTGCAGTTGTAATTGGTTCAAAATTGTTTTTCATTTTTTTTAAAATTCATCTTTTAAACCTTTGTCAAAGTGTTTCCAATAATGGACTTTTTTTTGTCTTTTTTTTCTTGTTTTCTAGACGTACAAAAACCATACATGCTCACAAACATACATATGCACACATAATTTTTTCCCCCATTCAAATGAAAACAATTTTAAAGGATTTGTTTTTCTTTGTTTTTGATAATATATATATGCATCTCTTTTTACATGAGTTCATCATCATCTTCATCCATAGATGGACTCACAGGATTAGAGGACATCATTGGATCTCCACTAACTGGAGAACTGTCATCATCCATAGCACTACTGCTGACTGATGAAAAACCATGCTGACTGTGATCAAGGAGAAGGTCCTGCTCAGGTTTAACAGTGGAAGTGGTCATGTCATCTGTGAAGAGGGCTAGGGAACTGGAATCATCTGGAAGGCCAGTTGAAATGCCATGTGTCTTGCATAACATTTCCAAATGCTGAAATAAATAAATAAAAATGTTAAATACGAAACACAAGCAAATATTTTGTTGTTAATTTTTGACAGTCCTTTATAGATAGCCAAATGACTTGAGCTACCAAATTTAAGTATACTTATTGGAGCCAAAGGAAGATTTTAACAAAAAACCTTTGTTTTTCATGGGGAAAGTGGACCTGTCATTATGAGAACAATAAACTAACAATAAATAATGATCAGTTGGAAGCCATGTTGCTGCAAGATATAACTAATCATACAGAATATGAATTTCCAAACTTCAAAAGAAAAAACAAATTGTCTAACTAAAATGACTATTCTTGTTTAATTAAACATTACTAATTAACTTTATAGAAAGTTATTCAAGCTAAAGATGTAAAGGATTACAAATGATTATTACTTAGTTAGCACTAACAAAGAAGAATCATGATAGTTATGATAGCATAACAGACAATTAATGGTTTTAAATATGAGAGTAAATCAGATTTGTATTTGTGTCTAGTTGAATATATTGTCAGTTCCAGGTTAACCAATGACAAAGCCCCTAAGTTTTGAAATTCTTTTTACTCCCTCACTTTTTCACACTATCTTTTCTTACAATTTTGGTGGACCCCTTTTCTTGGTGGGCTTCTAGTTAGCCTTATAGATAATGCAGCACTGTACATTGTATACATTTTTTCACACAAATAAATGCATTATATTATGTAAAATAATTTATGGTTATATTTGAATTACTATGAAAATGTTTTTAGAAAAGAAACTAAATAACATTTAATAATTCTTTTTATTTGTATTCCAGAAATCTTAAAGAACAGTGTTCTGTTGAGTACAAATTAATCATTATTTTGCTTTGTTTAATTCATAACTTTATTATCCTTTAAATTTAACATGTTTACTATATTATCAAAAATATTTTTTTACAACATCATATAGTAATGTAAAAAGCGAGATAGAAAAACATCCATCATTAATTACTTTATAGGGATGATTATATACAAATATCTATACAATGGAGAGAAAAAAAGATATTTGTAGATTTATCAACATTATTTTATAACTAAAAACTAAAATCTAGAAAAAGCCAAAAGATGGCATCACTTACCTGCACTCTCAGAAGAAGCTTTCTGTTAGTTGTTTCAGACAATCTGTTCTTGTCTTCAAGATTGTGCATTTTATCTTGGTCCTTCTTAAGTTTACGAATGTAGTCGACAGAATTCTTCAGGATGGAACCTTTGTTTTGTCTAGTATCTCTGGAAGAATTATAAAGGAAAATCTCAGATTTTCTGCAGGTTACACATGTAAATGGGATCTGCAGAATTTGAAGAATAATGGGGTGGTATTTCATCAATGTACATTTTATACATAGCCTGAAACAGGCAGCAACAAGATAAACTTTTAAAAAATGATAGCAATATCTCATCTACTAAAAGTGATGTCAATACACATAGATAAAGCCTGGGTTGCTATTGACAGGTTATAGACTATATGGAAATCTGATAAAAAAACAGGAATTCTTCCAAGCTGTAGTCATGTCAGTACTACTGTATGGTTGCACCACTTGGATTTTACCGAAATGCTTTAAAAAAGAAGAAAAAAGTAAAGAGCTAGATGGGAACTACACAAAGATGCTGTTTTGAACAAATCCTGGAAGCAGTACCCTTCAAAACAGTAGCTGTATGGCCATCTATCTCCCATCTCACAAACCATCCAAGAAAGGCAAGCAAAACATGCTGAGCACTGTTGGGGAAATAAGGAAAAACTCATAAATGACATTCTTCCATGGAGTCCTACATATAGACACACTAGTGTTGGCTGACCAGCAAAACTAACATTCATCAGCTGTTTGGACACTGAATGCCATCTAAAGGATTCATCAAGTGAAATGGTTCATAGGGATGGATGGTGAGAGAGAGAAAGGAATACATGCTGTTGACATGCCTTGTTGATGAAGTCCTACCTTTAAAAGCACCTACATCTTATACAGGGTGTTTCATAAAGAATGCAACCCTAAGGATAAAAAGGTAAATTTTATGCCACCGTGGAGAATTTAATGGACACTGGATAATTTACATTTCAGGTTTTGTGCTGTGCTAAGCAGAAATGGGAAAGTTCTGCCATGTCCTTTGAGGAATTGGGCAATCATCACTTGATAGAAAACTGAATTACCACAGTTTCACATTGCTTTCTTCATATTTTGTAAGCAAGGTTGTCTTTCTCCTAGACTGGTTAGCTATCACCAGGACTAAGGAGCCTAATCAGTCCAGTTATTTTACCCACAAACAAATTCATGTATTTTTCCAAGGGCATTGGTGCAAAGTGAATGCAAACAGCCTCAGACAGAATTTGAACTCAGTTTGGTAATTCCATTTTCCATTATGTATTTACCCAACCTGTTCGCCACAAGGTTGCAGGGGATTCAGCATGGATTGAACTCGCTATTCAGTATTAATGGATCTGTGAGACTAACTTTCTAACCATTACCTTATGATGGGATGTCCTCTTATTTTCTGTATTGTTGACCATTATACCAATACCATGTGCATTTCTTGTTCTAAGCTAAGCTTACTAAATACCAATAAGTAGCCTGTTTTCTAGCTGATGTTGTCAAACATATCTTACTAGTATTAGTGGTTGGGGATCAAGCCCAGTTAAAAGCTAGGATTTCATAAGCTGATTTTCAGGGCAAGCAGACCCTCACCACTTGATCTCTCTACTCATATTAAACCTTTTACCATACTAAGCAAAGTTTAGTATATATGAAGATTTGAATCATTTTCAACTATTTGATTCACTAAAAAAAAGACTTACGGGTCATTGCAACGTGGAAGCAAAGTTCCAAGTTCTTTGATTCTGTCATTGATGTTAAACCTTCGGCGACGTTCAACTGAAAATTAAATAAAAAATGGCAACAATAAATAATTGAAAAAATAAAACATTCACATCCAAAATTTTATTTTTCAGATATTCTTTCTTTTATGAATTCAAATTTTCTCTTTTTGAGAAAAAAAATGAAAAAAAGAAATTGTTAATTAAAGTTTAAAACAAGAATAAATTAATAGCAAATATGAGATAAATCAAAAGATGTAAGATTCATTATGAGTCTATGTGTATTTGTCAGTGCATGGATATTACTAGGTTGATCAATATCCATCCCAAAAACTCATTGATTCCTTCTTTTATTTAGTGATTGAGTGGATTTTAGATGAATAAGAGGTAGAAACCCTCTCAACATCCATTTCTTCTTTTCTGGATCCAACAAAAAGGTTTGATCCAGCTGATAAAAGATCAGTTGCAATGAATAGCCAGAACAAGTTTCAATGTAAGGGATGCCTTTCTCGAGCCTTCCTTGCCTCTATGTGCTAAGATGGCCATTAACCCTACAGATTTATTGTTTTTTGACAGATTTTACTTTTCATCCTGCCAGATTATTAACCAATCTCCTCATTAGCAGGTTTAACTGACAATACAGCAGGTAGACCATTACATTACATGTATATCAATTTAAGAATAGTTTCAAAGAAATCAATGCTATAGAAATATTACTAATTAATAAATCATGACTTGAATGACAGTTGGTTATAAGATAATTCTTTAGAACTGAAAGTGAATTGGTAAATGTTTTTGTCAGAGTCAAATTATGCAAAATTCCTAGATATGTATATATTTACCCAACCCCTTCACTCTACTTAAGAATTAATCTTGTGTCAGAGTTCAAAAGTCATTAAAGTTGTGAAATCCTAGAATCTTTATGAAAAATAAATTATTTGAAGACATCCAGAATACATTGTACCTGTCAGAGATGTGTATTTCAGCTAATGATATGGAATATTTATATAGAATATGAATTACAGATGAATAAAAGATTTATATAGAATAGCCTTGCACATATTGACAGGTGCAAATATATACTTACTCAGGTTATGGTTATCTTTCTTTTGTCTGTCTTTGGCCCACTGCTTTGCTTCTTCTTCAGTGAGGAATTGTGGGGGTTCTGTGCTTTTTATTCGAAATGCATTGGGAATAGAGTTTGAAGTCTTGGTTTTGTCAGTTCGCTGGTCATACAAGTTAAGAACACCATTTTGGGGAAGCTGTCATCAATGAAAAAGGACAAAATCAAAATCAAAATCCACAAAAAAAAAAAAAAAAAAGAAAAAGATTTACAGAAAAACAAAAAACAAGACCATTTCCTTTTCCAGAAAACAGTTTACAGACACTGATAATATTTGATGGCATATAAGACCCCACCCCTTCATTGACACCCACCATCTACCTTTAATATTGTAAAGTTAATCTCGGTACTGGTAATCTTTGCTGCCTGGCTAAACATTAGCCAACCAGATTCATCAACTTCTCATATGAGACCCATAAAACATTTTTAAACTATTTTTAATTAAAGAAGACTTATAAGCTATCAAATATAGTATTTGCTGTAAAATCCAGATAATTGAGAAGATTTTTATGTGTCTCTTATATTTCTTTTGAAAACAGCATGAATTAATGTTTTAATTGCTCTCTCAAACAATCATCAAACTTTTTCAAATCAACTGCTGATGGAACTGTGTTTTTATTGTGACTTTTAGACATTTTATAATTTTCCTACTTCTATGACTGTTAAGTGCCATATTTGATAGTACATAAGACCATTTACATTTAATATTACAGTATTATGATAGTTTACAGCATCTGAGTAAACAGACAGTTCAACTTCCTAAATTAGACCCAAGTGAATAGTTTCACTTATAATGCCATGAAATAAAGTAACTGATATTTTTGAATAAAGTTGAAATTTTGTTGATGTCATTTGCAAATTTTATTTAGAGAAATATGCACCCAAACTCAGCCATTAAATTTTCAGTGTCTCAAGCTGTAATATAATTTCTACTTTGTAAGAATAAACTTAATAATATAAAGAATTTTTAATGAATAAAATAAAAGCATACAAAAGGAAAATAAGAATGTTTTAGTAGGAAGAAATGAAAAGAGAAATCACATGATTTTTAGTTGTGTAAATAAATCCAAATAATTTCATAGCAGTTGTTTTTATAACCCTTTGAACATCAATAAAATTGTAATATATTCACAACAGCTTAACCACAGAAAGTGATAGTATATTCTAACAAAAGACACACCAGTGTAACACATAGTCAAATAAAGACAAAGAGTATAATCTAGTCATGTGACTTAAGTACACATCAATGTAACAACTTGATAGCCACAGTTGTTAATAAAGTCAAGTGTTCCAGAGTTCTGACTTTCCATTTGGAACTTCTTAAACAAAATGTGTTCCTTTCTTGATTTGAAGAATGAACTTCTTTCCATTCTCATCTCAGCTATAATGACAGATGTCCAAATCACTAAAATGAAAATTCCTGTTTCGCAAATTTTTTCAAGATTTAATTACAAAAATTATAAATATTTATTTGCTACTTTATGTTCAGCTTTTTCTATCAATTAATCTAAGAAAATTAGTTAATTCCATTTAGTTGTCTTAAATAGCAAATACCCCAAATAATTAAAAATATAAATATTCATGATTTAAAAAAAAAATTCAGTTAAAAGATAGACTTTGACAATTTAGAAAAGAAAATGAAAAACAGAAATTTTAAGTTCTTTTTATCCTGTGCATTTCTTTTTTCAACTCAAGAGTTTGTGGGAAAGAAATTTATTGTGTGAATTGCATTTTCAAAATAAGTTTCCAATTTAAATTGTTTTGAATTTTAAATAATTCAATTTTTATAAACTAGTTTATCTGAGAATAAACAGTAAAGGAATTATCTATATCATATAGAGACATAATGCAATCATTTTTGACATGAACTATGCAAGTAAATAAATAAAAGAGAAACATGAATCAGAATAAAACTATAATTTTAAAACTTATATCTTATCTAACATTTTAATCCTTTTCCTCTCTCAACTCTTTCTCTTTCCTCTCTCAATTCTATCTATGTTCCAAATGTTGTTAAACTTCACTCTTTCCTCTCAGTTCCTCCAACCATCCTTTTACCACATCCATACAAAACTTTTCCTTATATGCCCTATCCTTTAGAGCACTCAACAATTGGTTCCAGACCCATGAATCTCAGTATATAATTAAGTGTCTGTAGGCTGGACCCATATTTCAGAGCCCAAGTTCATCAAACCCTCCCCTGAACTATGATCCACACGAATCATAAGAGTAAGCACCAACTAACATGCAGAAACCCAAGAGTAACTTGCTCAAAATAACCCAAGCGTGGAAAACCTGGCTACTGATTATCTCGTTTGCTATACTAGCAAAGGTGACCATGTCCACCCAACTACTGTTGTCTCAGTTGAAGTATAGAGGCACTTCCAGGTTTAATATACAATTGAGTTGACACCAGGCTTGATATTAGTGACCTCTTCTTTGTCTAGATTTCACACAGGTACGCCTAAATATAGGTAAATTGGTAGGAGAGAGGGAAGGTAAGTAGGTATACAAGTAGACAACAATGGTTCTACTGATTGGTGTTTATATACTTATTGTCAATCAAAGTTCTTCATTTTCTTTTTTACTTAGCAAGTAATAAATACTTATACACACTTATAAATCATATTCATGTTTGATGCACTTGTGTACATTAAATATATAAAAACAACAGGTATGTAGGTATGTAAGAAAAAGTGTACAATTATGTAAACACTTGCTTTTTATCTATTTGATAAGATAAGACTATATGTGAGAATATGTAGATTTTTGTAAAATACTTTAGAAATATTTAGCCAAGCCAGATATTCTCCCAACATTAAAAGAAGCAAATTTAATTTATGGAAGTTTTTAAACATTTGCATATTAGATAGCAAAACAGAAGCACAGATGATAGGTGGGATGTGGGTTAGTTGAAAGCCCCCC
The DNA here is from genome assembly GCA_023376005.1 of Doryteuthis pealeii. Lineage (NCBI taxonomy): Eukaryota > Metazoa > Mollusca > Cephalopoda > Myopsida > Loliginidae > Doryteuthis > Doryteuthis pealeii. The sequence goes on from CM042153.1 coordinate 46,706,983, forward strand.
ACCCCCAATAGAAAAGGGTGACAAGTCCAAAAACTTTATAAACAGCAATTCATCAATTGCTTTTCTACTAACATTATACAATAACAAATTTTCATTTTCAAGAGTCAAATTCCACCTCAATCCAAATTTTTTATTCTTTTAATAAAAAAAACTTTCAACAAAACTGTTTCTTCCCTCAACTTTACTATCTTCAATCTTAACCATTGATCACTTTGTTATCAAGTTTTCATTTTTTTTTTTTGGATTAAGTAATTCTGTATAAGCAAAATTTTGCGTAGACCCCCATTCCACCCCTTTAGTACCCTTGATAATTGCCTAGTTTCATTAGTATTTATAGTTGATCCTCAGAGAGAACATATTTATACAAGTACTAGTTATTAACTATGGACAATTTTAAAGATATATTTGAATTGCTATGAGAACATTTAAAAAATAACTCTTTTTTTTTTTTTAAAATACAGATTTTTTAATTTGCATTGCATGGGAATTGGTTAAATAATGTTCTGTTCACTACAGATTTTTTATGTTTTTGTAGCACAAACGGTATTTGATATCTTTAAAGAGCATTGGACATGTTACCATAAACAAAAAAAAATAACCCCACAAATTATTTGGATATATTGGAATTACTATATCATTTTTTGGTTTTCTTCTTTTTTAAAAAATGAAACCAAAACTCCAAAAGATAGGCAGGTTTATTTTGAAGTGAACATTTTATTTTATTTGAACAGCAGCAAAATATTTTTTGTTTTTATTAATTGCTACATTTTAAGAAGAAATTAAAAAGGTAACAAAATTAGTAGAAAAATAAACTAACAAATAAAGAAAATCTTTTTCTTTTAATCCTCAGGTGTTTTTTAAAGATTTAAACCAATATGTAATAATAAAAGAATCAGAACTGATGATTATATTGTAGACATGAATTAAATAATTTATAAAATAAAAAATATCAATATTTTTATAAAAAAGAAAACTTTCCTTTAGAACCCCCCCCCCCAAAAAAAAAAAACAAAAAAAAAAACAAAGTAAACTTCAACTGCTGAAAATGAAGATTTTATAAAACACTTTTTAGTGTCATAACTAGAAGGAAAAATGAAAAGTCATCTAAGATTACTATAAAAATATTATATTACTAACAAAGGAGCACAATAGAAGGAAAACTAAAAGAAATACAAATGACAAAGATAGCAAACCCAATTTCTAAAACTTTGGTGCACATAATAAAAAGAAAATACTAATATTGGTAAGTGAAATAGATTGGACAGACAAATAGAGAAAAGGAAAAAACTGGTTGGATGTCAAACTCTAAAACAGAAAAAGCATTCAAAGGGTTAATTACAGAATAAATGGAAATAATTGGAAATTGTTTAAAAAGTAAAGTTTCTACATAAAAAGAAGGAAGAAATTAGGAGGGAAATAGAAAGCTTGCATATACATGTATGCACAAACAAACACACATTTAAATAAAAGCTGTTTTTTGTTCATATATAGACACATCTGCATACCATATCTTCATTACATCAACCTATCAGCTTTCAAACAAGAATTTCATGAGACAAGGAAAATTCGGTCTCAGAAAATTTAGGTCATAAAAATATCGGTCATGAAAAAATTTGGTCTCAAGAATCAAGGAAAAATTAGATAAAAATAAACAATAAATCAAGTTTAAAAAATTAAATCTTGAGAGTGAATTTTCTGTATTGACCAAATTTTCTAAAGATTCAAATATTCATGATTATATTTGGTGCCTTTTTACCAATTTCTTGGAGAAAATTTCAATTTTGTTCTATTGTTTTGTTTTGTTTTACTTTATCTTTCTGGCAATTCCTATATTGTGTTTTTTAATTAACAATTCTTCAAAATGACTTGCTGCTACTTTATTGACTTGAGTTTTTCAATATTGTACAACTTTTAGCTTGTTAGTTATTTTAAACAAAAGTCAGTTTTAAAATCAGTCACCAATTATATAGGGTAAAAAAATAATTTTAAACATGTAAATATTTCATACTTTGTTGCAATATCAATGTTTTAAGAACCAGTGTATTAATGAAGTCCAAAATTGTTTTAAACATTATCAAACAGATCTATTTGACCCTAAAGATAGGATCCTAAAAGATAGTTTCACTCTTGGTTAAGCAATGAAGTAGTGATTCTATAGAGCTCCATAACTGAAACTTAACGACCAGATGCTGTTTAGTGTCATCCATAAAACAACTGGAGTTTGAATTTAATCTTAATATTCATACATTAAAAAGTTATGACAACTCTAAGATGCCTTAACTGAAATTGAAATTTTCTTTTGTTTTAATCCATGAAATAAATAGAATACTTGAAGGAAGGAAAGAAGCATAGGAAAACAAAAGTGACCACAGAATTGGAAAGAGAAATGGCAAAGAAGAGAAAGAATATACAGGGACAGAAAGAAAGTAAAAGATTAAAGCATAAAATGTGTGAGAGAGAGGGGGGAAGGGGGAGAGGGATGGACTATTATTTAGTTTACAGTTATGACTTGTGAAAAAATTCTTATTGTTACTATAGCAACAGAATTTCTCTTTACTATGTAATGAAACCAGGTTGCATGACTAATCAATATATATATATAAACCACAATGTGTTTTATATATATATATATTTAGAGAGAGATTTATATATATACATTTGTTTAATTAAACTTCAGATTAAAGATGACTAAAAGTCAAATCACAGTTCAAGTACTGGTGCCCGATAAATCACAAACGTTTAGTAGTGATGAACTTGTTTACTAGTTAAATGGGTGATCACATAGAAACTGCAGTTACTATGAGACCATGTGCCAAACTAGGTAAGGCTCAGTAAGTTATAATAGCAAGATTAGGGTTAGAGCAAACACTCGTCCAGTACTAGGGTTAGAGCAAACACTCGTCCAGTACTAGGGTTAGAGCAAACACTCGTCCAGTCGTCCAGTACTAGGGTTAGAGCTAGGGTTAGAGCAAACACTAGTCCAGTACTAGGGTTAGAGCAAACACTAGTCCAGTACTAGGGTTAGAGCAAACACTAGTCCAGTACTAGGGTTAGAATAAACACTAATTCAGGACTAGGGTTAGAATAAATACTAATCCAGGACTAGGGTTAGAATAAATACTAATTCAGGACTAGGGTTAGAATAAATACTAATCAGGACTAGGGTTAGAATAAATACTAATCCAGGACTAGGGTTAGAATAAATACTAATCCAGGACTAGGGTTAGAATAAATACTAATCCAGGACTAGGGTTAGAATAAATACTAATCCAGTACTAGGGTTAGAATAAATACTAATCCAGTACTAGGGTTAGAATAAATACTAATCCAGTACTAGGGTTAGAATAAAATCTAACTCAAGGATTATGGTTAGGGTTGGGGTTAGAGTAAATTCTAATCCCAAAATTAGTGTTAGAATAAATTCTAATTACAGGATGAAATGAACAATGATTTTTTTCTTAATATTTAATTTTTTTATTGTAAATTTGTTCCCCCCACCCCACACAGCAAATAACAATAAATGCATGCACACATTCATCTGCATATACATACATATGCAAGCTTTATGCAAAAGGAAAAATGAATTCATACACAACAAAGGAGACGGTTTTATTCATCTTTAAGAATTTGTTACCTTATCAAACACCCCATCATTTGGCATAGTGTTGAATGTATTGTTAAATTCAAGGAAGTTTCCATCCATGTCATCTCCTGTGCTGACAATGTTTGAGGCCTCCTTTAAATATATATTAATATTCTTACTTAGACAGAAATAAAAAAAGATATAAGACACCCAACCTCTATTAAAAAAATTTAAAAAGAAAAGAAAAAATAAAAGAAAAATCCAAGGAAATTCGTAATATCCACAAAGAGTTATAATAACTTAATGAACCCATTGTACACAGAAGATCCTAAAAATAGAAATGTTTTTTTTTTCATTAAATTTGATGGAAATCAATTTAAATTTTAATGACTCTTTTCAATATTTGGTTTAATTATTTCAGGTTGAATAAGATTTAAGGATACTGTATTTCTTGCAGAATTTTATAAAAATGGATCAACCAAAGAAAAAAGAAAAAGCAACATGGAGAATGAGTTGAACAGTTGAAATAATTCTTAGGATGAGATTTGAGGAGGTTAACTCTTGATTTTTTAAATGTCTTTGTCATCATTGTTTCTTGGGGAGGAGGTACAATTTATTTTCAACAAATTATCACAGAAAAGCTTTCTATTTGAAATATGATTGAACTTTATTTTAATTCTTCAGCACAGCTGAATAGAGATGACAATTAGAATTTAGATTATAAAATCTTGGTTACAATGGGTTAATGTTACTATTTAAAATATTGTTGTGCATTATATATACACATGAACAAGAGGAAATCTAGAACTACCACAGAAGATAGAAATAAAATGTCCAAGGATAAAAGAAAAAAAAATGCAAAAAATTACTCTTCAGCCTCCAAAAATCTTTAGAAATTGTGAGAAATTTTTTGATGAATACAGAAAAACTTCAAATAATCTAAAAAACAATACAGCAAAAATGGCACATTGTAGCAAGATTTATGTTAACACAACAGCATTAATATCATCTAGTTTAGAAAATAAGCTATTTTTGAATCCAATCTGCAACATAATTATTGATAATAGTGGGTAGTGCTGTGCTCACACTCACATTGATCATGATAATTTCTCAAGGGAGATAACCAGTAAATGTTAATTATATAGAATACAGTTTAGTTTAATTGGTAGAGCATGGGAACCCACAAAGTTCATGGTCCAATACTGGCCCTCACCAACTCAGCATACGAGTAGCACAGGGATCAGTGCCGTAAAGTGAGGAGCTGATGGTAGGTGTGGTGCTCCACCTCAGACGCCTAGAAAAATTTCCTAGGTCTAGCACTAGTGAAAAGGGGATAGACTCCCTCACTCTCTGGCCAATACCGACTTTAGGCCACCCCGACGACTTTACTTACTTACTTACTTCTGATTATTCATTTATTCACAATTAATTATAATATATGTCCTATAAACAAGATAAGATTAATATCTTAATAATGGACACCAAAAGGTAACTTTTAAGCAATTACAAAGAATTTTCTCTTTTTTTAAATGTAGTAACATTCCTCCTGTAACCTTACTTCTACATTTAGAGTACTTCCCCTTGGCTGATTTCATCTAAAATTTGATAAAGGAAGAAGAGTTTGAGAATCTAGGTTTGCCTAATTCAAACACTGGATGGGCAATCAATTCAGCTGTGGTCTTATCTTTTGGCAAGATGAGATAAAAAGAAAAAAGAAAATGGCAAAGGCAGGGGTGGGTGGGGTGGCGTTGCCGTTGTGACATTAGTTGGAGAGACTAGTCAATTTTTGCCTTTACCCATGTTGACTGTGTCTACACTACCCTAACTTAGATATATATCCTCTATCACCAATATTGAGCACTCTTTATTTATATATATATATATATATATATATATATATATATATATATATATATATATATATACACACACACATACATATATACATTTATCTTCAATTTTATCCCCTATTCTGTTTTTATCAAGCTTTGTTTGCACATGCAACAAAACTGTCCCTTTATTAATTTTTTATTCAGCTAAATCCATTAAAAGAATGCGTTATTCCTATTTGTATTTCACTTACAGTGAAGGGTGGTAACTGTTTCTTGTGTTGACATCCTACTACAATGACAGGTTGTAATTTACCCCCAATTGTTTAACTGACTTAAGAATTTTTTCCTTTAATATTCTACTTACCTACCTAACTGTCTGCCCCTAAGGCATCTTTATTCTTCTTTCTCCTCCCTTTTCACATTCTATCTAGACACCAACAAACTTCTTCAGCTTTTAGATTCTAGTAAGAAATATTTTGCACTAAGGCTCAAACTTCTATAAACTCTTTCAGGAAATTGTGTAAAATTGCAAGTGACTGCTTATATAACAAAAATAATAAATATATCATTACAGTTGGGCCTATTTATTTCTGGTTGCCCCCCCCCAAAAAAAAAATCCCTCCTCGGGCAATGATGCCATAGTCATCTTCAAATTACCCCCCCCCTCACTCACACACACACACACACACACACACTTATACCTTGCACTTTTCAAAACAGTCTGCAAAGTCTTTTGGGATCACCATCAGCAGCTTCATTGTGTTTTTCTTGATCTCAGTCATAACATTTCAATGGTGTTTCTAATTGTGGTCAAAACCAGAATTCATCGGTCACCAAATCTGACTGAAAGTGAGGAGGCTGGTAGGATTGGGCGACATGAAGGTTTGTCAATCCCTGCACAAAATGTGAATAAACTGCTTACACAGACATTGTGACAGTCACATTACACAGGCTTACTCAATGGTGTCTAACTACTGAATAATCCAACAGAAAATTGGATATTTCCATTTTATGCAGTGAGGTCTCCTTTGTAAGTTTGCTACAGTACATGAAGGCTGTGAAACTTGTTTTTTTGAGTTATTCAAGAGGGTTAGATGTAATTCAGATGAACCTCGTTATCAGTTTTATTCTGATTTGAGTCGATACTAATTAAGCTATTGAATAATTCAATCATTTGTAGAACATGATTAGAAAATTTTAAATGCTCCTATTTAAAAAGAAAAAGACAAACTTTTGTTTTTAAAATTTCTAACAGAGGTTTAAAATACTAATTTGTACTTTGATTGTTATTTTTATTTTTTAAGCTTAGCTTAGTAAAGGTCAAAAGTTTGGGGCACCCAGTGAGAATCAAATTGATTAACAATAGTCTCCTAGTCTACCTAGCCAACCATTATACTATATGAGGTGTTCACACTCATTATAATTGGAAAGGTTAACAGATAAACCCTGAAAGATTAAGCTGTATAGTTACAGAGTTGGAAAAATTTTGGTGAGTGTTATAAAAGAGACTTTGTAAAAAGATGCACCTTTTAAACTAGCAATAATGACAACTTTATTTAAAAGTTATAAAAAAATTGTAGTCAATAATTGAAATAATCCAAAATTTTCCACAAAGTTCAGTGTCCTAATTCAGTTAAAAAACAGGATGTAGAATACTGATTTTTAATTTGACAGGTCAGCCTTTTCTATGTAGAAGATCAGCACAAAACAAACTTCCTCCAATGATACTAAGCTTAACAATATAAAGAAAAAGATGCCACAAACTATCCAGCAGGTTAACTTTCATCAAGCTATTTTAAAAATTATATAAGTTGATAAAGAAAAATAATACTTACAGTTGTTGATAACTGAGTGAGGGTTGGTTCAATAAGATTGAGGTCATTATCAATTGTAGCATCCACAGATTCAAGACTGATTCCTTCAGGGAAAATATTGTCCATCTAAAGAGTTAAAAAATATAATTAACATCTTGATTTCTTTTTTCTTTTTTTTTTTTTTTAAATTCAAGCAAGGCAAAGAGTTACAAAATGACAAGAAGGGTAAATATTTAATAAAAGAGTTTTACAAAGGAACACCCTATATTTATAGACTTATCTTTCTTTGATGAAGCATGACAGAACAAGACACTTATTAACCCAAAACACTAAAAAAATATCCAAATTTACTTACAGGATTTCAAGGAAGTCATAGTAATGAAAGTTTTTTTAAACATTTGATTTAGAAAGAATCTGACAAGTTTTTAAAAAGTTTTACACAAGATTTCAAATTCTTACTTAACACCTTGCTGTAAACACTCTTGAAAAAAAAAAAAAGAAAAGAATTATTCCAATATTTGTAATGATTGGAATTAACTCTTTGAACCCTTCAGAAATGGAGCTACTCAGAAGAAAAGCCCACAGGATCTTATGACAACCATTCATATTAAAAACAAACAATAACAGATAATGAAGGTTGAAGTAGTTTCTGTTTATTTTCTTGTGTTTACAAGAAGAATTGTTAGTTGTGTCATCGCTCATCAACTAAAAATGGGTGTAGATCTACTTCTATTTCAACATTCAAATAACTAGCAGATTCTTAATAATTATCAAAGTCAATGAACTCAATTGAATGAATAATTCTGATCAAAAGAAGTCAATGGACAAAGTAGATCTACTTTTTTGCTATTAGTATGAGGAACATTTTTGTAGTCTTGTCCATTTTGGAATTCACACACATACACACACAAAAAATAAGTACAAGACAGATTTTAACTTTGCTCCAGGCTTCACACATGAAAGATATCCAATCATTTCATTAAAAGAAAAAACTGAGTGTTTATAATATTAAGCTTAAAAAAATTAATTAGCATCTGTGATTTTTCAAAACATCAGCATTACAGTGCATCGTAAAAAGAATGCTCAGTCTGAAATATTTGGCTTCTGGGATCAAAAGGTTTTATTTTCATTCTTTAGAATGAAAATAACTAAATGAAATGTTTCAGTTAGCAATCTGTTCTTGGAAAATGCTATGCTAAACAGCTAGCTCGACAGGACCATTATAACATACTATGAATATAGATACAACCTTGAAAGGTGATTTTTTAGCATAAACACTGATGAGGCGTAAAAAAATTGTGACTTATGGATAAACAGCAATTTTTCTAAGAAATTTGTGTGTATGGAAGAACATACACAAGTGTAAATAAGAGTTTTTTTTAGATGTGAACAATAAATTACTATCATCTTGTAGTTCTATCCCACTAAAAACATTGTGCCAGCAATCACTTTAAAATATATAATATTCTAACAATAAAAGTAAAAGACTAATCATAGATTGATAATGACTATATTTCATCAAAGAAAGATAAGTCTATAAACTTTTTTTTAACTCATATATTTTTGGTGGTTATTTCTGTTGTTGTTGGATAAAGATTTGAGAAATTAATAATAGTATCCATGACACAAAAATTAACAAGAGTATTTAAAGTAATTTGACATCTCTATTAATAATGGAGATTCGCTTCCGTTTTTGTCTGTAACAAAAACTGCGTCATTGCTTACGTCACATTACCCAACACATGATCCAACATCATAACAGAATAAATATACTCAAAATATGAGCATGCAACGTTAGACAATGCTCATTGTTTCAATAAATAGATGCCCGGTGTTATATATTTATATATAGATTGTTTTATTCTAATATAATATTTAAAGTTATCGGAACTGTTTCCATTTCAAATTGTCTTTCTTTCTGTCATTTTTTTTATTCCTTTAATAAATTTGATGATTTTACATACTTATGGTACACAATCTATGCCATTGAATTTTCAGCTCCCATCCCCTCAGGCAATATCTTTCAAAAAATTATTTTTACATCGCCCGGAGGGTGTCTTTTTATTTTGCTAGTAATAATAATATTACCACTTAATTGATATATTCAATCTGTGATATTAATGATACTAATATTTATTGTAGTCAACATACTCCATATATTTTAATAAAGATTCATAATTTGTTTTACAATAATTAATATACCATATATACTTATGCATAGGTTGAATTTTGAATACCTCATTTTTAGGCAAAAAATTGTCATCAAGTAATGATTTTATAAGGTTGAAATTCAAACATAATAGGAAGAACTAAGAGCAATTTTTCTTAAAAAATGAATTCTATAAATTAATGACTTAGTGATCATAAATCAAGAGTTGACCTATCCAAAAGTATTATCTTTATAAGGTTGAAATTCAAACATAATGAAAAGGGCTAAGAGCAACCCTTTGCATCAAAAATTAATTAAATAAGTTAATAATTTCATGTTGACCTTTACAAAAGAGGATTTATGCATAAGTATATATAATAGTTTAAAGAGAATTCTTTATTAAAAGTTTTTAATATATTAAAAATTGACCTCAGTAGGTGGTGGATTGGCCAGGGGTAGTTGGAGTGGACTGTCAGCCTCGGTCAGTGATGCACTACTAGTGTGAAGCACATCAGTATGGTCATTAGAGTTGCTACCCCCCTGCACGGCCACCATGTTGGGCAGTGACTGTGGGTTGCCTGTGGTCCCAGCTGTCTGTTTTTCATGTAGGAATAACTGGATCTGTTGGTTTTGTTTCTGCTGAATGTGATATTTTGTTGGGTGCTCCAACTGTGTTTTGACCTGGAAAAATAAAATAAAAAAACACACACACATTAATAATAAGAATAGCAATTAACAAACATAAGTAATAAGTAATAATGATGATAAAAGCTGTGGAAATAAAGTTACAAAAGAGATAACTAGCATCTGTGAGTTGTGTTGAATAACACAAAACAGATAATAATAATTAAATGGAGGTGAATGTTAGAATAAAGGACAATAAATGCCTTTGAGTTGAAAAATAGTTGGAATGTCAGAAATATACCCAGTCAATAAAAATAAAAAAAGCTAAAAGAATAAGATAAATAAAAAAAAAGTAGACAAATATGAAAGCTGAATGAAATTGAATATCTGGTTGGAAAACAAAAAAAATATTTGAGCTTAAAATCCCTAGACAAGAATATAAAGACAATAACATTAAATGCCATTGAAGACTTAATCAGCTAAATCTTTTATAAATATCAACACCATTGTAAATATATAGAATTTTGGCAACCAATTTAGTACTTTTGAAATTCATTGTATAAGTTTGGTACCATATCCAAAATATTTCATATGTTTTACCTCTTGACAAAATATTCTAGTTTATTTTGATAAGTAAACTAGAATATTTTGTCGAGATGTAAAACATATAAAATATAAAATCTGCTGTAAAATACAGTTAACAAGAATAATTATTCTTGTTAACTGTATTTTACCACAGATTTCTTGCTTTTCATCTCCCAATTTTTAATCATGAAAATAATACCAAAATAGTGCCAGGTATGATTGAAGTAAAAGCTAATGACTAAAAAGTCTGTTAGTGAGATTACAAAGTCTAGGATAAAGAAAATGAAGAATGAATAGAAATTTAATATCTACCAGGCTTTATCACAAATTCTCTCTAATAAGGCAAGTATAATAATAATGATAATAATAATATAATAATAATAATAATGATGCATATAAAGATCATCAAATTTTACTGAAAGATAACAATATTTACTAGTTATAATTATTGCATCATGTGTTAGTCTCATTCAAACATCCATTCCTTTGTGTTGTGTTAGCTATGTTATTTTCCAGGACAAATGTTGGTATAAATCTTACAAATATGTGAAAGACGAATTTAATATGAAATTTCCCCAGTCTATATTTACCACCAAGCCAATAATATTGATAAATAAGACTGACAGGATCAAAAGAGTACAAGATGGCCATCTTGGTTAACTGCCAAAAGATTTCAATGATATATCCAAGCATTTAACTAATTTACCCCCCCCCCCAAAAAAAAAAAATGGTTTGTAAAGTTATTACTGTATATAAAGGGGTTGAAGATTTAAGTTTAAGTCAGTTGAATTCTTTTTGAAGAAAACTATATATTACATATAAATACACACACACGCGGGTGGTTTTCTAAAGGTGCTATTTTTATCTTATTTTGCTTGCCTTACTTGTTTTTTTTTTTTATTCATCTAAATAACCTGTAGTTCATATTTTAAACAAATTCAATAATATTAAGTAGTTTCACTGTTATCATTTTTTCTATCCTAAATAGCTAAATCATTTTGTCAAATAACTTTGTATATTACATTTGCTTTCTAAAATACATTATTGTTGGTTAAATGTTTTTTGTTGTTTTTTCAGAATATGAAATTAACCCATTCCTGATCAGATTAATATGGATTAATGTAATCCACCACCAACAATAGATGGAATTATGAAACTTGAGCATATAAATACTTGTCTTGTTTGGTTATGATATAAAATACTATATATGGAATTTTAGGCAGAAATGGGTTAATAAAATTGTATATTAAGTAACTGCACTATCAACTTTGACACCTCACCTAGTGTAAATGTTAGCAAGCTAGCTTATCAGACCATTTTTAGTGAGTTTGATTCTCACTGGGTGCTCCATATTTCTAGCCTTGTGTCACAACTAAGCTAAGTAAAAGACACTTATATAGTCAAGTCATGCTGAAAACACCAATTTCCACTAGATCACTGAAGCAGCAATGAGTCTGTTCAATATTTAGATTGGTGACCACAGGTATTATAAGCAACCTGAGGTATGAGCACCATATTTAATCAAGGCTTAGTAAATAATAACTTCACAATCAACTTTTTATGTTTAGCTTTGTTGGTTGTAGTGAAAGATAAACAGAAAAAATACTAAATCCTGTTTTTATAGTCAATGTTATATTATCATTATTTTCCTCCTTGCAAGATTTTTCTATCAGTTCTAACTGGTGGCTTTTGTCTGAGTGACAGCAAATCTCAAATCACCAGGACTCTTTTAAATATCCAAGCTGATTTCAGTAATGTTTTAATCATCCACATTCTCAATACAATGGAGATAAATACAGAATAGAAGCATCAATATCATCATGGACTGCATCACAGTTCTTCTAGTAAATATTAAAGATAAAAAGAACAAAAAAAAAAAAAGGAGGAAATTTTTTATTTCTCGTAGGAAGAATGAAATAAAAAATATAAATAGAATTAAAAATTAAGCAATTATTTTCTGAGGTAGAACGAAAAAAATGTCTATCAATAACTGGCTTTAAACAAATGAACATAAAAAACAGAAATACAATATGAATTTGGGTGATGATAAAAAAGAAAGAATTTAAAAACTTCCTGTGGGTTGGTTGATGAAGTGTGGGTTTAATTAAACCGGGTGTGAAACAAGAACCTTTCTTTGTTTTGGTCAATGACTATCATCATCATATTCTATTCTAAATAAAAAAAAGGTCAGTTCACAATAATGGAATTATTTGTTCAAATGACGAATAAATCAGACATTTCTCTCATTATATATTTAAACACGCAATAAGCACCAGTAACAAAGAAAATAAAAATATATTTTTGACTTAAAAACTGTTAGATCTGAACATTGTTCATTTCAAATGATGGACTCATTTTCTCATAATAATAGAAACAAAATAAACAGTAAAGAAGATATTCAGTATAATGCATAAATAAGATTTTTAACAATATTTTATAGAAAATTTTCTTCTAAACAAAAAATGCAAAACTTTTGTTATTTCTAGTGGAACTTTATACAATCAAAATAGATATTATTAGGTAACATTCACTAACAAACTCTAGAGCATTGAAACTCCATAACCAAAAATAAAATTTCATAAATATATGAATAAATATATAGATGAACTATCTGACAGAATGGAAGAAAAACATGTTCCAAAAGTCCAAATTTAGTGGAGTATTAAAATGTTAAGTATTAAAATATTTATTATGTTACTATGACAACCTTGTAGACACATATCATTCTTCAGTATTCTTTCCTAAAACTGATTTTTTCAAATCATTATCTGATCAAAAGGAAATATAACATAAATAATAAATAGATAAATATTCCAAATTTTGGGTTTTGTCATATTTTTCTCCCAAATATACAAGTGATATACTTACTTTTTGACTAACTATATATTCACATTTTTGGTTACAGAGTTTCAATGATGTAGAGTTTGGTAATAAATATTGCCTAATAATGTTTTGATTGCATCATGTATGTTCAACTAGAAATACTAAAATTCTGATATTTTAGATTTAGAAGAAAATTAACTTTTTATAAAAAAATGGACAATACTGTATACAAGAGAAAGAGAGAGAAAAAGCATTGGTTGGTTGATTTTATGGCATGCCAACCTTTATTGGGTTATCTTAATGCCCAAGTCAGTCATAAGCAATTATATAGTTTCAAGTAACTATTCCTATTTAATAATAATCATTTGTTAGCACATGGTTTCAAGTATTCCAATCTAATACCAATAATTTCCAAAAATATCTATTTGATTCATAGATGGGAACCCAACTCAGGGTATATATATATATATATATATATATATATATATATATATATATAATATATATATAATTGTTTCTTTCTAATACTAGTTACATTATATTTTATACAATAAGCAATGGATAATCTTACCTAAGTCTTTTTTGTGATTTACCAGAGAATAACAATACTGGTTCCAGAAATAAATTAATTTTTAAAAATCCAATGAAGTTTTTAAGTTGTTTAAATAAAAACAAAAACCTTAAATCTTACCATATGTAACACTAGTGAAAACTGACACAAGACTAGAACTTAGATGGACTCTAAGCCCCAACTCTTCATTAATGTGGTTGGAAGAGGAGGAGGAAGTCTAAAGGACTATTTTATTAGGATGAACTTTGATCTTTATTTTTAGGTTAAAATTCAAGAGGAATACAATGGTCAGGGTATTTATTTTTTTTGAATGCTTTTTATGTTCAATGTCTAAAACAAAGTTATTTTGAAAAACAAGAATAACAATGTTAAAATGTTTCCATTAAAATAAAAATTAAAAAATAAAAATCACTAAAAAAAAACTTAAAAAAAAAAAAGTAATTTAGTAATGGTAGACAATTAATTCCCTCAAATGTAACTCGTATAACTTTCACTGTGTTTGGAAACAACTTAATAGATTGATTGAAAATAAAACTACAACACTGATAATACTGATTTTGATTTGGGTACAGTGCTAAGTAGTAGTAGATATTCTGATAAAATTTTCAGTCTTTGGCCATCTTGTGATGTAGTAACATTTATATTAGTGCATTATATCATATGCATTTGAAAGAACAGATGTATGCTAATGCCAATAGAGGATATAAAGTGTATTAATATGGGGTCTAAGTAGCCCTTATTTTGGAATCACTTCATTTACATGGGGTTTTTAATAGCCTCATGAATTTCTATTTAAAAAAATAAATAAATAAAAACATTGACTCAAATTCATAGAGTATAACATTGCTTATCTGCAGATTCTTAATAAAAAGAGTATGAAATGGACATCATTTTGCTTATTCTTAGCTAGGCACAACAGAGTACGTATTTTGCTTTTCTTTTATTTCTTCTTCAAGAGTTTTTTTTCTTCTTCTTTTCTATGTTAGAAAGGCAAAAGTAACTGGACAGGCCAGTAATAAAACATTTACCCCCCCACCAAAAAAAAAAAAAAAAATCTGGTAAAAGAAAACACAAAGTAGAACAGGGGATAATACATGAAATAGTTAATTGATAACAAGAGTTACATTAACTGAATCCTCTAGGATTTACATCCTTCTGAATAAGGCGTAAAAGGCTTTATTAACACTTAAGGAGACCAGGAATTTTTAACCTTGCCTATATACGTTAAAATATAAGAAGTAAAATATGCTGTCAGAATCAGCTTATTCTTATATACAGGGTGTTCACAAAGTCTTGCAATAGTTTGAAAATTTAAAATTTAATAACTCACATTGTACAACAGGATTTTTTTTTTTACTAAAAAGCAAATAAAAGTTCAACTCTTGAAGTTTTTATCTTTATTTACTTTTTGATTATTGCACGCGAGTGCACACACCTTATCTTATTTAAAACACGTAATTTAAATCTATAGTTTGATCACACAACTATCTAATTCAATCATAGAAAATGTTGTGAGGTGGTTCTAGAATAATCCAGAACGTATAACCAATTTTGATGTACTAGTTAACTCTTTGCGTACTTTAAACCGCTCACAGCGGCTCTCCCACCATTGTGATCCTACCATAAAACGCTGGCAGCGGCTCTCGCACGTGTCACTGGTTTACATTGAAAAATCACTACGTGAACACCCTGCCATCTTTTGTTTTCTCTGTGGACCAACTATGAGATTGGTATGTGATCCTTTTGCAATAGGGAACCAGTTGAACAAAAAAACAAAAAAAACAAGACAATTTGGTACAGTTTATGGGGAAATTTGGTAAGCAAAGAGTTAAGTGTCGTTTCAATGAACTTAATTTCGTGTATCTGAAACTATTTAGATAATTCAAAATTTCAATTAACCGGAGGCGACGCTGAGAGGCTAACCGTGGCGCACACTTTGCGAATCAAGGGATTAGACACCTGTCAAGATTGATTATGGGGGCGGTAGGGGGGGGGGTAACAGTTTTCGGTAGCTACTCACTGCCTGAAGTTATGAGAAATTTCAGAGGTTCAAGGGCTCACATACACATTCAATTCTTTGGACAGGCCAGTAATAAAACATTTACCCCCCCCCAAAAAAAATATATATCTGGTAATGGAATTCAAATTTAGTTTATTGATTCTGCATTTTTTTTCGAGTCAGTAACCACATCAAACTCTACACAAAATATTTCAATGCCGTGACAAAAAGAGAGTTTGTTTTAAATCATAGAAAATACGAGAGAGCGAGTTGTTAGCACTATGTTTTTAGAAAACAAAGTTCAAATCCTAAACTAATCTCGTGAAACCGTTGGGTTAGCATTGTAATAAAGGTCCATGATGATACTGATGCTTCTATTCCAGGAGAAGTAAAACATTCTAATTAGCAATTCAGTTAGTTATACCTGTTATACTGACACTGAGAATGGAAGATTAAAAAAATGATTTTCAGTGTGAGCACCCCCCCCCCCAAAAAAAAAAAATCAGTTATAATTGGACTGTATGTTGTTTATTTTCTAGAGCATTTTAAGTATTGCTTTAGTGAAAACATCGCTATGGAGTGCCATTTTTTTGGTGAGTAGTAGCCACACACACACAAATCATGACAATTTTAGTAACAGATATAACAGTAATATTTTTTGTTACATTGAGAGTATCTGTGCACCTTGCTTCATCTTTTTCTTCGGTTATTTTTCTTTATCCTAGGATCAAGACGCACCTAATTAGTTTTTTTTTTGTTTTTTTTTTTTCGTTTTTTGTCTCGCACCGCACAAATTTTTGTTATAAAATATACCGAAAATTTAACTGAATCTAATAATAAGCATAATAATACTGCGTGAATTAAACTACAAAATGAAAAAAATATTTAAAAATTCCATTTATTACTTTTCCTCCAGGGGGTAGTTTTCTAGCGAGTTGTATTTTGTTAAATCGCACACTCAAGATTCTGCATGATTCTTTAAAGTGTCGAAAAAAGACACTTCTGCCCCTCGGAGCGAGGATCCAGTGGCTTCGGCCAATGACCTCCAAGGGGAGCAGTCCCAGGCAACACCCGCCCCTTGATTTAAAGGGACAAGTCTGGGTTTATTGCCCAATGCCTGAGGCGCCCACCTTGAGGATGAATGCCGACGGGATCAACGCATTTTTTGCACCTGCCACCCATGAGCTTCGGTTCGTGGGTGGTCCCAAATTAATAGGGCCTTGTGCCTGACCCGTATACATGGGATACGCAGTAAATACCACATTATATACAGATTCTAAGTAGAACTGTGGATTCATATGTAAAAGAAAAGATCTCATCATTAATGACAGGAATTACTGAATTATTCACAGTAATTCGTATCATTAATGATAAGATGAAATTTAAAAAAATAAATAACGAGAACAAACAGCATACCTTAGTTTTTTTTTTCACTGAATAAAAAAAAGACTAAGGTATACTCTTCTCGTTATTTATTTAAAAAAAAAAAGTTTAACATTTGGTCGCTTTCCTAACAAACTTGATATATAGGTAAAATTAATATAAAATAATAAAATCTTTCTCTTGAATTTAAACATTGTTTTGTATTTTTCCTAGTCTATTTAAAAAAAATCACAATAGTTTAATTGATTCTAAATCTTTGGTCGTTAAACTTAAAATTTTGGTTAAATGGTTAAATGTTCGGTTAATTTTTCTCATTAATTTTAGTATACGAAATCATTTTTCTATAACCATGTGCTTGACGAGGAGAAAACTTTTGTAAATTGCAGGATAAAATCATGAAGTAATTTTTTTCTTCGGTTAAATTATTTGCAAGCATTTTAATTTTATATTCCTTAGACAATGTTGAATCATTCAAAATCTTTTTCAACAATTTTATCCGGACCGAACTAGATCAACTAACTCAAAATTCAAACTTCGGTGCAATGTGATGAATGAATTTTTTAAAAAATCGTTCATTAGTCGAATGGCCCGAAATTAAAACAACTTTGGATAAAATTGGAATTAGTGAAATAGAAATGAAATGCAATTAAAAAAAAAAATAAATAAAATAATGAAACGTTATTAATTCCATTCGTTATTTATTTGACTCACTTAAAAACAAACTTTCTTTTCTGAATTTTGTAAATACGCGAGTGACCATTGACCAAAATCTTTAAATGTTTAAAACTTAGAACAATACATATGAAACACTTATTAATTTAGTTTAGAACAGTAAAATTCCTGAATTTTTACGTAAAAACACCGATTTGTAAAATAATTTTTGTTGTGCTGATAGAAAAGATAGACAGAAAAGAAAAAGAAAAAAGGAGTACCCCCCCTTTTTTTTTCTTTCTATCTATCTTATCGATACGATCGAAAACAGTTTTGAACTTGGGAGAATAAAAATAATATTAAAAATATCTAAAAAGTTACAGATAAATTTAAAATCATCGACAAATGTTAATAGTAAGTGATTTTACAGTTTTGTTGTGACTATTCACAAGAAAAGTTTTTACCACGTGGTGTTAACAGGTACATGATACTTCTACTAATATTACAGTTGTTTTTATTTTTATATCATTTCCAAAAGATGAGTGAGAGAAGAAAATACCGACTTAAATGAAAACATTGATGTTGTTTTTATTACACACCATTGGGTAAGGCTACTAAGTTTATCCGAATCGGGGAGATGGCACCCGTCTTAAATAAAATTTTAAAATAAATAAAATAGATTGGAATTTTTGTCTTCTGAATTTATCCGGGTTAAACTCTATTAGAGTCGAAAAGAAATTAAAATGTTATTTTTTTCATAGATCAATTAAAATTCAGTTAATTTGACAAATAAATAGATTACCTATGCTGATTAGGAAAAAAAACCCAACTTAAAACTTAAATGAAACAATAAACAAACAAAAACAACAGAAAAACAAACGAAAACCCAGAAACATCACTTGAGAGAGAAAAAAAAAAAAAAAAGACAAACGTACAAATGGCTCAGCTGTCCATGAAGCATACTGACAACTTGGGTAGCATGCATATTGGTTGGTGTCCCGGGGGTAGGGCCAGTTCTGGTTGCAACCTTGATGGTTGTAATAGTAAGTATAGCCGTAGTCATGGGCACTATGGTTGACCATCATAACAACTGTTAATGGCAATTCAAAATATGTCAAGTCCACTAAAAGTGGTGGTGGTCTATATTTGCAAGTTCGACAACTTTTGAAGGTGAATCCGTGAGCCGTAAATGGACATGCAAGTTGCACCGACGGTAAGTGGAATAAAGCATTTAGGAATGAATGAAATAAATAAATAATCCAAAATGTATATGGGGCAGTTAATTCAGATTTCACCTATTCTTTTCCAAATTGAGGACATTGTTTTTAAATTGATTATAACATATTCCAGGGAGTTGAGGAATGTTTTTTTTTAATTCCTCAAGTTTTTAGTCATTGGTAAGTAAGAAAAAAAATCCGTGTAAAATTCTTTTTTTTTTTGATGAAAAAAAATCCTTCTAGTTTTCAAATGATTCGTCTTTTGTGTGTTCTTTTTTTTTTAAGATCAAGAAGTTCGTGGATTAATGTTAGAGGCCTTGACCTTGATATTTTTCACATTGATTAGCAATAACATCTTGAAAAGATACTTGTTGTTGTTGTTGGAAAGGAACAAGAAAAAATAGCGCCTAATTATTATTCAAATTCCAATGATTTGTCCGTAGAAAAATAAAATCTGAAATTACATTTCTTGCTCTTTATCAATATTGGAAAATACTGATAAAGTTCGGAAGTTGTTAAAGATTGTAAAAATAAACAGAACTGTCAACAACAAATAACGGTAATGAAAAGTGTTTTTTAAGGCATAAGCCAATGATAAGAAATTCAAATAAATAAATGTATGTTCCAATGTTCCTGATTTCCACAATAACAACAAGTCTTTTGCTGACGGTCTTGTAAGAACATGCAAAAAAGTTGGCACACCAAATGTGAGCCAAGGCAGAGACTGAACTGACTCAATCCACAGAACACTTAACTGTTTATAAACCCTTTGTAATTTCTATACTGATGCTTTTAAAACTGAGAACCTGTTATAACTACATTTAAACAATGATATTTATTTGGAGAATGCTAAACAGTAGTGGGCCGTACTAAAAAAGCAACAAGAGAAACAGAAAAACAGGTGGGGAAACTCTCGATTTCTCTTTCTCCCTCTCCCACCCAAATCGGTGGGTTGTGGAGGAAGATGTATATAAGCAAGGTCTAATTATATCATTTGCAAAGCCTATCAGAAAGCTTTTTTGTCTTCTTTTTTTACTATGATGCTCTGAGTATAGTTCAAATATGACAAGAGGGAGGAGTTGAATAAAAGGAAAATGGAGGTGGAGTCTGATAGATGAAAAAAGTGGGAAGGGCTTCAATTGGGATCTAAAAAAAATAATGTGCAAATTGACCATAAAAGATATTAGACAGAATTACTAGAAAGTATAGACCAGGACACTTATCTCTTTATAAATTTACAGTGATAACATCAGACACCTCAATACACTGGCACATTTCTCATATTTCTCTTTCATACACAAGCTTTTTAAGCTAACAGACTCTTTTCAACACCATTTATTAATTACTTTCACAGTTCTTTAAATCTACAAATGCTTTAGATGGATAGGATATGTAATTGGATAGAGAGGAATAGAATGAGATAGAAGGGAACAGAAATGAGATAGAAACAAAATTAAACAGGAATATAATTGGATAAATAGAAACAGAATTAGATAGGAACAATCTGAGATGAATAGATATGAACAGAATCAGAAAGAGAATTATGAGGTTGACAGATCACAGAAATGTTTTCTTCTAAATACACAAGCCTCGTTTGACAGATACACCTGAACTCTTATCACACATGCATGCACACACAGACACACACATGAAAGAGAACCAGTTGCTTTTAACTGTTTCTTAAGTCTCATGAAAAAAGGATAGAGATTGTTGCTTGATCCCAAGTGGTAAACAGATTGACAAACACATTTGATCACAAAACCCACATTTATTTCAGTCAATATGTGTTCTCTTTGGACTGGTCTCACAAAAGGGGGGGTGTATGGCCATGGTTTTGGGTCAATTGATGGAGGAAAAGAGTTTGCTTTATGTAGAAATTGTTGCCCACTTCCAATATGACTGTGTGGTTGCACTTAAGCCCCAAGTGATACAACTTGACTCTTTCAATGACTAGAACTCAACTCTCTTCCTTTGAATCTAAATTTCTCAATTCTCATGCCTTCACAAACGTGGGGTATCAATTCTGTTGTTGGGGGAGAGGACCATTTATAGTGAGCTTCTTATCTCAGTTGGCATTATTCAAAGAATGTAATCTTCAAACAAATTTGGTAAACCAAAAGTAAAAATAAAATTATCATCTTGTCTAAAAAAAAAGTTAGATGAATCGATTCCTAAGAAAATGAGTATATCCTTAAGATAATAAAAAACATATAAAAGTCTAACCTAACAAAATGTTTTGATAACACAAGGTGCTCAATTATAATGACTTTGTACCAGACAAAACTAACCTTAGTAAATATCTACTTTTGATAGGAGACAGAAAACTCATTAAAAAGATAATAAATAGTAATTATTTACAAAGCTTGAAAATGTTAAGTTTTTGTCAGAAGCAAAATGGAACCAGTGAGAATTGAACTCACTGCTAGCTTGGTTTGTTAACCATTACATCATCTTAGGCACTCCTCAAATAAACAGTAAGTGGATTTTGATTGGTCAGCAGCTTTGAACTATTCAAGCAACAATACTACATAAAGGACAACTAAATGGTAATAGCAATAATAATAATTTATATTAAAATGATTCAATTATTATATGGATGTTATCATAATGGCAAAAATAGCATTTTGTAGTGATATTTTTGAAGTGCTTTGACTTAAAGAATAAAAGAATTTCCTGTTCAGTTTGCAACCAGATAAATGTGTTATTCACATTTACTCTGATCATTATAATTTTTCAAGAGCAATAACCATTAAATGCTAATTTTCTTCTCTTTATTATCAAATTATAATATTGATTTTTATAAATTGATAAGACTTGATATTGAGATTAATTTTCACCAAACATGACCATTAAGCATCTATTTCTAATATTGTTATATTATTAATAAGAGCTTATTTTAGATCATCATCATCATCATCATCATCATCTTCTTCTTCTTCTTCTTATAATAAAGGGTTCAGCAAATATCATAACAGAACTTCTTAATAAACAATATTATTTGTCTTTCTATGTGATGTATCCACAGAGATTATTTGGTGATCCAATTTCTGAGGCAACTACATATGATTGGCCATTTTATTAATTAAAATAGTTTATTAAACAAACCAATTTTTTTCTTTCAATTCTTTGTTATACATAAAAAAAACATAATAGTAGTAGTAGTAGTAGTAGTAGTAGAAGTAGAAGTAGTAGTAAATTGATTTGATTGGTTGGTTTTATGGCATGTCAACCCTTGCCGGGTTATTTCATGCCGAAGTCAGTATAACAATTATGGTCTCCAATTATATACAGTACAATCATTTTAAACAAGTAAACACCTTATATTTAGTTGCAATAACAATGTTTAAGAAAAAATATGGTTCAAAATCAAAAAATTAAAAAATATCTCAAATAGCTCTATTCAATTCACAGATTCAACTCTAACAGATACTACCACTCTGGGTCAGCTTATAGGCACAATTCAATGTGTGTTCACAATCCTGTCAGTGGGGGCTTAGAATAGGCCAACTGCATCCCCTGCAGGGGTGGGGAGTACCCCATTATTGCCATTACTGAATCCACTCTAACCTGGTAGTACCTGTTAGGGTCCCATCTATGGTTTAAATATATCTGTTGGAAAATTATTTGTATTAGATAGGAATACTTGAAATCATATAACTGTATGAACACAAATGTTTATTATCATTAAATAGGAATAGTTACTTGAAACCATTAATTGTATGTACATTATTAGTATTAAGAATGTTACTTGAAGCTATAATTGTTTACAAATAACTATCATTAGTTACTTGAAACCATATGATTGCTTAAAAAAAGAGACTTTGGCATTAAATAACCCAACTAGTGTTGACATGCCATAAAACCAACCAACCAATGTGTATGTGTGTGTGTGCAGACACACTTTAGGAGAGAAGTTATACTGGTCAAAAGAATGGAGTATAGAGAAGGAAGAGGTGTAAGAAATAAACTTGAAACTAATTAATGTTTTATGGACAAGGCAAAATGGTTATCAACAGAAACAAAAGCCAAAACAATAGATGAATAAGAATGTAAGAAAAATTAGTGGGAGAGGGGGGGGATTGTTAAACTATGTGTTTGTGATAATTGACCAAGTATAACAATCAAGGGTATGGGTGAGATAGAAAGATATATATATAGATAGAGAGAGAGAGAGAGAGAGAGAGAGAGAGAGAGAGAGATGATATCTTGTCCAGAGCAATGATTTTAAAAATCTTAAGTCACAGTTTCCAACCTTGTATATTTGGATGTGTGTAAAAACACTAAAAACAACAGGTAATGTAAACAACCTAAGGCCTAGATATTAAACTCAAGAAAGCTTAGTATAAAGAAGAGGTACTTAAAAAAAAAACCAACTAAAACTTCAAATTTAGTTTCTCCACATTTTAAAAATCATTTTGTTTTTTGCTTTCATTGTTTTGTTTTTTTTAATATATTTTCCCCTTTCAGATTTTTTTTTTCTTTACCTCACTTTCTATTTTTCATTCATCTACTTGACAATCTTTCTGTCAACCTCTAATTTCTTTCTCTTTTCTTCCTCTCTATTTTTCATAATATTCTTCTTTTCATTTTCTTTTTTCTACTTTCTTTTCTTTCCTTCAGCCTCTTTTTACCATCTTTCATTTTTATTCAATTTCTACTCTCCCCACCACCACAATCCACATTTTTTCCTTCCTACACATTGTTTTTAATCAACTACTACTACTACTACTACTATGATGATGATGATGATGATGATGATAGCCTAAGGCGAAATAAAAGTTGGTAAATTATAGGCTGCCACTAATGAATGACTACCTCCTACACCCCCATATTTTTATCCCCACCCGTTGTCATCGTGAGACACCTATAGTCGCAGCAGGGCAGAGGATGGAGGGTTTTGTGATTGTAATGCAACAGGAGTAATATAAAAACAAAATGTCTTCTATGCATCAACAAGGACATCACATAATTCCCAAAAATGCAAACAAAAAAAACAAACAAAAAAACTTGAAGCAAGCTTCTGACAAGAACTTAAAACACTACTACATATCTACATAAATAAAACACAATGCATGTGTGTGTATCCATATACACAGATATATGAGGAAAAATGAGTAAAGAAAAGAAAAGTAAATGGATAAAATGAATTTAATCGATATCACATTAATCAATATCACTTACACATGTGTTTCGGTCAGTTTATGTGTGTGAAAATATTTCGCACACATACAAGAATCGACCTTCATCAGAGTGAACATTTATTTTTATGAAAAAATTCGTTGGAAAAAAAACAAAAAAACAACAGAGATTTTTGGAAATATTCGAAAATCGAATTTTTTAAAAAATTTGGAACGCTGAGAAATAGCTAAGATAGACCGTTATGATTAGGATATTTGTTTTTTTGTTTTTTTTCATAAAAATAAATGTTCACTCTGATGAAGGTCGATTCTTGTATGTGTGCGAAATATTTTCACACACATAAACTGACCGAAACACATGTGTAAGTGGTATCGATTAATGTGATATCGATCAAATTCATTTTATCCATTTACTTTTCTTTTCTTTACTCATTTTTCCTCATATTGTCATCAATTCCTTTTCCATTTTTACACACAGATATATATATATATATATATATATATATATATATGCATCCCATCATAATATAATGATTAACAAGCTAGTCTTGCAGATCCATTACTACTTAATTAATAATGAGTTTTTTTATCCATGCTGGATTCCCTAAACTGGCGACCTTGTGTCACATCTTACCCATGGTGAATGGGTTGGGTAAATACTTATATATATATATATATATATTGTGCATCAACAGAATATTCCATTATAAAGAGATAGGTAAATTGAGTAATGAGAATATCCATTGTTATCTATTAATAATGGAGATTCGCTTCTGGTTTTTGTCTGTAACAAAAATTACGTCACTGCTTACGTCACATTACCCAAAATCGTCATAACATAGAATAAATACACTTAAAATTTGAACATGCAACATTAGACAGTCCTCATTGTTTTTTAAAACAAGTTTTGATAAATACATGACTGGTATTATATATCTATATATAGTTTGTTTTATTTTAATACATATTTAAAGTTTACATTTCAAATTGTTTTATTTTTTAATCCTTTAATGAATTTGATGATTTTACTTACTTAGGGTACAAACTCGCTGACACTGAATTTTTTACTCCCACCCCTCAGGCAATATGTTTCAAAAATCTATTTTTACATCGCCCGGAGGGCGTTTTTTATTTTACTTTGAAAAAGTTGTTGGCGTGGCCTAAAATCAGTATCAGCCATACAGTGAGGGTGTCTAAGTCCTTTTCACTAGCACTAGACCAAGGAGATTGTTCTTGGCGTCTGAGGCGGAGTGCCACACTTACCATCAGCTCTTCACTTTACCGAACAGATTCCTATGCTACTCATACACTGAGTTGGCGAGGGCCGGTATCGAACCAGGAACCTTGTGGTTCCTAGTCCAATGTTCTACCGACTGAGCTAAACCGGCCCCTCCTTTATACATATACATTGAGCTCTCCTGCTAAGCAGACAGAAGTATCCAAATATCAAAGTTTTTCTATATTAATTATATATAAATAAATAAATATCTTCAGTACTTATAATTTTGGTAGGTACCTTAATGAGTCAGCAGCCTTTTGATAAACAACAATTTATATAACATAATCACTTTCCTTGTTAATGCACCAAATTCAAAATTTCTACTTATAGATTGAAAATATATAAATAATGTAGATAGTTTAGGTTTCCATTTTTTTACTTATTTATAATAATGCAACAGTTAATATATTACTTACTCCACCTTGTTATATATCATTATATAATGGGAGGCTGATATTTCTAGGTAATCATTGTAATAACACAAACAGATTTGTTTTAGGTCTATCAGCACAGATCATTGGATATAAACATCAAGACATATTAAATATGGAAAGTGTAATGTTCTGCTCACTGTATTATTGTTGTTTTATTTTTTAGCATCTACTCTCTTAGGTACAACAGGTTTGTTTGTGTTTTGGAAAATTCTATAGACAAAATAAATAAATTGCTACTAGACTTTAGTAGATTAACTCATAGTGTCCAACATTATTAGTTGTTATAGCATAAAATTGTTAATAAAATCAGATATAGTTATTGATAATAGTGATATCTGTATTGCCTGAGTGTAATGAGGATAATGACCTCTCACTGTTAGATAATAAGAATTATTATCAGTATTTATTATCAAGTGGTTTAAGGAGATATCTCAGATGTGTTTGTGTGTTTCTCTTAAGGTGATATCTCAGGCATGTGTATGTGTATCTGAAGGAGATATCTGGTTGTGAGTGTGCCTCTTAAGAAGATATCTCAGGCATGTGTGTGCATCCCATAAGTTGATATCTCTAGTGTGTGTGTGTGTGTGTGTGTGTGTGTGTGTGTGTGTGTGATTCTTAAGTTAATATCTAAGGTGTGTATGTCTCTCTCTGTCTCTGTCTAAGAGATATCTTAGGTGCATTTACGTCTCTCTCTTTCTCAAGTTGATATCTCAGGCATGTATATGTGTATTTCTCTAATCATGAAATAAAAAAATTGGCCATGCTAACTGAATCCCCTACAGAAAGGGTAAGCCCTTCCCAAAAAAACAGGGTGTCCTGGATATGACACTAAACTACATCCAGTGGTGAGGCTCCTGTTCTGGAGGAGTGTAGAGTCACCTCTTTGTTGCCATTACTCCCAGGTCTATTCTAATCCACTGTGATAATAACTGTTAGGGTTCCATGGCTTAAATAGATTTGGTTTAGTTGGTTTAGTTTCATTTCAAACTTTTTCTTTTTTCTTAATGCCGAAATTTCACTATTTATAGTAGTATTCAACTATAGTAGTATTTATAAAATAGAATATAGTATATCCATAAGTATATTTATGAATATATTTTTGTTCAATCTACAGGTTTGATTGTCGAACTTACATTAACAATTCTTTTTTTATGTAATCATTCATAAACAATTATAGCTTCAAGTAACTATTCTTAATACTCATAATTTACAGTTATATGACTTCAATTATTCTTATCTCATAATAATAATAATTTGTACATAATTATATTGTTTGAAATAACTATTCTTATTTGATAATATAACTAATTTATTATACTTATTAAATTATAACTTTAATTGATATTTCAATTGTTTACAAATGAATATCATCATTATTAGATACTTGAAATCCTATAGTTGCTGGAAAAATAACTGTGGCATTAAATAACACATCAAGTGTTGGCATGCCATAAAACCAACCAACCTAACCTAACTAATAATAAAAGCCTTATCTCTATCATCCATTCACATATTTTATTCTAATAGATTGATAAGATAGCTTGAAAGAAGAATCTGTGCCCTGGAAGATTGAAAGCATCTTGTCCTCTTTTTTTTATAAGCTCAGATACAGGGTATCTAAGGGCAAAACAGCTAAACATACCAAAAGGTCTGACTATATAAACCCTGAAAATATTATTCCAATGTTATAGATGTTGGTTTTTCTGGATATTTTCAAAACTTAATACAGTACTATAAAAAAAGGCAAATGGTGGATGATGGGGGAAACTATGTTCCACTAATCTTTCAAATAGGGAGGTCCCAGAGAGAGGCATTGATTTTTCTCTTTGTGTTAAAAAAAAATGAAAATAAAAGAAAAACATTAAAAAAAGAGTGAATGCCAGATGTTGTAATGCAAGCATCAATCCTAAAAAACATTTTGTAAAAAAGAACAATAATGAATCCTTTTGCAAAACTCTATCTTTTTAGGACAAAAGAAAAAAAAATTT
This sequence comes from Doryteuthis pealeii, assembly GCA_023376005.1. Classification (NCBI taxonomy): domain Eukaryota; kingdom Metazoa; phylum Mollusca; class Cephalopoda; order Myopsida; family Loliginidae; genus Doryteuthis; species Doryteuthis pealeii. The sequence continues at coordinate 46,735,053 of CM042153.1, forward strand.
CAATTCCCTCAAAGACCAAATAAATGAACTGAAACCAAATGTTTATTTTAGAATAAAAGATTTCCCACAGTAACTCATTAAATAGAAAAAAAACAACAAAATGAACAAGTTAAAAACAAAAATTATTTATTTGCCAATATCAAAAGAGAGAAAGAGAGAGAAACAAATTCATGTTGATGCATTCATAAAAAAAATAATTATTCACTTTAAAACTTTTGGCATTGATGGTCAAGAAAGAGACCATATGGCTTTTTTATAAGGTTCTCTTCTTCTTTCTTGCTTATATGACAGACTCACAAGTGAGAAATGGCATTTGAGTTGTGTCCATTGAACCATAAGGCTTAACTCATCAACCAGTGTCACACTACAATGAACTTCTTCTTTCAAACATAATTTGGCTTTCAATAGAAAATCTTGTTAAAAGATGAACCAGCAATCACAGCCTGTTGTTAGGGTCATGACATGATCACACAGATTGCTTACTCTACCAAATAGACCACCCTTAGTTAGACAAGTAAGACACACATTACAACTTAATGAAAACCAAAGTATACTTCTGCTGTAACAGTGATCCATGATGATATTAGTACTTCTATTTAGGAAGGGGTAGAGGATCCTTATTTGCATTTCATAGTTATTGAGACTCAATCTAGTAATAACAAATAAATGAATAAAAGATATGAGTCAAAATTATTTTTTTTAAATAGCTTTATAATAAACTAGAATTATTCTCTAAAACATTTGCATCGAGATAACCAAAGTTCAGGTGAATCAAATCTAAGCTGAAACAACAACTTGTCCAAAGAAGTTTTTTTGTTGACCTTATATAAATCACAGATAATTAATGTACCTTGAACAAAGTTTTCAAAAGTTACTCACTTACATATAAGTATAGATACTGCACTTAGGAAGCTGTTTACATATTTATCTCTCTCTTAGATATTGGAGGACACATATACTTTCATGTAAATATTGATATAATAAGATATATATAGATAACTAATAAAGAAAATACACTCTTTGACCTTTTAAAAAAACAACATATTTTCCTTCAGTAATTTTTTTACCTGATATGAAGAGAGTAAGAATAGAATAAGAATAGAAACTGGTAGGCAAATAATATCTAATTGAAAGAGAAAGAGTTTTCGTAACTAAATAGATGTGATTTTTTAAAAGTTGTTTTCAGTGGGAAAAATATATTCTTATATGAAAAAAACAAACTAACAAACAAAAAACCCCCAAAAACAAAGAAAAAAAATAAACAAACAAAAAAACACTGCAAAGTCTTTGAAAGCATGTGTAAAACACACCTAAACATGTCTCCCTTTTATCTGTTTTTATCTGATGAAATAAAATCATCCTAAAAGTCTTTTTATCTGGATTGAATGTTAATAAATACAAGGAGTGATCAAAGAGATTCAAAATTGAACTTTAACATTTTAAAAATTAAAAAATTTAAAATTTAAACAAAAACGTGTGTGCAGCTGAGCAACGTTTTTTCTGATAATGTTCAGACTTTTGTGTTGGAGCCAATTGTCAATATTTTGGGATTAGCAATTTTTGGCAAAACACAGCAAGTGCAACACCTTTGATTCTTACCAGATCTAACTCAGACTTTTTCTTGTTTTCTAAACTGAATTCCCCATAAAAATAAGAATTGAGAACGTGGAGGACATTAAAAGAAATATGACAGTGCATCTTCACACCAGGTGAAAAGAGAAATTTCAAAAGTGGAAAATTATTTTGAAGAAAATTAACATTTCATTCATCACTACTAGTGGTGGGGTTTAGAATAAAATACTGGTTGTATTTCCTGAAGAGGGGTAAGACGTCCCCACCCCAAAGAGGTATCCTGGGTATGACACTAAACTGCATGCCTTTGTTATCATTACTCCCAAGTCCACTCTAACCTGGAGGGGTAGCATTTTTATAAGTTACATAAATCTGTTTGAGATAATGAGGTACTTACTGTTTAAAATTCTTGGGGGGGGGGTAGGAAATAGAAAAAATACCTACTTTGGCATTAAATAACCCTAACCAACCAACCAACCAAATCAAACCGTTTCATTTAATGTTCATTTCTGTTTTGGTAAATACAGCTTCAATCTCAATACTTTTTGAACATAGCTTGTACAAGATCAAACTTGATTATTATTCAGCATTTAATAGATAAATACTTTGGAATAGCAAATCTTGTCAGTAATAAAGATTATTTCTTAGAACTTGCCCATTCTACAAACTTGTCTTCTTCTCTAGTATTTCTTTTTACAATCAAGAGTGATGAGGGAGTTTTTTTCAATAAAAGCCTAAATTAGTCTGGCAAAAATTCACAGTAGTAATAGAGTCTGTTAAACAAACTTGCTAACCATTGCCTTATGGCAAGGCTTCAAACACAAAACTTTATAGAAATATTCAGTCAGGCAGCTAATGGCAACACTGAAAGAGAACTTTGCAAATACTTTTAAAAAGTGGAAAATTTGAAACTAGTGTGTGTGTTAGTCCCAAGAGGAGTAATTTAAAGGAGACTAAGGTGTCATTACCCTAGGTAGGCCACTTATTTGTTACATCTCTCACTTCTCTCATTATTTTCCCATTGTTGGAATTAATTAATTAAAAAAAGAAGAGTTCCATAAAAAAAGAGAAATAAAGAGCAAAGAATTAAGAGAATTCAAACTATGGTGCTGCCCACATAGCAAAAAACATGAAAAAGAACAATTGTTATATTAATAAGAATTTGTGTTTAAAATTATATTTGGGATAATAAACAACCAAATGTTCTCTTTCTGGTTTAGTGCACACTTATTAAGTAAAGAGAAGAAAGGCTAGAGATTTTACTATAGTGATGATGATGATGATGATGATGATGATGTAAGTCTTGTAATTTTGAATAACAACAATAATCTTGATATCTAATTGGGATGTAGAGAGTGTAGGGTGTTTAGTTTGGGAGCAGACCTATTTTCAAGAGGCAGCTTCTTTTGATCGATGAAAGAAAGGAATATTATATCACATCACTATGAACACTAAAAACTCTAAAACAAAAAATATAGTAAATAAAATAATCCTTTCATTGTCTTTTTGTTAAAAATGTTAAGATCTATGCATCTTTATTTAGATGCAGAGAGGAAGGAAAGAAAAATGGAGAGAGAAGAATTTTGAGATCATTTCAACAAGAATTGTTCAAGTTATTAAATTACAAACTGATATCAATTCTTCTGAAACACCCTGTATTATATATATATATATATATATATATATATATATATATAGAGAGAGAGAGAGAGAGAGAAGATAATCTAATGAGTCAGACGAACCTACTATTAGTTTCGCATAAAGCTCTTCAGGGCTAAAATCTGATTTTAGCCCTGAAGAGCTTTATGCGAAACTAATAGTAGGTTCGTCTGACTCATTAGATTATCTTTATTATTGGCTCTACTTAGGTATCGAGCACTTTTTACATATTAGCTTTCTCCTAGCTGTTATATGAATATATATATATATCTTATATACATATATATACATATAAAATGTTTTTTCTTTTGGCCAAATACTGTACCAATAGATTATTTTTTGTTGGTATGAATATCTTGGTCCTTTCTTTTTTTTTCAAAAATTTTTTTCTTCCTGGTTGATGTTTGGTAGTATATTTTTACAATCAAACTTTCTGCTGGGTTTTTTCTCTCCGCAAGGATCTACCAACACGCTTGGTATATTAAATTATATATATATATATACATACTCTCACCTGAAGAAGAAAAAAAATTGTTGCCTTCCTAAAGGCAAGTAACAGCAATTAAGCAGGTAATGGTTTATTTTACTTCATTTGAGAATAGATCTGCTCTATGATTATTTTGATATTTAACACTTTAAAAAAATTCAAATCCATATTGTTTTTGGTTAATTGAATATTGAAATATTGGATACTGTTGTTAATATAATGATAAAGATATTTATGTCAAGCTAAAAATTATTTTACTACAAATGACCTCTTTTCCCTAATGATGTTTAACAAAAAGTTTCAAATAGTCAATTCTCCATCAGATGTATAATGTGAGATAAAAAAATAAAAACCTCATCTTTCTTAAAAAAAAAGAAAAAAAAAAAAAGACAAACAAAAACAAAATAAAACAATGAATCAGTTGAAATATTGTTAACAATAAGAATACAATAAAGAGGGTTAATTGTCTAAACAATTTCTGGTATGTTAATGACTTTTCTCAAAGTTATAGAGAATAAATTACTTTGTTAAAGGAATTAAAAATAGAATATCATATAATATATATATATATATATATATATATATATATATATATATTTCTTTATGAAAGATATACAGAATATCCCCTTAAAATCATATGAAATAATAAAAAAACAATTTACAAAAACAATTTGAATAATAATTAATCAATTTAAAACTATTAACTACAATTCTAGCACCATTAAAATTTCTTTAAAGACAGTTAAAAATCCTCTTATAGCTGAATATAGACCAATTTCTTTTCCTACTTGAATTTTATAGAAATAACCCCCCTCCTCAAGTCCTTGGCTAGATCTACCTCATTACAACTTTCATTTAATACATTACTCATCTTTAAACAGACAAAAACAAATTGTAAATAAATTTAAAAATAAATAATTGATTAGACTTCATGAAAATATTTCAGTCCAATGTAAACAAATCTGAGATTTTCAATGTTGGAAAAAAAATAATACAACTTTGACTCCTAAATCAATTACAATGTGTAATTCTTACCTCGGGAGTATGTAGCACATCACTGTCAGAACCGATTAAATATAACATAGAAAGCATACTCAGTTTATTAAAGGATCTTTTTTTTTTCCAGCCTTTTCTTTTAAAAAAAAAAGAACAATTCTATTTCTGGCAAAATTTAAGTAGCATTATTTTTTTTAGTGAAAATCTTGTATGTATAGATTCATAGTATTTAGATGAAATGACTTAGTATAGCAAGCATGTGAACATCTGGACTATTTAACCAAATTAGTGTAAACATAAAAAAGTACAATCCACAAGTCCAAAGATTTAGGCAGCTTGTAAAAACACCATCAAGTTGGTAAACAAAACCATAAAATAATGACAAAAAAAATCTAACTGGTTGAACTATTGGTAGAGGAAAGTACTAACTCATATTTGTATGATAAGCAGAGATAAAAATGATTATCTTGTGTTGGATTTGTAAAGTTATATAAGAAAAGAAAAGAAAGGAGAGAGAGTGAGAGAGAGAGAGTGAGAGAGAGAGTGAGGATGATCAATGAATAGATGAAAGAAAGAAAGAAAGAAAGAGATAGATAGTAAGAAAGGAAAAGAGAAAGAAAGAAAGAGATAGTAAGAAAGGAAAAGAGAAAGAAAGAAAGAGATAGATAGTAAGAAAGGAAAAGAGACAGAAAGAAGAAGAGATAGAAAGAGACAAAAGAAAGGAGAGATAGAAAGAAAGAGACAAAAGAAAGGAGAGATAGAAAGAAAGAGACAAAAAGAATGAAAAAGAGACAGAAAGAAAGAAAAGGACAAAGAAAAAGAAAAAAAGAAAGAAAAAAAAAAAAAAGAAAGAAAACACAAAATAAATACATACATATATGCAAACAAATATACATATATACATGTGTGTGTGTGTGTGTGTGTGTGTGTGTGTGTGTGTGAGAGAGAGAGAGAGGGAAAGAGAAGAGACAGAGTAGATCTAATCAAGTAAACCTTTGATCATCTGGCCTTTATTTATTTTTGGGTTGTTTAAAAAGAAGACCAAAGAACACTTGTTTCATAGTGAATTACACAGAGATAAAACTTGAGTGAAAGTCATTGAAAAAAAAGAAAAAGAAAATGACTATGTACAAGTGTGGTCAGGATTTTCTGATTACCTTCTTCTGATTTTATAATTAATATTTTCCTCTTATTTTCATAACTTGATTTTTAAAAAATGAAATTATTAAATTAGAATAAAATTAAAAATATTATTATATGAATTATATAAACATAATTGTAACTAATTGTTATTTTGTTTTTGATAATATTTGTTCTCTTTTTTAACAATTATTTTTTTCCTTATGGCCGTCCATCAAATAAGAGGAGATTCTTAACAATAAAAAATAATCTGTAAGAAGCCATCATATAATCAAACAGAATTTAAATTTAAAAATTTCAAAAGAAAATAATTAAATAATTTCTCTAACTAAAATAATTATTCATATTTAATTAAACATTACTAATTAGGTTTATAAGTAGTTTTTTAAGATGGAGGTGTAAAATAATAAGCATTAATGCATAATTATTATAACTAATAATTTGGATAAAAAAATGTTTTCATTGATAAATAGCTGAAGTGTCTCTTAATTAAATTGAGACATATTTCTTTATGAAATTACGGAATACAAAAAAATATTTGGATTTATCTTTTATAATAACAATTACCATTTATTAATGTTTACTCACTGTAAATTTTTAGCGACAATAAAGATTGTAAAAGGGATTTTTGACATTTTTAGTTTCACTGTGTCTTCGATCCAAGTTTTTAATTAGGGGAAATGGACTCAGTATGCCAAGTTCAAATCCTGAATGAAGTTGTTTAAAATTCTCTTTGTGTTAATGCCCTTGGGAAAGACATGAATCCATTTCTTCTTTCTCCCCGCCCAAGCTATGGGTAAATAGCAGAGCAGATTGGGCTCTTTAGCTTTGTTATGGCAACCAGTCTAGGAGAAGGAAAACTTTGAATTCAAACCAACTGTATTCCACTGAAGGAAAATTGACCTTATTGTCACATTCTGCTCATGGTGGAGGGGTTGGGTAAATACACAATTGAAGAGATGTTCATCTTTTTTGATAAGAAATGGCAATTATTATCTTTCTCTTTTGATTCCATATTTTACAAAACTCCAGACAAGATCAATACATCTTTGCTCAAATAAGATCAGCTTAATCTTTTGAACTCCAAAGAAGTATGAGGCACTCAGTGAGAATCAAACTCTGCAATAATAGTTTGCCCAGGTAGCTTATGTATGTATTTACCCAACCTCTCTGTCATGAGCAGGATGCAACACATGGTCAAATTTCAAGTGGAGTACAGCAGGTTTGAATTCAGAGTTTTCTTTCTCCTAGACTAGTTGCCTTAAAGAACCCAGGCTACTATTTATGCATAAAATCATGAATGATGATGAGGGGGAGAAAAGGGCATTAGCACAAAGTGAAATACAAACAGTTAGAATTTGAACTTTGGTTGCTGGTCCCATTTTCTACAACAATACTCATTTATGCTAAGAACAAAGCAGGTTCTGGAGGCTGAAAAGATCACCTACAACAAAGAGGATTCTTGGATTAGACATTTCTGGTCACTAAAATTCTACCGGTCATCATGATAGCTAATGTCAACACCAATAAACAATAATTTTTTTGTAGATAACTTCTTTTTTAAAATTTTTATTTACCAGTTGTCAGGTAAATCTTTTGCAGATTTACAGATACATAAAGAAAGTATTGGTGTCTGGAAAATTTATAAATTGAAAAGGTGGAAGAAGTAACTAACTCACCTGAAGAACTTGTGGTGGTACTTCCTTACCAACATTTTTGTTACCAGGTACATTGATAGACTGGGTGGAATCTGAGAAGACCTTCAGGGGTTCAGTAGGAAAGGATTCTTTTCGTTCCTGTTCAGCCACTTGTTGTTTCATGAGGCCAAGCCTCAAGTTTGTACGATTTGTCGGATTGGCATGTTTGATCTCTGGTGAGGGACTGAAAAATTTAAAAAAAGATAAGTAAATAATTAATTATTAGTTTTAAGACTAAAAAAATATTTCAGCTCTAGATAAAAATGAACAACAACAAAATTCATTAAAAATGTAAGGGGTAGTTTATTGGTCATAGCTCATATTTTGGGCTTTGTTAGAAGAGTAAGAGGTAATGCATCTCCAATAATTGGCATATCTATCTATCTATCTATCTATCTATCTATCTATCTAAGAGGTTTATTAAAAAAGTATCAAAACTAAAACTTTATTTACCAAGACAGAAATGAACAATGAAGGAAACATTAATTTTCTTGACATTAAACACAATTATTCCAGTAAGTTTCCCACTGATTAACATACTTTTGAAACTTCTTTTTTAATGTGAAGGTAGCATTGTCATCAAATTTTACCCTTCAGATGAATTTTAAGTTTAGGAAATCAGAAAAAGTTGTTAGGTGTGATGAGTTTTTACCAAGAATGTTTCATTGAATATGTATCAAGACTTTTTTTCAAATTGTAACTGACTTGTTTAGACATTAGACAACAGTCGAGATGCCTACACATCATACACCTTATTATTTAATTTGGCCAACTGTGCATACATTTTTATTCAAATCGTAAATTTTAAATCTTTAAATTATATATATATATATATATATATATATATATAATCTCAAGACCCTGGGCTAAATGAGACGAATGGTCTCATTTAGAAGAAGGTATCTCTAACGGGAAGCCATGTTGCTGCAAGATGTAACTCATCATACAGAATATAAATTTCAAAATAAATAAATTAGTAAATTATTTCTCATTAGAATAATTTTTACTATGATTTTACTATGATCAATAAAAACTGTTAAACCCTTTCTCCTGGTACAATATAAAATTATATATATATATATATAATAGATATTCCACCTGGATAGGCAGTATTTAGTATAACTAAAATCATAAAGGTTTATTGTAAACTTAATACACTTATTTCAATGTATAATTCAGTAAATGTTTATTATTCTGATATTATATTTCTATACAGGATGAAGAAAAATAAATTAATTCAAAAGTATTTGTAAAATTCTGTAAATTCTGTCAATATCTTTAAAAAAAACTGTAAATTACTTTATCTTAACAAAAAAAAAAACCTCCATATTGAGCCACATTTCAGATTTGCTTTAGAAATTTAGATAAATAAATAAATATGGAGGTCAGAGAAGAGTTGATTATTAAGTCTGGGCATCAAGCCTGGTATGTATACTAGTTGACCTGATCAGAACACTAGGATCAGCAATCATCATCATTTTTGGTCTACAGTTTAAGGTCAGAGAGTACATATATTTTGAAATTATGCTCAGTTTGGAGGAAATACAAATTATGGTCTCCTAAACTCCATCCCTTAAGGAGGCTGGAAACAGGTAAGTGGAATGAGAAAAAAATGGGAGGGGCCAGGTAGGAAGCTGAAAGTGTACTTGTTGACCTCCAGATAAACACATTTCAGGGATACCCTAACAAACAAACAAAAAATCTCCAAAAAAAAAAACTCCAACAGACAAACAAACTATATTTTGAAATGTAAGTTTTTACTGCTATTTATTTCTTACAAATTTTAAAAGATTTTTAAATATGAAAAATAAAAATGTATTACTGATAATTTGATACATTCAATGTATTTCCATTTTGTAATTTTTGCAATTAAAAGAAAAACTGGAAAAAATGGGTTAATATTCCATACAACCACAAAACAATTGTTGATCAGAAAGAATAACCTCCAAACTAAAGCAGTTATCTAAAAGACAAACCTATCATAAATAAGACACAGTGAAGTGGAATTATTATATCCTTCATAAGTGAATTAATTGATAAAACTTTTCTTTTTAATTTCTTTTCAGATTTCTGTGTTATTTTCATTGGCATTATTTCAATGGTTTACTAATTTTAGTTTTTAAAATAATCTACTGAAATCTTTGTGATCTTGTTGTCAACTAATCTCTGATAATAAGCATATAAGAATATAAAAACAAACTCTTACAACCTATGTATCCTAATGCCATTCAAATGAAAGTTTACTGTAGTTTGAAAAATGACAAAGCTATCATATCCAATAAATACAAAGGTTTGCCTTGAAATTAATGAAATTGGTTTTATTTTTCAGGTTGGTAACCCTGAATATAAAAAAACAGCTGATCAACATTGACCTTGAACACCTGTGATTACATTCAATTCTAGTTTGCCACTCAGAATTCACATTCAGGTAAATAATTGTGGATTATTACAAAATGTGTTTGGTTAAGTGTCTCATGAAATTGAAACAAAAAACATAACAAGCAACATTATGTGATCAATGAGTTTTTAGAATCAAATATTCCTGTTATACTACAGCCCCTTTACTCCCCTTGATCTTGTGAGAATTTCCTTCTCTCATGATCAAAACTCATGTCTATGGTTACCATTTGGAAACTGTTGAGAACATAGAAAAGGCTGTGATGAACAAATTGAAAGTAATATTACTTGAAGAGTTCCATCATTGTTTTAAGGAATGGGAATCTTTTTATTATTGTGTGGCTTTCAAAAGGAAATATTTTGAAGGTAATGGAGTTTATTAGTAATTAAGTTTAAAAAAAAACAAACTTGATTTAAATCAATTTTTTAAAAACTTAACTTTTCCCTTTTCCCTTTTTCTTTCCTATTTTTCCCTTTCCAAAGAACAAACATACTGTGCTTGCTCCTCAGTTAATTTCTTCAGCCTTGTTTTTGTGTTGGTAAAAACAAACAAAACAAATATCCTTAGAGAAGCTAAAAAGAACATAAAAGCAAAGAATGGAGTATCATAAAAAAGGAGCTTTAAGGTTTCTTAATTAAGGGAGGAAGAAACAAGATTGGATGCAGCTCCTCCATTAAATGTTGTAAGGAGGTTATTGATATCTGACCTTTGACCTAGCATGTACTTATCCACACTTCACACTATTTAAAAGCTGATCATAGAAGAGGGGATATTACTACAAATGACCCCATAAAGACCAGCTCACTGGATTTAATCCTAAGGAGCTCTTTAGAGGGGGGGTGGGAGAGAGAGAGAGAGAAAGAGAGAGAGAGAGAGAGAGAGAGAGAGAGAGAGAGAGAGAGAGAGAGAGAGAGTTTGGGGGTTTATTTCTATGGAGGTAAAAAGGAAATGTGCTTTGGTTTGTAGTGGCTAGAATGGTAATTACCAGGTTTTGGTTAACCTAGGAGAAAGAAAAATGCTTTTTTGTCCTCAGGGTACTAGGAAGTTAAGGATCCCTATCCTTTTAAATAGAGGATTGCATTTGGAAGATGAAAATGTTCACTATATTGTTAACATTAATATTGTGTATGGAGGGGGGTAAAGAGGGTGGATTGAGTCTTGGTCATCAGCTGGAAACTCCATAAGAACGGGGGTGGGTGGGGGTGAAATGAGGAAGGGAAGTCAAGAATTAGTATTTCATTATAACAGAAAGTATCAAGAAATTATAGATTAAAATGTTTTTTTTCTTTTTCACATAATTGCACTGAGTAACATTTGTATGTAGAATGATGAGGGTTTAATCCTTTGGTAGGGGTTGCATACATATTAGTGTGTGTGTGTGTGTGTGTGTGTGTGTGTGTGTGTGTGTGTATGTGTGTGTGCATACATGTACATGTGTGCACCTGTTGGGTGAGGGGGTGGGGTTAAACCTTGATACATTTATTAACATCAAAATATAAGAATCAAGAAAATAACTAAGATTAACTAAGAATTTTACTTTTCAAAAAGCAATTTTGAATAATGATAATAATAATAATAATGATAATAATAATAATTATAACTATAATGATTATAATTATGATAATTATAATTTAACCCCCCCCCCCCAAAAAAAAATAGCTGAAAAAGGTGTGGAACATGAAAGTGATGGTGATACAAATTGTAGTTGGTACCCTTGGAAGAGTCCCCCAGAGGTCTGGTAAAAAGAGTCTGGCAGAACTGGAGATTAGAGGAAGAAATTAAACCATTCAGCAGACCACATCACTGTTAAAAAATGTAGAAGAACCCTGGAGACTTATTATCATGCAGACTTCAGTGAAAAAAATGTATGAAAAACTTGAATAGAGTGGAAAAAAACAAACCAAAAAACCCCAAAACAACAACAAAACAACAACAAATACTTAGACCTTGCTAGAGAACTAAGAAAACTGTGGGACATGAAGGTGAAGGTCATACCAATTGTAATTGGGGCCCTTGGAACGGTTCCCAAAGGTCTGGAAAAGAATTTGGGCGAATTGGAAATCAGTGGAAGAATTGAGACCATCCAGACTACAGCCTTGTTGAGATCGTCTAGAATACTCAGAAGAGTCCTGGAGACCTGAGGATACTTACTGTCACTCAGCCTCCAGTGAACCACCGGCTAAAGCAAGTGTGAAAAACTCAAATGGAGTGAAATAATAATAATAATGCTGATACTAGAGTCCTTATCTTAGTCATTATTGTGATAACACTTTGACTGTTGTACTTTCTAACCTTTTTCAGGTGTTTGTCAAAAATCAGTAAGTGTTTAGGAATTTAAAATTCGACTCTTTATTCAATCCATGAGGTTAAATCATTCTCATTCTTAGAGGATATATTGTATCAGTTAATTCTTCCTTATGGGGTTGATTGTCTCTCCCTCTTCCACTGAATTAGAATATACTGCATAACCCTGAGACTGAACTTACAACCTCCATGTAACTAGATGCAATTTAATCAAGACAGTTGTCATCCACTAGGGGATAACTTTGTAGCATTAAAAAACGGAATATGGTCAGATGAGAAAATTTGAGTATTATTAGTGTATAATAAAAACTGTACTTTGCATTATAAATATATATATAACAAAGTGAATCTGTTTAAGGTAAATAATGCAGTTTTATTACAAACACCAAGAATGCCAAGAAGAAATTCAGTTGTTCAAAATATTTCTGGTATGTTAATGACTCTTCTCAGTTATCAACAAATCTATTTTCGATAATAAGATAATGATTTTATATTATTACACATTAGGAATAATATTAAAGCAATTCTATACACACACACACACACACATACATATCTTATATTCTTTTTTTATAAATTAGTAATAATATCAAAGCAATTTACACAAAGAGAAGAACCTATTTACTTGAACTTATTGAATATAAAAAAGGAAAGTTTTTGGTGATGATTATGATATATATTAATTATCATTTTTGGATTATTTACTATATAGATACATTGGTATTTCTACCCCAAGAATATTAAAGGAATTGCAATTATTCACAATATAGGTTATTTGATTAAGAAGTAGAAATAAAAGTTAAAACAATTAAATAAAATAAAAACTTTTGGAAATTAACAAGTTGCTTTATTTAAAAAAAAAAATTGTTTTAAAAATTAGTTTAGTAAAATCTTAATTCAATATCAATTGATAGAAAATTACAAAATTCAAAAAATATTGATTAGAATATAACTTGAAGAATTTTTAAAAATATGTAAAATATTAAGGAATTATATTATGTTATAAATCTAACCTCTTTTGTAAACGGTCACTGGTAAAAACAAAAGAAAAATGATTTTAAAAATTGTTTACATAATTTGATTTTCATTATTATTAACAACATTCTATTTTTAAATAAAATAAATAGTATTAGAGAATGCAATTTTTTTCTCACTTTATAATTTAAGTAGATTCAGCTTCAAGCAACGTAAGGGACAGAACTGGTTATACAATTAAAATCGAACTGAAACGGTGGCATGACAAGGGAGACAACTCATTACTTTATCGCCATTATTCACTTCTTGCCCAAGCAAGTTTTCATGTTAAAAAAAAAGAAAAAAAGAAAGAAAAATCGTCGTATATTTCATCGACGTGGAAAGATAACTAAAAACCCATTCTTCACACCTTGGCCAATTAAAACCTATTTTGACGATTTAAGAAAAAATCTTTCAAAGATAATAATAGTAAAAATAGTAAAATTTTAATAGTAAAATTTTCAGTTTGGTATGACTAGGCAATTGGAGGAGAAGAAGAAGAAGAAGAAGAAGAAGAAGACATATCAACAGCAAATAAATAAAAATTATTTTATTCGTTCACGAATTCAATTAATTTTTATAAAATTTACTTAACGATCCATTAACTCAGTGAATTCTTCTTTTTAGCAATAGACATCGATTGATGATATCGATATTTATATTTTGGAAGAAGTGAAGGGTACTAGTTAATTAGTATTTCATAGTTATCTCTTTTAAATCGAAAATATCGATAATTAAAAAACAACCCAAAAAACGACATTCAGCACAAATACAGACTCCATAAAATTATTAAGTTGCAAATTGGATTTATTTTACAAGTTAGAACATTTTAAGTGTATTGCTCTATTAAAAGTCTGGCTACGATGTGCCACTTTTTGATGGGTTACAATCATACCATGTGAGTCACATGCATAAAAATGAGAATTTTAGTAATAGACAGGAGTGAAATGCTTGGTCAAATGTTAAAAGTAACCATGTATCATTGATCACCTCCCTTGGACAAGTTAAAGGAATGTCGTTTAAAAATAGGAAATAAATCAAATAAAATTCGGCCTTCAGTATATAAATTAGTAAAATTTTGGATTTTGAATGCGGATTTTCTAAACAGGCAGTTTCTTCTCATTTGGAAGTTTGCCATGACACGATCTTCCTACCCCCCAACTATATTTTCTCCATTTGGCCTCGTGCCATACATAAGCTAAATGTAGGAAATAACAAAAATAGAGTAAATAGAATTTTAAAAAAGCATAAAATTAATCGTAATTAATGAACGTTAACTTCTGATAAAAGAGAGGAAAAAATTAGATAAAAAGTAAATTTACAGTGACACAAATTAAAAAGTTTTAAAATACATAAATTAAAAATGAAAGTTATAAAAATAAATTCTTTTTAAAGTTTTTTATATCAAAATTTTCAATGATTATTTTTTTGGAAACGGTATCTTTTTTTTTTTTTTTACATTTTGATATGCAGCTCAATTACTACTGAGAAGTGAGTTCAATCCTAACTAAGTGCCTCATACCTATGTCATTGGGCTAAATCAAAGAAATTATTAATTTTTAAGAGTACTTTGTAGTATAATGGTTTGCAAGCAAGTTAGAGTAGCAGACAATTGTGCTCCATACTTATGGCCTTGTGTCAAACTAAGCCACACTTGGTAAATGGCTATTTATATTTCAATGATTTAATTAAATAGTATTGAAAATGATATGACTATTTTCTATGACTTTTTCCCTTTCCAGCCAATAGAAAATCAAGATTAAAAAAAAACAAACTTTATCTTTTTGTATAACAGTATAAAATTTCTTAGCTAGAAACCAAAGTTAAAAACCATTTTACATGATTTTTCAATATCTGAAAAAAATCTAGACAAAAAAAAATATGTGTTTACATAGTACAAGCAGTGGCCACCCGGGACCATAAATGTTAACCTTTCCATTTGTAATGACAATCATTCCTTACACAAAATATAGATGTTACTTAAAATCCTGCCATGAGTTTTCACCTACATTCTAAAAAAAACTGACTGAAATGTAAAAAAATTAAACTCAACACTACTTTTAAAAAAAATTTGATTTTCTGGTGACTAGGGAATTTCGAGTTAGATGTCTACTTTATACAGTTAAACAAAAAGATAAAGATTTAGTTTAGTAAACCTGATGGATAAAAAAAGCAAGGGTTCAGTATATCACTATATTTACAGAGTCAATTGAACACCTCTCACTCTTCCTGAAAACTTGTTCCCAAGCGTCATTATTAACCATAGAAAATTTGGTGGATATAGTGCTAACCACGTCTTAATTAAATGAGAGACTGATAAAAAAGATATTTGGGGAATGTACAATGCTGTCTCTGTACTTTTGAGAAGGGTTATTAATATAGAAAGAATTCTTTGGACAATTAAGCTCCTTTACTTTTTGCATGTGATGCTTTGACCAGTACGCTGTCTGGTCTTCTATCAATAAGGAAATACTCTTGGTTTGCCATCTTTATTGAGAGAACAAGAAAAACAAAATTGTATCAAACTATTTCTTTTATTAGACTTTTTTCAGTATGAGCAATAACAATGAGTTTAATTCCATGCTAGTCTTACTTGGAAGACATGTTAATGTGTCAAAAGATCTGAAAATAATTGCATGTAGAAAACAAAAAACAAATTCTGTTTGATAGTTTTCCCTTTGTACTCTGAAGAAAAAGACTCTAAGAGATTTTTTCCTTAGTATTAATTTTATAATTATCTTACTAAGTGTTTACTAGGGTCAGTTTAGCTCAGTCAGTAGAGCATCTGACTAGGAACCACAAGGTTCCAGGTTCAATACCAGCCCTCACCAACTCAGTGTATGAGTAGCACAGGGATCCGTGCAGTAAAGTGAGAAGCTAATGGTAGGTGTGGCGTTTTGCCTCAGATGCTAAAAAACAATGTCCTTGGTCTCGCGCTAGTGAAAAGAAGATAGACTCCCTCACTGTCTGGCTGATACCGACTTTAGGCCACCCCAACGACTTTACTTTTACTTACTTCTGATAGACACACAAGAAGAAAAAAAAAGGACAAAAAAAAGAGGAGTAAATTTAGAAAAAAAGCTTTTAATTTATTAACAGATGTAACCATAAAAGTGAACAATGTTGTTATCCTTATTACAGCAAATTATGGAAAAGATAGCAATAAGAATCAGTAATCACACACACACACACACACACACACACACACACACACACACATATGTATATAAAATGGGCAGTAAAAATTGATTTATTGGAAAAAGATTATAACATTAAAATAATAAAAAAATCAGATAAAGATAATATAATAGAAAAAGGTAAAAAGGCGATGAAAAGTGTTTTGTGTGAAAAGAGTTAACAGATGGTGTTAATGTTTAGATTGAAGCATTACAATCAGCTGTGGTTGGTCAAAGTTAAACAGTTGAGAAAGTCACAGTGAATGATTTTCTATAGACTTGATACTGATCTAGTTTTAAGTCAGTGAAGCTATTATATTGCTTCCTACACACATACTTAAAAAAAATTATTATGAAGAGAGTTTGATAAAGTCTGTTGTTTCAAATCTGATGACAGACCTTTTGGTTTGACCACCGAAATATACAGTATGAATTCATAAAAGAAATGAGTTTTAATTCATTATTAATTAAAGCAGTCATTCTCAAACTTTATCCCCAACTATGGGTAAAAGAGTACCCTAAAGAAAGAGACCACAAGAGTCTCTTTCCTTAGTAAGATGATTATAAAATTAATACTAAGCAGTGAAAGGTAACTTCTGATAGAGACAATAAAAAAGGAATAAATTTAGAGAAACTAAAAAGCTTTTAATTCATTAACAGATGTAACCATAAGGGATAATGATGCAGCTATCCTTATTACAGCAAATCATGGAAAAGATATCAATTAGAATCAGTAATCACACAAATACATGTATAAAATGGACAACCAGTTTAAGAAAAGGAAATCTCTTAATTCAAAACTAGGAGCAGGCAGTCCTTAATCTTTTTCTGGCAACACTTGTAATGACATTAAATTGGATAACAATCTCTTAGATAACATCGGTAGCATCAAGTGGAGAAACTTGCTGCATGGGCAACTGCTAATCTTCCATAAAACCTTTCCCCCCAGGCCTGTGTGTCCTATTCTATAATCTCATGAGACTAACATAAGCCATTACCATTAAGGTGCTTATATAGAATAGTCCACCAGGAAAAATGGGTAAAGAAGAACTACACAAGGAAACAGGCATAATGTGGGATACTCATACTTTTAAATTTTTTAAAACCTTTATATCAAAGATAATTTATATTTTAAAATACTATGTTTTCTAGGGTTGGGCCTAATAATTTCTTTTTTATATATATTTATAGAAGTATTCTGAGTAAAATATTTCTATAGCAGCAGCATAATTTTTTGAATGGTTTTAGTAGAGTAAAAAGAAAAATAGATAACAATAAAAAAGTTTTATAGGTGGACAATTCTATAGAAATACTGAATATATTTGTATAATGGCAATCTAATATATCATGACACATATGAATATACATGCATAGAGGCGTTTGTGGTGTAATGTTTCATTGTAGGAAATGGATACAGCGAGCTGGGTTCAAATCTGGATGAGACTATTTGCATTTCACATAGGACGAATACTTTCAGGAAAGGTATGACTCCAACTATTCTCCCTCCAAATATGGGTAAAAAGTAGGGCAGACTGGGCTCTTTAACTTTGGTATGGCAACCAATCTAGGAGAAGGAAAACTCTGAATTTAAACCTCTGCTTAAAAAATTGGCCTTGTGTTACATCCTGCTCATGCAGAGTGTTTAGTAATAATAATAGAAGTAAATGCTAAAAAAGTGCTCAATACTTTTATAAGTAGAGCAATATAATAAATAGATATTAAAAATAAAAACTCAGAAAGTTCCCTACAACTTCATGAATGTCAAGGTATGAATTTTCCTTTTACTGCTTACCTGAGGATTGTCATTGAGTTTATCCACAGATTGCCTGGATTAATATATATATATATATATATATATATATATATATACAAATACTCTTAGCAGTCTGTAGATATAGACAAATTGCAATAGAAAATGAAACAAAGTGTGCTATATATATCACAAAATTACCAGAATATATTGAATGGAACAGGTTTGAGTAGATTGTTGAACTTTAGCAATTATTCTAGAAATCTTTTCACTGTTGGCAAAGATTCTGATGAAAGTAGTTTCATTTAATGTTAAACAGAAGTTATTTATAAGGGATAAAATGTTACCATTTTACCCCAGTTTACACAAATCATACAATCAGATTAAATATTGTTTTTGTTTTTTTAAATTCATTTTACTGGATATGTTCAATTCTGGGAGTAGATGTTCGTATATTCTGAAAATTTACATAGCACATTTGGGGAGATTGTTGCAGACAACTACTATGTGATGGCATTCAGTTTTGAGAAGAACTGGGTTTACATATTTCTGTTTTTAACTAGAATATGTTTGTCTGAATTGTTAAGAAAATAGAGAAAAGAAAGTGATAATGTACTTGAACTTATTTTAAACCTTAAAATCTGAGTGGCTGGTGTATGTAGCGCTGCATAGAAATATATATACCCAGGGTAGTTTAAATTTTGGGAAAGGAATCCCCATTTCTAAATCACTATTGCCTAGTTACAACCAAGCTGTTATATAACCAATTAAAACATTTTATATTTTAGGATATTTTTAGTCAGAACTCTAGGCTGTATGACCCATGGGTGTGTATAGGGAATCAAGGTTTAAAAAAAAAAAAAAAGATTTGAATAAAACAGAACTGTAGAGGAGTTGTGGAATTTTAAAAGCAATTCTTAAATTACTCAATGATAAAAAATGTTTTAACTCAGAATAAATATAAATGTTAGATTTCTTATTTCATAGATAACACACTATGAGAAACACAAATTTTGTTCCTGGATGCATTATTTCTTATTCTTATTTACTATCTGTAAAAGTATAAAATGTATTCCATTTAAATTTTGCTTTTTGTGCTTATGAATTTTAGAAATTAACTTTTTTTCTATGCAAAAGCAGACAACATTTGCACATTTTTCATTTACATAAGGTCAGACAACAAACAATATATAGATCAAACTTTACACTTATTTACACTAAAAAAATAAACAAAATGTTTAATAAGTTCTAGAAAATGCCCTAACAATACTCAATTGAAATATTCTGGAAAACAGGTAAATTTAATTATCCAGGACACAAAGATCAAGTTGAAGTGAAAATTGGTCTTTTCCATTTAGGCATATGTAATTCGGAAATAATTCTATTCTGCCCAGGAAAAAAAAAAAAAAATTCAATTAACCTTTCTTCAGGTTTTATTTTTCAGGATATATTTTAATTCAAATCTTTTGCAATTTTACAATATAAAAAAAGGATAATTATACATTATATATTATTAATTCAGTGAATCAAAATTCACAAAAAAAAATCAAATAATATATTAAAAAAGTGTCCATAAAACCAGCTGTTTTTGAACACTTTACAATAACAAAAGATAGGAAGAAATGTATGTTAATATATTATAAAATATTGTGAAAATGCATGTAGTGCAAAAATTAATAGTTTTTGTGGTGCTGATAAAAATGCAACTCCCTTCTGCTGTTTATTAAATGCTTTCAATCGATATAGGAAACAACTAATTAGTACACATTTATTATTGCCTCTATTGATATATAAAAGAGTTGGTTTTGTATGTACCAGCTCTACAGACTTGTTAAATAGCATTTATAATTATTCAATCTCTCAATATGTAGCACCTTAAATATATGTTTCATCTCTCTACATATAATGAATGAACATCTATTTTGAACCAATGTAAAATGTAAATGTGCTGGCAACTGCACAATTCTATTAGATATGTATGGCAAATTGCCTGTTTTGGTATCACTGTTGTGGAATATCAGAAAGAAACTACTCAAGAATTGAGAAAAAGAATATGTAGAATATGCTAAAAATATTTATTCTTTATATTGGCCACTAAGTTGTATCCCTTTGATTATCAGCTTTTTTTGTACTTATCAATAATTGTTTTTTTTTTTTTTGTTTAAGTTTTAAACTTCATCTCATTTCATACAAACCCCATAAAGGAAACAAAAACTTGCTTTTTTATTTATTTTTTTTTCATTAATTTTATTGTAAAACACTTGAATTTTGAGCTCCTATCATAAAAAACAAAAACAGTACATCATGAAAATATTTGACAAGTGGTGTTCAAAAAGTTTTGAAAATGAACTATTTATCAAGACAGAAATAACAATTAAAGAAAAATTAACAATTTTCAAAAAAATCCTCTCCACCACGACATTGAACACATTTATTCTGATTAGTCATACATTTATTTGAACCACAGACAGTTGTAAATGTAAAAGTGCTGCACCCTTTGTGAGCAATACGGCCCTGGCACAGTATGTTGGTGAGGGTGCTGCTGTTTCAAAGTATGTAAGTTTTTTTTATGGAGTGGATTTGCAGGCCCCTGCCCACTGGTTTGAATTTAAAGCCCAGTCTGCCTGACTATTTACCAATAACAAGGGAGAGAAGAGAAGGAACTTTCCTCTGACCCAAACATTACTATTTGTTTAAAAAAAAACTGTTTATTTAAAAGGTTTACAAAAATGTAGTTAGATGGACCAAAAAGGTAAATGTTTTTTTTGTCCAAAGGCAAATGATATTAATTACTCATACCTTCCACACCTAGTTTTTAAAAAAATGACTAGTTTTGGCCCAACTTATGACTAAGTGTACTACAATGTAACAGTCCACGTCAGAGTGTAAGTATAAATAAAGAGAAAAAGTTACAGGTGTGGAAATGAAGTTGATTGGCCACATTTTGAAAAAAAAAAGAAAAAAAGAATTTAAATATACTTTTAAAATGAATTTATAAAATTATAATTATCTGTATTTTTTTTTGTTGACAATTGATATATGGATTTATAATTAAAGTGGCTAATAATCAAAGTTCAAACTGAGTTATTGACAATAATGTAGAGTTCCTTTTTTTAAATGTATTTTTAGACTTATCACATGACTGTAGACATTGACTTTAAATGATTAAGTCTACCAAATTTTTTTACACTCCCACTATGTAAACAAAGGTAAATTATTTTAAGGTACTTCAATAAAAGTCTTTTCTGATCACCTCAATTATAACAAATCATGGATGATAGCTTTCCCTGACTATTTACATGTTTACATTAAGGGGTCTTAAATGTGTTATATACAGACAACCTGAAGATAGATTGAAGCCAATCTAAGAAAATCTTTTAAGTGGATTCAATACAAAGTTATTTTGGAGCTGAAATAAGTTGGAATAAATAAAGGTGTCTATTGAAACTGTGTTATACTGTGAAATAGTTGGTCACATAGAGAGACTAAAAGTAATTTTCTGAGGAGTAGCTTTAAATTTTATTTTATTTTTTGTAGGAACAATAATTCATTGCTCTCTATTGTTCAGGATTAAATTATTTCTATGAGATATTACATATATACACTGTCTAATGCTAGTTCAAAAAACTATGTATATATATATATTGGAAAGGCCAGCTGGTGTAATGGTTAAGAGTCCCAGCTTGACAGTCTAGGGTTCGGATCATACACAAAGCGGTCTTCCTGTCTAATAGCCTCTGCTGATGAGGCCTAATAGGCCGAAATGTACATACAGAGATTGATTTTCTTTCGATTTGTTTAGCCTTACATTTGAATAGGTATGCCCACCTAATTCATTAATTATTAATTAATTTTCCAAATTAGGTACAACTTCAATTAAGCACAATATCCCTCTCCAAAAATTGTCGGCTAAATAAAGCCATATCAAAACACATGTGTGTTGTGTTACTCTCATTATTATATATATATATATATATATATAAATATATATAATATATATAATATTATATTACTGATCTTCATGCTTAACTACATCTTTTTAAAGAACTGTGTTAAGTTCTCTTATGAAATCATACACCTTTCAATCTTGGAAATGTAAACTGTCATTAAATATCATCTGATGATGGCCAAGAGCTGAAATTGGTCAGGATTAACAAAATTTAATATGTACAAAAAAATTTTCAACCAATGTCTACATGTCTTTTATTCATGATATATAGTATACACAACACACCACACACACACACACACACACACACAAGTACGCACTGAGATAAATAAATTACAATAACTAGAAGAATGATACTGATTTTGTCATAGAATAGAGTATTAATAAGTGAGGGTTTTGAGTAATTAACGAAGTTTCACCCCTTATTATAGACCTGGTTGCATTATTGATCTTATTGAGATCATTAATTGTAATCAACAAACATTTTATTGGGACAATTCATTTTTGAGGAATTGAAACACATATTCAAGGTTTTTAGTTCAATAGTCCCAAAAACTTGCAAACTCTTGTAGAAGTAATTTTTTTTTAACAAATGTTTAGGAAATATGCATTTTTATCTGACATACTGCTTGTATATAACTTACATAGAGTGTGCAGAACTACACTAATGCCTATGCAGAGGTAGGTAAAGTGAAACTGATCTAGACAAGAAAAGTCGATTAATAACTAGATAATACGGACATTTTATTAGGTAATCTGTGCTAGTGAAGTTTATAATGGTTTTAATATTTTCCACATTATAAGTAAATATTAATAATGATGAAAAATTTTGTTAAATGAATCCAATTATTGTAATCTCGATTTTTAAAGCATACTTGTTTTGGTTTACTGAAACAAAGAAATATAGTAGAGTATAGAGCTGTCCTAGGGCAGATGCCAAGCAATAATTGAGTATAGAACTGTCCTGGGCAGAAGGCCAAGCAATAATTGAGTATTAGCACTGTCCTATGGGAGAGGCCAAGCAATTAAAGCAATATAGATGCTGGTCCCCTAGGGTAGTGCAGAAGCAATAATTAAGAGTGTAGAACTGTCTTAGGGCAGTGGCCAAGCAAATAATAGAGCTGTCCCTAGGGTCAGTGGCAAAGCAAAAATAGAGTGTGAGACTGTCTGAGAAGCAGTGGCCCAATACAATGATTAGTGTATAGAATTTGTCTAGAGTTTATTCAAAATAAGCTCTGAATTGTTGTAACTACAAAAAGAGAAATATAATTATGCAATGTGAGATACTGGGTATACATATAATGAGATAAGCAGATATCATATTTCTTTAGTGTTTCACTAACTCATTTTTTGGGTGTATGCCATGGACGTATACTTATATATTCTAGCCAAGCCTAGATCTAAAGAATGTTTTTGAATTTCAAAGGGATTCCTTGATTGGTTTATAGTTTTCAAGATTTTATAAATTCCTTAAAAAACTGACTCTTGCAAAATATTCAACAGGAGTTAAGGAACAAAAGAGAAATGTTTTTTTCTAGGTGGGTGTGGCAGAATTGGGTAAAATTGGGTTGGGGGGGAAAAAAACAAACCTGGGATTTACCATATAAAACTCTTTGGAACCTTGGATAAGCCAGGGATAGGTGGAAGGATGGGGAATATTCCCTGTTGTGCTATGTTGTCCTTTTACTATAGAATGAAGTTTGCACAAGGTCAAGAAAGTATGGGGCGCCCAGGTGAGAACTGACTTGCTAGAATGTTCTACTAGCCTAACTGCAAACCATTCCACCACGCAAGGCACCCATGCCCAGTTTGTCCTCAATCTGTAAAGATAAAAATG
Source organism: Doryteuthis pealeii (assembly GCA_023376005.1). NCBI lineage: Eukaryota > Metazoa > Mollusca > Cephalopoda > Myopsida > Loliginidae > Doryteuthis > Doryteuthis pealeii. The sequence continues at coordinate 46,759,032 of CM042153.1, forward strand.
CTGCCTCAACACCCACCATGAAAAAAAATTCTTTTTTGTTCTAAACATCTGTTGAATATTTGCAGAGTCAGTTTTAAGATTTATAAACTTGAAACTATAAACCGATAAGGAATCCCTTTGAAATTCAAAAACAGTTTAGATCTTTTGCTTGGCTAGATTTAATAAGTATACGTCCATGCATCACACCAAAAAGAAAATTGAGTTTAGTGAAAGCACTAAAGAAATGATAATCTGCTTATCTCATTTATATGTATAGCGTATCTTCACATTGCATATTTTTATTTTCTCTTTTTGTAGTTTTTACAACAATCAAGGCTTATTTAGAATAACTCTAAGACCAATTCTATACGACTATCATCTGCTTGGCCACTGCCTTAGGACAGTTCTACACTCTATTATTGCTTTGCCAACTACCCTAGGACAGCTCTATTATTGCTTGCCACTGCCCTAAGACAGTTCTACTCTATTATGGCTTTTGGCCACTACCCTAGGACGCTCCTATATTTATTATTGCTTGCCTCTGCCTAGGACAGTTCTATACCAATTTATTTTGCTTGGCCTCGTGCCCCTAGTGGGGGACAGTTCTATACTCCAATATTTGCTTGGCATCTGCCTAGGAACAGCTTCTATACTCTATATATTTCTTTTTTCAGTAAAACAAAACAAAGTATGCATTAAAATGAAGAATACAATATTGGATCATTTTAACAAAATTTATTATCATTATTAATATGTTTACTTATATAATGTGGAAATATTACGACATTATGAATTACTGTACCGCACAGTACCTAATAAAAATGTCCGTAATATCTAGTTATCTATCGACCTATTCTGTCCTTAGATCAGTTTTTCCACTTTCACCCTACCTCTGCATAAGGATTAGTGTGAGTATCTGGCACACTCTATGTAAAGTGTTATATACAGCAGTATTGTCCGTGGATAAATAATGAATACCTTAAAACATTTTGTTTCAAAAAAATTAGTTCTACAGAGTTTTTTGCAAGTTTTGGGGAGACATATTGACTACCTGAAATATGTGTTTCAATTTCCTCAAAAATGAGATTGTCCCAATAAAATGTGTGTGATTAAAATTAAATGATCATATGCTCACTGATGCACAGGTCTATAATAAGGGTGAACAGTTGTACTCACCACTACATTATATCACTATCTATAAAAAATCAGGTATCATCTCTAGTTATGTAATCTTATTTATCATCAGTTTTTCGTGTGGTGTGTGTGGTTGTGTATGTTGTGTGTGTGTGTGTGTGCTGTATGTATTATATATCATGGGAATAAAAAGACATGTAGACATCTGTTCGGAAGAACATTTCCTGTTGTACACATAATAAATGGTGTTAATCCTGAAACTAATTTCCAGCTCTTGGCCATCAATCAGATGATATTTAATTGACAGTTTACATGTTCAATATTTTGAAGTGTACTGAATTTCATAAGAGAGACTTAACACAGTTTCTTAAAAGAGATGTTAGTTAAGCGCATGAGATCAGTATATTATATAGTATATATATATATATATATATATAATATAAGATATAATAATGATATGAGAAGTAAATACAACCATAACAATGCGTTTGATATGGCTTATTGCCGACAATTTTTGGAGAATAGTGCTTAATTGAAGTTGTACCAATTGGAAAATTAAATTGAATAATAGAGATGAATTTAGTGGGCATACTATTCAATGTAAGGTAACAAATCGAGAAAGAATTCAATCTCTGTATGTACAGTTTCGGCCGTATTAGCCTCATCAGCAGAGCTATTAGACAAGGAAGAACCGCTTTGTGTATGAGGCTGAATCCTGACTGTCAAGCTGGGATGAATCCATTGACACAGCTGGCCTTTCCAATATATATAATTACATAGTATATAATTTTGAACTAGCCATTAGACAGTGGTAAATATGTATTAATTATCTCATAGAAATAATTTAGATCTGAACAATAGAGGAGCATGAATTTATTGCTTCTACAAAAATAAATAAATTTAAGCTCTCCTCAGAAAAATTACTTTTTAGGTCCCTCTCTATGTGACCACTATCTTCAACAGTATAACACTTCAATTAGACACCGTTTTATTCGTATCAACTTGATTTCCCAGCTCCAAATAACTTTGTATTGAATCCACTTAAAAGATTTCTTAGGATTGGCTTCAATCTATCTTCAAGGTTGTCTTAATATAACACATTAAGACACGCTTAAATTAAAAATGTAAATAGTCGATGGGAAGCCTTGCATCCATGATTGTTTATAATTTTGAGTGATCAGAAAAAGTACTTGTTAATTGAATGGTACCTTAAAATAATCCTTTTGTTGTTACATAGTGGAGTGTAAATAAAATTCTGTGAAACTTAATCATTTAAAGTCAATGTCTGACAGTCATGTGTAGAGTGCTAAAATACGATTTTAAAAAAAGAGGACTCTACTATTTGTCAATACTGCAGTTTGAAAAAACTTTTGGATTATAGCCAAACTTAAATTAATAAATCCATATTATCAAAATGTCACAAAAAAATACCAGATAATATTAATTTTAAATATTCATTTTAAAAGTATATTTAAAATTCTTTGTTTTTTTTTTTTCATAAAATGTGGCCAATCACGTCATTTCCACACTGTACTTTTTCTGTCTTTGATTTATAGCTTACACCTCTGACGTGGACTGTTTGACAGTGGTATAACAACTTAGTCAATAAGTTGCGCAATAACTATCATTTTGTTTAAAACTAGGTGTGGAAGGGTATGAGTAATAGATATATGGCCATTTGGACAAAAGAAACATTTACCTTTTTGTCATCTACTACATTTTTGTAAACCTTTAAATAAACAAGTTTTTTGTAAACAAATAGTTTAAGTTTGGGTCTTAGAGCAAGAAGTTCCTCTCTGAGTCTCCCTTGTTATTGGTAAATAGTCCCAGGCGCCGTGGGGCTTAAATTTCAAAACCAGGGGGCATGGGGCCTGCCAAAATCACTCCATAGAAAACTACATAACTTGTGAAACAAGCAACCTCACCACAAACTGTTGCCAGCTGGCCGATGCTCACAAAGGGTTGCAAGCACTTTTAGCATTACAATGTCTGGGTCACTAATGTATGACTAGATCAGAATAAGATGTGTTCAATGTTCGTTGGTGGAGAGGAATTATTTTGAAAGAAAATGTTTATTTTCTGTGTAATTGTTTTATTTCTGTCTTGAAAATAGTTCATTTTCAAAACTTTTTGAACACACTGATATATTATTTATTGAATGTACTGTTTTGTTGTTTTTTTTATGATAGGAAGCTCAAATCCAAGTGTTTCATAAAATAATGAAATAAAATAAATAAAAAGCAAGTTTTGTTTCCTTTATGGGGTATTGTAATGAAATGAAGATGAGTTTACTAAACAAAAGAGAAAAAACAATTATTTGATAAGTCACAAAAAAGCTGAATAATCAAAGGGACTACAAATCATAGTGGCCAGATATATAAGAGATAGAATATTTTAGCATATCACCATATTGTTTCCTCAAATTTCTTGAGTAACGTTTCTTTCTGATAATTCCACGATACAGTGACAATCCAAGCAGGAAAAATATCTATAGAATGTGTGGCAGTTGTCAGCAACATGTTACATTTTACATTGTTCAAATATAGGATGTATGAATTGATTAATGATAGAGAGATGAACATTATATTTATAGCTGTACATAATTGAGAGATATGGAAGTACATGTATAATGCTATTTAAACAATGTTAAGAGCTGGTACAGTAAAACAACTCTTTTATATATTCAATAGAGGTCAATAATAATGTACTAATTAGTGATTTGCCTATAATCGGATTGAAACGATTAATAAACAGCAGAGAGGGAGTTTGCATTTTATAGCACCACAAAAACTATTAAAATTTTTGCACTGACATGCAGTTTCAATATTTATGAATTATAACATCACATAATTCTTCTATCTTGTTGTATTGTAAAGTGTTCAAACGAAGCTGGTCTTTAGGACACTTTTTTAAATATATATTTTGCATTTAGTTTGTGAATTTTGATTTCAACTGAATTAATAATATAACTAGGATGTGATAATATCCTCTTTTTTTATATTGTAAAATTTGCAAGAGATTGAAATTAAAGATAACCCTGAAAAATTAAAACCTGGAAGAAAGGGTAATTGAATTTTTTTATTGTCGGGCAGAATAAATTATTCCGAGTAATATGCCTAAATGGAGACCAATTTCTCACTTCAAGCTGGAATCTTTGTGTCATGGATAATTATAATTTGTACCTGTTTTCGCAGAGAATTTCAATCTGAGTAATTGTTAGGGCATTTCTAAGAACTTATTAAAATTGTTGTTTAATTTTTTTAGTGTAAATATGTGAGAGTTGATCTATATATTGTTTGCTTGTCTGACCTTATGTAAATGAAAATGTGAAGATGTTCTGCTTTTGCATAGAAAAAAGTTAATTTCTAAAATTCATTATTCCAGGCACACAAAGCAAATTTAAATGGAATAAATTTTATACTTTTACAGCTAGTAAAATAAAAAATAAGGAAATAATGCATCCAGGGAACAAAATTGTGTTCATAAGTGTTATGCTATGAAATAAGAAATCTAAACATTTATATTTATTTTGAGTAAAAACAATTTTTAATCATTAGTATTTAAGAATTGCTTAAAGATCACAACTCCTCCTCTACAGTTCTGTTTTATTCAAATCTTGTTTTTTTTTTTTTTATAACCTTGATTCCCTATCTACACCATCGGTCATACAGCTAGAGTGTCTGACTAAAAATATGCAATAGAAAATATAAAATGTTTTTAATCGGTTTATAACAGCTTGGTTTAACTAGGCAAATAAGTATTTGAGAAAATTGGGGAGTCCTTCCCAATAATTTAATACTACACCCTGGTAATATATAGTTCGATGTCAGCGCTGAGCATACACATGGCCACTCAAGATTTTAAGGTTTAAAATAAGTCCAAGTACAGTTATCACTTTCTTTTCTCCTAATCTTCCTTAACAAATTCAGACAAAAACATATTCTATGTTTTAAAATCAGAAATTATGTAAACTCAGTCTTCTTCAAGACGGACTGCCATCACGATATAGTTAGTCTGCAAACAATCTCGCAAATGTGCTATGTAAAGTTTTTCAGAATATTACGAACACTACTCCGCAGAATTGAACATATCCAGTAAATGAATGTTAAAAAAACAAAAACAATATTTAATCTGATTGTATGATTGTGTACTGGGTAAATAATGGGTAAACATTTTATCCCTTAGAATACTGTCTGTTTAACATTAAATGAAATACTTCCGATCAGAAATCTTGCAACAGTGAAGAGATTTCTAGAATAATTGCTAAAAGTTTCGAACAATCTGACTCAAACTGTTCCATTCATAATATTCTGTAATTTTTGTGAATATTATAGCAATAACACTTTGTTTCGATTTCTATTGGCAAATTGTCTATATCTAAACGAACTCTAAGAGTAGTTGTAGATATATATAATTATATATATATATATGATTAATCCAGGCAATTCTGTTGATATAACTCAACTGACATATCCTCAGGGTAAGAGTAAAAGGGAAAATTCCATATCCTTGACGATTCAATGCAGTTTGTGAGGGAAAATTTCTGAGTTTTTTTTAATTTTTAGATGATCTATTTATTATACTTGTGCTCTACTTATAAAGTATTGAGCATTTTTAGGCATGTTACTCTATATTATTACTGTTAAACACTCTGCATGAACGTCCAGGATGTGAAGCGACAAGGCCAAGTTTTTGTAAGCAGAAGGTTAAATTCAGAGTTTTCCTTCTCCTAGATTGGTCTGCCACATGACCCAAAGTTTAAGAGAGCCCAGTCTGCCTGCCTACTATTTACCCATATTTGGAGGAGAAGTAGGTGGAGTCATTACCTTTCCTGAAAGTATTCGTCTATTGTGAAAATGCAAATAGTCTCACCAGATTTGACCCAGCTGCTGTAATCCATTTCCTACAATGAACCATTTACACCACAAACGCCTCGTATGCATGGTATATCATATGTGTCATGAATATATAGATTGCATTAATACAAATAATATTCATTAATTTCTATAGAATTGGTCCACCTATGAATGAACTTTTTTATTGTTATCTAGTTTTTCTTTTTACTCCTATCTAAAACCATTCCAGAAAAATTATGCTGCTGCTATTAAATAGTTTACTAGAATTAATTCTATAAATATATAGTAAAAAAAAGAATTATTAAGGCCACCCATAGAAACATGTTATTTAAAATATAAATTATCTTTGATATAAAGGGGTTTTGAAAAGAAATTAAAAGTAGTCAGTTAAATCTCACAATTTGCCCTGTTTTCCTTGGTGTAGTTTTTTCTTCCTTACGCATTTTTCCCTGGGTGGACTATTCTATTATAAGCACTTAATGGGTAAGGCTTATGTGTAGTCTCATGGAGAATTATAGAATAGGACACACAGGGCCTGGGGGGGAAAGGTTTTTATGAAAGATTAGCAAATTGGCCCATGCATCAAGTTTCCTCCAGCTTGATGCACCGATGTTTCTAAGAGATTTGTACCAATTTAATGTCATTACAGAGTGTTGCCAGAAAAGTTAAGGATCTGCCTGTCCTAGTCTTTGAATCTTATGAGATCCTTTTCTTAAACTGGTGTGTTCCATTTTTATACATGGTAATTTTGTCTGTGAATTTACTGATCTGAATTGATATCTTTCCATGATTTGCTGTAAGTAAGGAATAGCCTGCATCATTATCGTGTGGTGACATCTGTATTAAAAATGATTAAAAGCTTGTTTAGTTTCTCTAAAGTTTTATTCTTTTTATTGTCTCTATGCAAGAAGGTACCTTTCACTGCTGTTAGTATTAATTTTTATAGAATCATATTTACTTAGGAAAAGAGACTCTTTGTGTCTGCTTTCTTAGAGGTAACTCTTTACCATAGTTTGGGGGATAAGTTTTGATGAATGACGCTATTTAATAATAATGAATTAAAACCATTTCTTTTTTATGAATTCATACTGTAGTATTTTGCGGTGTCAACCAAAAGGCTGTCCCAATCAGATTTGAAACACAGACTTATCAACTCTTCATAATAAGTTTTTTTTTAAGTGTGTGTGTAGGAAGGCAATATAATGCTTCACTGACTTAGAGAACTAGATCAAGTATCAAGTCCGTATAGAAAACATCACGTGGACTTCTCACTGTTTAACTTGTGACCAAATTCACAGCTATTGTAATGCTTCAATCTAAACATTAACACCATCTGTTAACTTTTTTCACACAAAACATCTTTTCATCGCCTTTTTACCTTTTTTTCTATTGAGTATTAATCTTTATCTGATTTTTTTTATTTATTTAAATGTTATAATCTTTTCCAATAAAATCAATTTTTGTACTGCCCATTTTAGTTATACATATGTGTGTGTGTGGTGTGTGGTGTGTGTGGTTGTGTGTGTGGATTAACTGATCTTTATTGCTATCTTTTCCATAATTTGCTGTAATAAGGGATAACAACATTGTTCACTTTTTATGGTGTCTTGTTTAATAAATTCAAAAGCTTTTTTTTCTAAATTTACTGCCTTTTTTTGTCCTTTTTTTTTTCTTCTTGTGTGTCTACGAGAAGTAAGTAAAAGTAAAAGTCGTTGGGTGCCTAAAGTCCGTGTAATCCAGCCAGACAGTGAGGGAGTCTATCTCTTTCACTAGCGCGAGACCAATGGACATTGTTTTTTTACATCTGAGGCAAACGGCCACACCTACCATTAGCTTCTCACTTTACTGCGCGGATCCCTGGTGGCTACTCATACACTGAAGTTGGGAGGGCTGGTATGGACCTGGAAGCCTTGTGGTTCCGTAGTCAGATGCTGCTACTGAACTGAGCTAACTGACCCTTAAATACACTTAGTAAGAGTAATTAAAAATGAATACTAGGAAAAATTCCTTAGAGTCCTTTTCTCAGAGTACAAAGGAAAACTATCAACAGAATTTTGTTTTTTGTTTTCTTACATGCAATTATTTTTCAGAAATCTTTTGACACTTAACATGTCTTGCCAGTAAAGACTAGCATGGAATTAAACTCATTGTTATTGGCTCCATACTGAAAAAGGTCCTAATAAAAGAAATAGTTTGATACCAATTTTGTTTTTCTTGTCTCGTCAAAGTAAGTAGATGGCAAAGCCAAGGAGCATTGTCTCTTATTGATGAGAAGACCAGACAGCGTACGTGGTCAAAGCATCCACAGCAAAAAGCTAATAGGACCTAATTGTCCAAAGAATCTTTCCTATATTAATAACCCTTTCTTAAAAGTACAGAGACCACCATTGTACATTGCCCCAAATATTCTTTTTTTATCACGTCTCTCACGGTTGCATTCTGCCTGAGAGGGCTAGGCTGCGCGTCGATTGAGCGTGACATGCTTGACATTGGGGGTTGCGGCCAGGTGACGGTAGGGTGAAGGGGATCGGTTACTAGGCTTTCGTGCGGGTCTACGATCTGGAGTCGTAGTCGTAGGAGTCTTCCGTTTGCCGTCGTGGCACGATTGACAGGACGCGCTAGTCCGGACAGGCGAAGGATGCGGTGAACGTGCTGTGAGCTGTTTGCGGTCAAACAAACATACAAAAAAAAAAAACATTTAATTTAAACGTGGTTAGCACTATATCCACCAATATTTTCTATGGGGTTATAATGACGCTTGGGGAACAAGTTTGCAGGATATAGTGAATACTGAACCCTTGCTTTTTTTATCGCATCAGTTTACTAACTAATATCTTTATCTTTTTGTTTAACTGTAAGTAAAGTGAGAACCATCTGACTCTCGAAATTCCCTAGTTCACAGAAAAATCAATTTTTTAAAGTAGTGTTGGATTTAAATTTTTTTACATTTCAGTCAGTTTTTTTTAGAATGTAGGTGAAAACTCATGGCAGGATTTTAAGTAAGCATCTATAATTTGTGTAAGGAATGATTGTCATTACAATGGAATAGGGTTGAACGATTTAAATGGTCCGGTGGCCCTGCCTGTACTATAAGATTGTAACACATATTTTTGTAGTCTAAGAGTTTTTTCAGATATGAATAATCATGTAAATGGTTTTTAACTTTGGTTTCTAGCTAAGAATTTTATGACTGGTATACAAAAAGATATAAGTTGTTTTTTTTAAATCTGATTTCTATTGGCTGGAAAAGGGAAAAGTCATGAAAATAGTCATATCTTGTCAATAGACTATTTAATTAAACCATTGAAATATAATAGCCTTACCAAGTGTGGCTTAGTTTGACACAAGGCGCTAAGTTGGAGCACAATTGTCTGCTAACTGCTAACTTGCTTGCAAACCATTATACTACAAAGTACTTGCTTAATTAATTTTCTTTGAATTTAGCCCAATGACATAGGTAGAGGCCTTAGTTAGGATGACTCACTTCTCAGTGAAGTAAATTGAGGCTGATATTCACAAAATGAAAAAAAAAATAAAATCGTTTCCAGAAAAAGAATCATGAAAATTTTTGATATAAAAAAACTTAAAAAGAATTTATTTTATAACTTTCATTTTAATTATGTATTTAAACTTTTTAATTTGTTGTGCACTGTAAATTTACTTTTTATCTATTTTTTCCTCACTTTATCAGAAGTTAACGTTCATTAATTAACGATTAATTTTAATCTTTTTTAAAATTCTATTTACTCTATTTTTTTGTTATTTCCTACATTTTAGTTGTATGGCACGAGGCCAAATGGAGAAAATAATAGGTGTTGGGGGGTAGGAAGATCGTGTCCATGCAAACTTTCCAAATTGAGAAGAAACTGTCCTGTTTGAAAAATCGCATTGCAGAAATCCAAAATTTTACTAAATTTTATATACTGGAAGGCCGAAATTTTGTTTGATTTATTCCTATTTTTTAGAACGACATTCTCTTTAACTTGTCAAGGGAGGTGAGCAATGATACATGGTTACTTTTTACATTTGGACTCC
>CM042153.1:46769135-46826635 GCA_023376005.1 Doryteuthis pealeii
CTAGTTTTTATAGGAATAATTTTTAGCATATTCTACCATATTCTTTTTCTTCAATTTCTTTGAGTAGTTCTTTTCTGATATTCCACAACAGTGGATACCAAACAGGCAATTTGCCATACATATCTAATAGAGATTGTGCAGTTGCCAGCACATTTACATTTTACATTGTTCAAATAGATGTCATCATATTATGATAGAGAGATGAAACATATTTATTTATTAGCTGTACATATGAGAGATATGAATAATTATTAATGCTATTAAACAAGTCTGTAGAGCTGGCATACATTAAAACCAAAACTCTTTTAATATATCAATAGAGGCAATAATAAATGTTACTAATTAGTTGTTTCCTATATCGATTGAAAGCATTTAATAAACAGCAGAGGGAGTTGCATTTTTATCAGCACCACAAAAACTATTAATTTTTGCACTACATGGCATTTTCACATATTTTTATAATATATTAACATACATTTCTTCCTATCTTTTGTATTGTAAAGGTTCAAAACAGCTGGTTTTATGGACCACTTTTTTAAATATATATTTGATTTTTTTGTGAATTTTGATTTCACTGATTAATAATATTATAATGTATAAATTATCTTTTTTATATTTGTAAAATTTGCAAAGAATTTGAATTAAATATATCCTGAAAATAAAAACCTGGAAAGAAAGGTTATTGAATTTTTTTTTTTTTTCCTGGGCAGAATAGAATTATTCCGAATTACATATGCCTAAAGGAAAAGACCAATTTTTCACTTCAAACTTGATCTTTGTGTCCTGGATAATTAAATTTACCTGTGGCTTTCCAGAAATTTCAATTGAGTAATTGTTAGGGCATTTTTTAGAACTTATTAAAAACATTTCTTGTTTATTTTTTTAGTGTAAATAGTGCTAAAGTTGATCTATATATTGTTGTATGTCTGACTAATGTAAAATGAAAAATGGTTGCCAATGCGTGTCTCTTTGCTAGAAAAAAAGTAATTTTCTAAAATTCATTATTCAGGACACAAAAAGCAAAATTTAAATGGAATAATTTTATACTTTTACAGCATTTAAGTAATAAGAAATAAGAATTTAATGCATCCAGGAACAAAATTTGTGTTCATAGTGTTTATCTATGAAATAAGAAATTCTAAACATTTATATTTATTCTGAGTTAAACATTTTTATCATTGAGTAATTTAAGAATTGCTTAAAATATCACAACTCCTCCTCTACAGTTCTTGATTTTATTCAATCTTTTTTTTTTTTTTATAACCTTATTCCCTATACACCACCCGTGGGTATTTACAGCCTAGAGTTGCTGACTAAAAATATCCTAAAAAATATAAAATGTTTTTAATTGGTTATATAACGCTTGGTTGTAACTAGGCAATAGTGATTAGAAATGGGGATTCCTTTCCCAAAATTTAAACACCTGGGTATATATTTCTATGGCAGCGCTACATACACCAGCCACTCAGATTTTAAGGCGTTAAAATAAGTTTCAAGTACATTTATCACTTCTTTTCTCTATTTTCTTAACAATTCAGACAAACATTTTCTAGTTAAAAACAGAAATATGTAAACCCAGTTCTTCTCAAAACTGAATGCCATCCACATAGTTAAGTTTGTCTGCACAATCTCCCAAATGTGCTATGTAAATTTTCAGAATATACGATCAATCTACTCCAGAATTGACATATCCAGTAAATGAATTTAAAAAAACAAAAACCAATATTTTAAATCTGATTGGTATTTGCATTTGGTGTAACTGGCGTAAAAATGGTAACATTTTATCCCTATAAATAACTTCTGTTTAACATTAAATGAAAACTACTTTTCACAGGAATCTTTGCCAACAGTGAAAAAGATTTCTAGAATAATTGCTAAAGTTCAACAATCTTTACTCAAACCTGTTCCATTCAATATATTCTTGGTAATTTTGTGATATATATAGCACACTTTGTTCATCTATTGCAATTTGTCTATAATTCTACAGACTGCTAAGATTATTTTATATATATAATATATATTATATAATATATATATATTAATCCAGCAATCTGTGGATAAAACTCAATGACAATCCCTCAGGTAAGCAGTAAAAGGAAAATTCATACCTGGACATTCTGAAGTTTGTAGGGAAACTTTTCTGCAGTTTATTTTTAATAATCTTTATTATATTTACTCTACTTATAAAGTATTGAGCAACTTTTTAGCATTTTACTTCTATTATATTACTAAACACTCGCATTGGAGCAGGATGTAACACAAGGCCAATTTTTTTAAGCAGGGTTTAAATTCAGAAGTTTCCTTCTCCTTTAGATTGGTTGCCATCCAAAGTAAGAGCCCAGTCTGCCCTTACTATTTACCATATTTGGAGGGGAGAATTAGTTGGAGTCATACCTTTTCCTGAAAAGTATTCCGTCCTATGTGAAATGCAAATAGTCTCATCCAGATTTGAACCCAGCTCGCTGTATCCATTTCCTACAATGAAAACCCATTACACCACAAACGGGCCTCTATGCAGTATATTCATTGTGTCATGATATATTAGATTGCCATTATACAAAATATATTCAGTAATTTCTATAGAATTGTCCACCGGTGAATAAAACTTTTTTATTGTTATCTATTGTTCTTTTACTCTACTAAAACCATTCAAAAATAATTATGCTGCTGCTATAGAATATTTTATCAGAATACTTCTATAAATATATATAAAAAAAGAAATTATTAGGCCCAACCCATAGAAACATAGTATTTTAAAATATAAATTATCTTGATATAAAGGTTTAAAAGAATTAAAAAGTATTGAGTATTTCCCACATTATGACCTGTTTCCTTGTGTAGTTCTTCTTACCCATTTTTCCTGGGTGGACTATCTATATAAGCGCAACCTTAATTGGTAATGCCTTATGTTAGTCTCATGAGAGTATAGAATAGACAACACAGGCCTGAGGGGAAAGGTTTTATGGAAGATAGCAGTTGCCCATGCAGCAAAGTTTCTCCACTTGATGGCTACGATGGTTATCTAAGAGATGTTATTCCAATTTAATGTCATTACAAGTGTTAGCCAGAAAAAGATAAAGGGACTTGCCTTGCTCCTACGGTTTTGAATTAAGAGAATTCCTTTTCTTAAACTGCGTTGTCCATTTAACATGTATTTTGTGATTACTGATTCTAATTGATATCTTTTCCATGATTTGCTGTAATAGGATTAGCTGCATCATTATCCCTTATGGTTACATTCTGTTAAGAATTTAAAAAGCTTTTTAGTTTCTCAAAATTTATTCCTTTTTTATGTCTCTATCAGAGTTTACCTTTCACTGCCTTAAGAATTAATTTTATAATCATCCTTACTTAAGGAAGAGGCTCTGGTTCTCTTTCTTTAGGGTACTCTTTTACCATAGTTGGGGATAAAGTTGAGAAGACTGCTTTAATAATAATGATTAAAACTCATTTCTTTATGAATTTCATACTGTATATTTCGGTGGTCAAACCAAAAAGGTCTGTCTATCAGATTTGAAACACCAGACTTTTATCAAACTCTTCATAATAATTTTTTTAAGTATGTGTTTGAGGAAGCAAATATAATAGCTTCACTGACTTAAAACTTAGTCGTATCAAGTCTATAGAAAATCATTCACTGTGAACTTCTCAACTGGTTTAACTTTGACCCAACCACAGCTGATGTAATGCTTCAATCTAAACATTACACCATCTTTAACTCTTTTCACACAAAACACTTTTTCATCGCCTTTTTACCTTTTTCTATATATATATCTTTTATCTGATTTTTTTATTATTTTAATGTTATAATCTTTTTCAAAAATCAATTTTTACTGCCCATTTTATATACATATGGTGTCGTGTGTGTGTTGTGTGTGTGGTGTGTGTGTGTGTTTTGTGATTACTGTTCTTATGCTATCTTTTCCATAATTTGCTGTATAAGGATAACAACATGTTCACTTTTTTATGGTTACATCTGTTAATAAATTAAAAGGCTTTTTTTTTCTAAATTTACTCCTCTTTTTTTGTCCTTTTTTTTCTTCGTGTGTGTCTATCAGAAGTAAGTAAAAGTAAAGTCGTTGGGGTGCCTAACAGTCGGTATCAGCCAGACAGTGAGGAGTCTATCTTTCTTTCACCTAGCGCGAGACAAGGACATTGTTTTTAGCATCTGGAGGCAAAACGCCACAACCTTTCCATTTAGCTTCTCCAACTTTATGCACGGATCCCTGTGCTACTTCATACACTGAGTTGGTGAGGGCTGGTATTGAACCTGGGAACCTTGTGGTTCCTAGTCAGATGCCTCTACTGACTGAGCTTAAACTGACCCTAGTAAACACTTAGTAAGATAATTATAAAATTTATACTACGGGAAAAATTCTCTTAGAGTCTTTTTCTTCAGGAGTACAAAGGGAAAACTATCAACAGAATTGTTTTTTGTTTCTACATGCAATATTTCAGATTCTTTGACACATTAACTGGTCTCAAGAAGACTTAGCATGGAATTAAACTCATTGTTATTGCTCATACGAAAAAAGTCTAATAAAATAAATAGCTTTGATACAATTTTGTTTTCTTGTCTCTCAATAAAGATGGCAAACCAAGAGTATTTCCTTATTGATTAGAAGACAGACAGCGTACTGGGTAAAGCATCACATGCAAAAAGTAAAAGGAGCTTAATTGTCCAAAGAATTCTTTCTATATTTAAAAAAAAAACTAAACCCTCTCAAAAGTACAGAGACAGCATTGTACTTCCCCAAAATATCTTTTTTCATTCAGTCTCTTCATTTAATTAAGACGTGGTTAGCCACTCATATCCACCAATTTTCTTATGGTTAAAATGACGCTTTGGGAAACAAGTTTTTCAGGAAGAGTGAGAGGTGTTCAATTGACTCTGTAAATATAGTGATTATACTGAACCCTTGCTTTTTTATCCATCGGTTTACTAAACTAAAATCTTATCTTTTTGTTTAACTGGTATAAGTAGACATCTAACTCGAAATTTCCCTAGTCACCAGAAATCAAATTTTTTTTAAAAGTATGTTGAGTTAATTTTTTTTACATTTCAGTCAGGTTTTTTTTAGAATGTAGGTGAAACTCATGCAGGATTTTAAGTAACATCTATATTTGTGTAAGGAATGATTGTCATTACAAATGCGAAAGGTTAACATTTTATGGTCCCGGGGGCCCACTGCTTGTTACTATAGATGAACCACATATTTTTTTTTTAGTCTAGATTTTTTTCAGATATTTGAAAATCATGTAAAATGGTTTTTAACTTTGTTTCTAGCTAAGGAAATTTTAATACTGTTATACAAAAAAGGATAAAGTTTTGTTTTTTTTAATCTGATTTTCTATTGGCTGGAAGGGAAAAAAGTCATAGAAAATTAGTCATATCATGTTTCAATTACTATTTAATTAAATCATTGAAATATAAATAGCCATTTACCAGTGTTGCTAGTTGACACAAGGCATAAGTATGGAGCACAATGTCTGCTACTCTAACTTGCTTGCAAACCATTATATAAAAGTACTCTAAAAATTAATAATTTCTTTGATTTAGCCAATGACATAGGTATGAGGCACTTAGTTAGGATTAACTCACTTCTCAGTAGTAATTTGAGCTGCATATCAAATGTAAAAAAAAAAATAAAAGATACCGTTTCAAAAAAATAATTCATTGAAATTTTGATATAAAAACTTTAAAAAGAATTATTTTTATAACTTTCATTTTAATTTATGTATTTTAAAACTTTTTAATTTTGTGTCACTGTAAATTTACTTTTATCTAATTTTTTCCCTCTTTTTAATCAGAAGTTAACGTTCATTAATTACGATAATTTTTATGCTTTTTTTAAAATTCTATTTACTCTATTTTGTTATTTCCTACATTTAGCTTATGTTATGGCACGAGGCCAAATGGAGAAAATATAGTGGGGGGTAGAAGATCGTGTCATGGCAAACTTCCAAATGAGAAGAAACTGCCTGCTTAGAAAATCCGCATTCAAAATCCAAAATTTACTAATTTATATTACTGAAGGCCGAATTTTGTTTGATTTATTTCCTATTTTTTTTAAAACGACATTCCTTTAACTTGTCCAAGGAGTGTGATCAATGAACATGGTTACTTTAACATTTTGACCAATCATTTCACTCCTGGTCATTACTAAAATTCTCATTTTATGGCATGTGACTCACATTGGTATGATTGTAACCCATCAAAAGTGGCACATCGTAGCCAGACTTTTAATAGGAGCAATTACACTTAAAATGTTCTAACTTGTAAAAATAAAAACCAATTTGCAACTTAAGAATTTATGAGTCTGATTTGTTGCTGAAATGTCGTTTTTTTGGTTGTTCTTTTAATTATCGATATTTCGCATTTAAAAGAGGATTACTATTGAAATTACTAATTAACTAGTACCCTTCACTTTCTTCCAAATATAAATATCGATATCATCAATCGATGTCTTTGCTAAAAGAAGAATTCACTGAGTTAAATGGATCGTTAAGTAAAATTTTTTATTAAAAATTAATTGAATTCGTGAACGAATAAAATAATTTTTATTTATTTTTGCTGTTGATATGTCTTCTTCTTCTTCTTCTTCTTCTTCTTCTCCTCCAATTGCCTGTCATACCAAATTGAAAAATTTTACTATTAAAATTTTACTATTTTTACTATTTTATTATCTTTTGAAATTTTTTCTTAAATCGTCAAAATTAGGTTTAATTGGCCAAGGTGTGAAGAATGGGTTTTTAGTTATCTTTCCACGTCGATGAAATATACGACGATTTTTCTTTCTTTTTTTCTTTTTTTAACATCAAACTGCTTGCGGCAAGAAGTGAATAATGGCGATTAAAGTAATGAGTTGATTCTTCCTTGTCATATGCCACCGTTTCAGTTCGATTTTAATTGTTATAACCAGTTCTGTCCCTTACGTTGTTGAAGCTGAATCTACTTAAATTATAAAAGTGCAGAAAAAATTGCATGCTCTAATACTATTTTATTTTATTTTAAAAATAGAATGTTGTTAATATAATGAAAATCAAATTATGTAAACAATTTTTAAAATCATTTTTCTTTTGTTTTTGTTACCAGTGGACCGTTTACAAAAGAGGTTAGATTTATAAACATAATATAATTTTCCTTATATTTACAT
Organism: Doryteuthis pealeii; assembly: GCA_023376005.1. Taxonomy (NCBI): domain Eukaryota; kingdom Metazoa; phylum Mollusca; class Cephalopoda; order Myopsida; family Loliginidae; genus Doryteuthis; species Doryteuthis pealeii. The sequence continues at coordinate 46,776,293 of CM042153.1, forward strand.
ATTTTTAAAAAATTCTTCAAGTTAATTCTTAATCAATATTTTGAATTTGTAATTTTCTATCAATTGATATTTGAATTTAAAGATTTACTAAACTAATTTTTAAAAACATTTTTTTTTTTAAATAAAGCAAACTGTTAATTTCCAAAAGTTTTTATTTTATTTGAATTGTTTTAACTTTTATTTCACTTCTTAATCAAGATAACCTATATTGTGAATAATTGCAATTCCTTTAATTATTCTTGGAGAAATACCAATGTATCTATATAGTAAAAATCCAAAAATATAATTAATATATATATAATCATTCACAAAAACTTTCCTTTTTTATTATTCAATAAAGTCAAGTAAATAGGTTCTTCTCTTTGTGTAAAATGCTTATGATTATTATTACTAATTTTATAAAAAAGAAAGTTTTTGCGTGATGATTATGATATATATTAATTATCATTTTGGATTATTTACTATATAGATACATTGGTATTTCTACCCCAAGAATATTAAAGGAATTGCAATTATTCACAATATAGGTTATTTGATTAAGAAGTAGAAATAAAAGTTAAAACAATTAAATAAAATAAAAACTTTTGGAAATTAACAAGTTGCTTTATTTAAAAAAAAAATTGTTTTAAAATTAGTTAGTAAAATCTTAATTCAATATCAATTGATAGAAAATTACAAAATTCCAAAAAATATTGATTAGAATATAACTTGAAGAATTTTAAAAATATGTAAAATATTAAGGAATTATATTTAGTTTATAAATCTAACCTCTTTTGTAAACGGTCACTGGTAAAAACAAAAGAAAATGATTTTAAAAATGTTTACATAATTTGATTTCATTATTATTAACAACATTCTATTTTTAAATAAAATAAATAGTATTAGAGAATGCAATTTTTTCTCACTTTATAATTTAAGTAGATTCAGCTTCAAGCAAACGTAAGGACAGAATGGTTATACAATTAAAATCGAACTGAAACGGTGGCATGACAAGGGAGACAACTCATTACTTTATCGCCATTATTCACTTCTTGCCCAAGCAAGTTTTCATGTTTAAAAAAAAAGAAAAAACGAAGAAAAATCGTCTTATATTTCATCGACGTGGAAAGATAACTAAAAACCCATTCTTCACACCTTGGGCCACATTAAAACCTATTTTGACGATTTAAGAAAAAATCTTTTCAAAGATAATAATAGTAAAAATAGTAAATTTTAATAGTAAAATTTCAGTTTGGTATGGACTAGGCAAATTGGAGGAGAAGAAAGAAGAAAAGAAGAAAGAAGAAGACATATCAACAGCAAATAAATAAAAATTATTTTATTCGTTCACGAATTCAATTAATTTTTTATAAATTTACTTAACGAATCCATTTAACTCAGTGAATTCTTCTTTTTAGCAATAGACATTCGATTGATGATATCGATATTTATATTTGGAAGAAGTGAAGGGTACTAGTTAATTAGTATTTCATAGTTATCTCTTTTAAATCGAAATATCGATAATTAAAAGAACACCCAAAAAAACGACATTTCAGCACAAATACAGACTCCATAAAATTATTAAGTTGCAAATGGATTTATTTTACAAGTTAGAACATTTTAAGTGTATTGCTCTATTAAAAGTCTGGCTACGATGTGCCCACTTTTTGATGGGTTACAATCATACCATGTGATCACATGCATAAAAAGAGAATTTAGTAATAGACAGGAGTGAAATGCTTGGTCAAATGTTAAAAGTAACCATGTATCATTGATCACCTCCCTTGGACAAGTTAAAGGAATGTCGTTTAAAAATAGGAAATAAATCAAACAAAAATTCGGCCTTCAGTATATAAATAGTAAAATTTTGGATTTTTTGAATGCGGATTTTCTAAACAGCAGTTTCTTCTCATTTGGAGTTTGCCATTGACACGATCTTCCTACCCCCAACTATATTTTCTCCATTTGGCCTCGTGCCATACATAGCTAAATGTAGGAAAATAACAAAAATAGAGTAAATAGAATTTTAAAAAAGCATAAAATTAATCGTAATTAATGAACGTTAACTTCTGATAAAAGAGAGGAAAAAATAGATAAAAAGTAAATTTACAGTGACACAAATTAAAAAGTTTTAAAAATACATAAATAAAAATGAAAGTTTTAAAATAAATTCTTTTAAAGTTTTTATATCAAAATTTCAATGATTATTTTTTGGAAACGGTATCTTTATTTTTTTTTTTACATTTTGATATGCAGCTCAATTACTACTGAGAAGTGAGTTCAATCCTAACTAAGTGCCTCATACCTATGTCATGGGCTAAATCAAGAAATTATTAATTTTTAAGAGTACTTTGTAGTTATAATGGTTTGCCAAGCAAGTTAGAGTAGCAGACAATTGTGCCTCCATACTTATGGCCTTGTGTCAAACTAAGCCACACTTGGTAAATGGCTATTTATATTTCAATGATTTAATTAAATAGTATTGAAAATGATATGACTATTTTCTATGACTTTTCCTTTCCAGCCAATAGAAAACAGATTAAAAAAAAACAAACTTTATCTTTTTGTATAACAGTATAAAATTTCTTAGCTAGGAAACCAAAGTTAAAAACCATTTTACATGATTTTTCAATATCTGAAAAAAATCTAGACTAAAAAAAAAATATTGTGTTTACATCTATAGTACAAGCAGTGGCCACCCGGGACCATAATGTTAACCTTTCCATTTGTAATGACAATTCATTCCTTACACAAAATATAGATGTTACTTAAAATCCTGCATGAGTTTTCACCTACATTCTAAAAAAAACTGACTGAAAATGTAAAAAAATTAAACTCAACACTACTTTTAAAAAAAATTTGATTTTCTGGTGGACTAGGGAATTTCGAGTTAGATGTCTACTTTATACAGTTAAACAAAAAGATAAAGATTTAGTTTAGTAAACCTGATGGATAAAAAAAGCAAGGGTTCAGTATATCACTATATTTACAGAGTCAATTGAACACCTTCTCACTCTTTCTGAAAACTTGTTCCCAAGCGTCATTATTAACCATAGAAAATTTGGTGGATATAGTGCTTAACCACGTCTTAATTAAATGAGAGACTGATAAAAAAGATATTTGGGGAATGTACAATGCTGTCTCTGTACTTTTGAGAAGGGTTATTAATATAGAAAGAATTCTTTGGGACAATTAAGCTCCTTTACTTTTTGCATGTGATGCTTTGACCAGTAGTGTCTGGTCTTCTATCAATAAGGAAATACTCTTGGTTTGCCATCTTTATGAGAGAAACAAGAAAAACAAAATTGTATCAAAACTATTTCTTTTATTAGACTTTTTTTCAGTATGAGCAATAACAATGAGTTTAATTCCATGCTAGTCTACTTGGAAGACATGTTAATGTGTCAAAAGATCTGAAAATAATTGCATGTAGAAAACAAAAAAAACAAATTCTGTTTGATAGTTTTCCCTTTGTACTCTGAAGAAAAAGACTCAAAAGAGAATTTTTCCTTAGTATTAATTTTATAAATTATCTTACTAAGTGTTTACTAGGTCAGTTTAGCTCAGTCAGTAGAGCATCTGACTAGGAACCACAAGGTTCCAGGTTCAATACCAGCCCTCACCAACTCAGTGTATGAGTAGCACAGGGATCCGTTGCAGTAAAGTGAGAAGCTAATGGTAGGTGTGGCGTTTTGCCTCAGATGCTAAAAAAAACAATGTCCTTGGTCTCGCGCTAGTGAAAAGAAGATAGACTCCCTCACTGTCTGGCTGATACCGACTTTAGGCCACCCCAACGACTTTACTTTTTACTTACTTCTGATAGACACACAAGAAGAAAAAAAGACAAAAAAAAGAGGAGTAAATTTAGAAAAAAAGCTTTTAATTTATTAACAGATGTAACCATAAAAGTGAACAATGTTGTTATCCTTATTACAGCAAATTATGGAAAAGATAGCAATAAGAATCAGTAATCACACACACACACACACACACACACACACACACACACACACATATATATAAAATGGGCAGTAAAAATTGATTTATTGGAAAAAGATTATAACATTAAAAATAATAAAAAAATCAGATAAAGATAATATATAGAAAAGGTAAAAAGGCGATGAAAAGTGTTTGGTTGAAAAGAGTTAACAGATGGTGTTAATGTTTAGATTGAAGCATTACAATCAGCTGTGGTTGGTCAAAGTTAAACAGTTGAGAAAGTCACAGTGAATGATTTTCTATAGACTTGATACTGATCTAGTTTTTAAGTCAGTGAAGCTATTATATTGCTTCCTACACACATACTTAAAAAAATTATTATGAAGAGAGTTTGATAAAGTCTGTTGTTTCAAATCTGATGACAGACCTTTTGGTTTGACCACCGAAATATACAGTATGAATTCATAGAAGAAAATAGTTTTTAATTCATTATTAATTAAAGCAGTCATTCTCAAACTTTATCCCAACTATGGGGTAAAAGAGTACCCTAAGAAAGAGACCACAAGAGTCTCTTTCCTTAGTAAGATGATTATAAAATTAATACTAAGCAGTGAAAGGTAACTTCTGATAGAGACAATAAAAAAGGAATAAATTTAGAGAAACTAAAAGCTTTTAATTCATTAACAGATGTAACCATAAGGGATAATGATGCTGCTATCCTTATTACAGCAAATCATGGAAAAGATATCAATTAGAATCAGTAATCACACAAATACATGTATAAAATGGACAACCAGTTTAAGAAAAGGAAATCTCTTAATTCAAAACTAGGAGCAGGCAGTCCTTAATCTTTTTCTGGCAACACTTGTAATGACATTAAATTGGATAACAATCTCTTAGATAACATCGGTAGCATCAAGGGAGAAACTTGCTGCATGGGCAACTGCTAATCTTCCATAAAACCTTTCCCCCCAGGCCTGTGTGTCCTATTCTATAATCTCATGAGACTAACATAAGCCACTACCATTAAGGTGCTTATATAGAATAGTCCACCCAGGAAAAATGGGTAAGAAGAACTACACAAGGAAACAGGCATAATGTGGGATACTCATACTTTTAAATTCTTTTAAAACCTTTATATCAAAGATAATTTATATTTTAAAATACTATGTTTCTATGGGTTGGGCCTAATAATTTCTTTTTTTATATATATTTATAAAGTATTCTGAGTAAAATATTCTATAGCAGCAGCATAATTTTTTGAATGGTTTTAGTAGAGTAAAAAGAAAAATAGATAACAATAAAAAAGTTTTATAGGTGGACAATTCTATAGAAATACTGAATATATTTGTATAATGGCAATCTAATATATCATGACACATATGAATATACATGCATAGAGGCGTTTGTGGTGTAATGTTTCATTGTAGGAAATGGATACAGCGAGCTGGGTTCAAATCTGGATGAGACTATTTGCATTTCACATAGGACGAATACTTTCAGGAAAGGTATGACTCCAACTATTTCTCCCTCCAAATATGGGTAAAATAGTAGGGCAGACTGGGCTCTTTAACTTTGGTATGGCAACCAATCTAGGAGAAGGAAAACTCTGAATTTAAACCTCTGCTTAAAAAATTGGCCTTGTGTTACATCCTGCTCATGCAGAGTGTTTAGTAATAATAATAGAAGTAAATGCTAAAAAAGTGCTCAATACTTTATAAGTAGAGCAATATAATAAATAGATATTAAAAATAAAAACTCAAAAGTTTCCCTACAACTTCATGAATGTCAAGGTATGAATTTTCCTTTTACTGCTTACCTGAGGATTGTCATTGAGTTTATCCACAGATTGCCTGGATTAATATATATATATATATATATATATATATATATATACAAATACTCTTAGCAGTCTGTAGATATAGACAAATTGCAATAGAAATGAAACAAAGTGTGCTATATATATCACAAAATTACCAGAATATATTGAATGGAACAGGTTTGAGTAGATTGTTGAACTTTAGCAATTATTCTAGAAATCTTTTCACTGTTGGCAAAGATTCTGATGAAAGTAGTTTCATTTAATGTTAAACAGAAGTTATTTATAAGGGATAAAATGTTACCATTTTTACCCAGTTACACAAATCATACAATCAGATTAAATATTGTTTTTGTTTTTTTAAATTCATTTTACTGGATATGTTCAATTCTGGGAGTAGATGTTCGTATATTCTGAAAAATTTACATAGCACATTTGGGAGATTGTTGCAGACAACTACTATGTGATGGCATTCAGTTTGAGAAGAACTGGGTTTACATATTTCTGTTTTTAACTAGAATATGTTTGTCTGAATTGTTAAGAAAATAGAGAAAAGAAAGTGATAATGTACTTGAACTTATTTTAACCCTTAAAATCTGAGTGGCTGGTGTATGTAGCGCTGCATAGAAATATATATACCCAGGGTAGTTTAAATTTTGGGAAAGGAATCCCCATTTCTAAATCACTATTGCCTAGTTACAACCAAGCTGTTATATAACCAATTAAAACATTTTATATTTTTAGGATATTTTTAGTCAGAACTCTAGGCTGTATGACCCATGGGTGTGTATAGGGAATCAAGGTTATAAAAAAAAAAAAAGATTTGAATAAAATCAGAACTGTAGAGGAGTTGTGGAATTTTAAGCAATTCTTAAATTACTCAATGATAAAAATGTTTTAACTCAGAATAAATATAAATGTCTAGATTTCTTATTTCATAGATAACACTATGAGACACAAATTTTGTTCCTGGATGCATTATGCATTATTTGTCCTGAATAATGAATTTTAGAAATTAACTTTTTTTCTATGCAAAAGCAGACACATTTGCACATTTTCATTTACATAAGGTCAGACAACAAAACAATATATAGATCAAACTTTACACTTATTTACACTAAAAAAATAAACAAAAATGTTTAATAAGTTCTAGAAAATGCCCTAACAATTACTCAATTGAAATATTCTGGAAAACAGGTAAATTTAATTATCCAGGACACAAAGATCAAGTTTGAAGTGAAAAATTGGTCTTTTCCATTTAGGCATATGTAATTCGGAAATAATTCTATTCTGCCCAGGAAAAAAAAAAAAAAATTCAATTAACCTTTCTTCCAGGTTTTATTTTCAGGATATATTTTAATTCAAATTCTTTGCAAATTTTACAATATAAAAAAAAGGATAATTTATACATTATATATTATTAATCAGTGAAATCAAAATTCACAAAAAAATCAAAATATATATTTAAAAAAGTGTCCATAAAACCAGCTGTTTTGAACACTTTACAATAACAAAAGATAGGAAGAAATGTATGTTAATATATTATAAAATATTGTGAAAATGCATGTAGTGCAAAAATTAATAGTTTTTGTGGTGCTGATAAAAATGCAACTCCCTTCTGCTGTTTATTAAATGCTTTCAATCGATATAGGAAACAACTAATTAGTACATTTATTATTGCCTCTATTGATATATAAAAGAGTTGGTTTTATGTACCAGCTCTACAGACTTGTTTAAATAGCATTTATAATTATTCATATCTCTCAATATGTACAGCTATAAATATATGTTCATCTCTCTATCATAATAATGATGACATCTTATTTGAACAATGTAAAATGTAAATGTGCTGGCAACTGCACAATTCTATTAGATATGTATGGCAAATTGCCTGTTTGGTATCACTGTTGTGGAATATCAGAAAGAAACTACTCAAGAAATTGAGAAAAAGAATATGGTAGAATATGCTAAAATATTTATTCTTATATATTGGCCACTAAGTTGTATCCCTTGATTATTCAGCTTTTTTTGTACTTATCAAATAATTGTTTTTTTTTTTGTTTAAGTTTTAAACTTCATCTCATTTCATACAATACCCCATAAAGGAAACAAAACTTGCTTTTTATTTATTTTTATTTTCATTAATTTTATTGTAAAACACTTGAATTTGAGCTCCTATCATAAAAAAACAAAAACAGTACATCATAAATATATACAAGGTGTGTTCAAAAAGTTTTGAAAATGAACTATTTATCAAGACAGAAATAAACAATTAAAGAAAATTAACATTTTCTTCAAAATAATTCCTCTCCACCAACGACATTGAACACATTTATTCTGATTAGTCATACATTTAGTTGACCCAGACATTGTAAATGTAAAAGTGCTGCACCCTTGTGGAGCATACGGCCACTGGCACAGTATGTTGGTGAGGGTGCTGCTGTTTCAAAGTATGTAAGTTTTTATGGAGTGGATTTGCAGGCCCCATGCCCACTGGTTTTGAATTTAAGCCCAGTCTGCCTGACTATTTACCAATAACAAGGGAGAGAAGAGAGGAATTCTTGCCTCTGACCCAAACATTACTATTTGTTTAAAAAAAACTGTTTATTTAAAAGGTTTACAAAAATGTAGTAGATGGACAAAAAGGTAAATGTTTCTTTTGTCCAAATGGCATGATATTAATTACTCATACCTTCCACACCTAGTTTTAAAAAATGACTAGTTTTGGCCAACTTATGACTAAGTGTACTACAATGTAAACAGTCCACGTCAGAGGTGTAAGTATAAATAAAGAAGAAAAAAGTTACAGGTGTGGAAATGAAGTTGATTGGCCACATTTATGAAAAAAAAGAAAAAAAGAATTTAAATATACTTTTAAAATGAATTTATAAAATTATAATTATCTGTATTTTTTTTTGTTGACAATTGATATATGGATTTATAATTAAAGTGGCTAATAATCAAAAGTTCAAACTGAGTATTGACAAATAGTAGAGTTCCTTTTTTTAAATGTATTTTAGACTTATCACATGACTGTAGACATTGACTTTAAATGATTAAGTTCACAGAATTTTATTTACACTCCCACTATATAAACAAAGGTATTATTTTAAGGTACATTCAATTAAAAGTCTTTTTCTGATCACTCAAATTATAACAATCAGGGATGATAGCTTTCCCTGACTATTTACATGTTTACATTAAGGTGTCTTAATGTGTTATATACAGACAACCTTGAAGATAGATTGAAGCCAATCCTAAGAAATTTTTAAGTGGATTCAATACAAAGTTATTTGGAGCTGAAATAAGTTGGATAAATAAAAGGTGTCTATTGAACTGTGTTATACTGTGAAATAGTTGGTCACATAGAGAGACTAAAAAGTAATTTTCTGAGGAGAGCTTAAATTTATTTATTTTTTGTAGGAACAATAATTCATACTCTCTATTGTTCAGGATTAAATTATTTCTATGAGATAATTACATAATATACACTGTCTAATGCTAGTTCAAATTAAACTATGTATATATATATATTGGAAAGGCCAGCTGGTGTAATGGTTAGAGTCCCAGCTTGACAGTCAGGGTTCAGATCATACACAAAGCGGTCTTCCTGTCTATAGCTCTGCTGATGAGGCCTAATAGGCCGAAATGTACATACAGAGATTGATTTTTCTCGATTTGTTTAGCCTTACATTTGAATAGGTATGCCCACCTAATTCATTAATTATTAATTAATTTTCCAAATTAGGTACAACTTCAATTAAGCACATATTCTCCCAAAAATTGTCGGCTAAATAAAGCCATATCAAAACACATTGTTTGTTTGTTTACTTCTCATATATATATATATATATATATATATATATATATATATATATATATATATATTACTGATCTTCATGCTTAACTACATCTTTTTAAAGAACTGTGTTAAGTTCTCTTATGAAATTCATACACCTTCAATCTTGAAATGTAAACTGTCATTAAATATCATCTGATGATGGCCAAGAGCTGAAATTGGTCAGGATTAACAAATTTATATGTACAAAAAATTTTTCAACCAATGTCTACATGTCTTTTATTCATGATATATATATAAGCACACACACACACACACACACATACACAAACACACAACACACGCATTGATGATAAATAAGATTACAATAACTAGAAGAATGATACTGATTTTGTCATAGATAGAGTATTAATATGAGGGGTTTTGAGTACAACTGATTCACCCCTTATTATAGAACCTGTGCATCTATTGATTTATATGATAATTAATTGTAATCAACACATTTTATTGGGACAATTCATTTTGAGGAAATTGAAACACATATTCAAGGTTTTTAGTTCAATATGTCTCCCCAAAAACTTGCAAAAACTCTTGTAGAATAATTTTTTGTTTAACAAAATGTTTTAGGATATTATTTTTATCCTGGACAATACTGCTTGTATATAACACTTTACATAGAGTGTGCAGATACTACACTAATCCTATGCAGAGGTAGGTAAAGTGAAACTGATCTAAGACAGAAAGGTCGATTAATAACTAGATAATACGGACATTTTATTAGGTACTGTGCTAGTAAGTTTTATAATGTTTAATATTTTCCACATTATAATTAAATATTAAATAACGATAATAAATTTTGTTAAAATGATCCAGTTATTGTAATTCTCATTTTTAATGCATACTTGTTTTGTTTAATGAAACAAAGAAAGATATAGAGTATAGAGCTGTCCTAGGGCAGAGGCCAAGCAATAATAGAGTATAGAACTGTCCTAGGGCAGTGGCCAAGCAATAATAGAATATAGAGCTGTCCTAGGGTAGTGGCCAAGCAATAATAGAGTGTAGAACTGTCCTAGAGCAGTGGCCAAGCAATGATAGTGTATAGAACTGTCTTAGAGTTATTCTAAATAAGCCTGATTGTTGTAAAAACTACAAAAAGAGAAATAAATATGCAATGTGAAGATACTGGCTATACATATAAATGAGATAAGCAGATATCATTTTCTTTAGTGTTCACCAACTCATTTTTTGGTGTGATGCATGGACGTATACTTATATAATCTAGCCAAGCCAATAGATCTAAAGATGTTTTGAATTTCAAAGGGATTCCTTATGGTTTATAGTTTCAAGATTTTATAAATTCTTAAAACTGACTCTGCAAAATATTCAACAGGATGTTAAGACCAAAAAGAAAATGTTTTTTTCATAGGTGGGTGTGGCAGAATTGGTGTATGTGACACTGGATTACCATAAAAAATCTTTGGAAACTTGGATAAGCCAGGGATAGGGGAAGATGGGAATATTCCCTGTGTGCTATGTTGTCCTTTACTAAATTTAGATGAGTTTGGCACAAGGTCAGAAGTATGGGGCGCCCAGTGAGAACTGAACTTGCTAGCAATGTTCTACTAGCCTAACTTGCAAACCATTCCACCATGCAAGGCACCCATCCCAGTTGTCCTCAATCTGTAGATAAAATGCTGCATTAGGAACTGAGCTTATATAAGCAAAATAAGTGGTTGCTTAGACCCCCCCCGTCTCCTATCCCATGGCCTTCAGGGGCCTCCCAATAGTACTTGATATTTTTTATGATTTATTTTTGTTAGCTTACCCATGCCATAAAAATGATACTATCTATAATAAAAAGGGTTTTTTTTTCATGTAGGTGTGTCAATTGTCAATATTGTTTTTGGTGATGTGGGGAGGGAAAATCAAATTCCCCTTAATCATCGTCAGCCCAAGTGGACTAAGTGTACATTAATATATCTTCATCATGATTTCTGTTATTTTGTATTAAAATAATACATTTTCCTCTTCCCTGTGTGTGTGTCAACAATTATCTAAATGAATCTTTTACCTCAAATTTAGATTTTTTAAATAAAAATAGAAAATTATAAATTTCTTGGTAAGGATCATTTAAGGAATTGTCTTTGTATATTGCTTAATCAATCTCCTATGTTGGACTCATTTGATAATTTAGCATGTTCAATCCTCATTGGGGATTTGTTACTGATCTTGTGCCAGACTAAACTAAGCTTACTAAATAACTTGACAAATCTGTTGTTAAAGACAAAATTGTAAATTGGAGAAGGAAGAGAAAAAGATTTGTGAGAAGAAGAAGAGGTGGAAGAATAAGAGAAAAGTGAGAAAAGGAAAAAGAAAGAAAAGAGACTGAAAAAAAAGAGTAAGTAGAGAAAAAAGAAAGAAAGGAGGAGGAAGAAGAAGAAAAGTGTTGATAAGATGAAAGAGAGAAAGTAGAGGAAGATATAAAGAAAATCTCAGGAGAAAGCAAAAGATAAAAAAAAGAGAATGAAGGAAAGGAGAAAGAAAAACAAAAGTAATGAAAGAATAAAATGACTGAATATAAAGAAAGGAAGGGAGGAAAAAGTCGAAGCAGTTTTGGAGGGAAAGAGGCAAAGATAGAAGAAAGAAAGGAAAGAAGAAAAAAAAGGAAGGGAAAGGGGGAAGACAAAGAGAGAAAAAGGATGAGAAAAGAAAGGAATTAGAAGAATGTAAAAATAAACAAATGGAAGAAGACAAAAGAAAGAAAGAAATATAAGTGGAAGAGAGAAAAATGAAGAGAAGAGTTGAGAGAGGGAGGGAAGGGTAGGTAAGAAAGAGAATAGAGAGAGAAAATCAGATAGAGAGGTAGGGGAGAGAATAGAAAGAGAAAAACTGAGGAAGGGATGTGTGTGTGTGTGAGAGAGAGAGAGAGAGAGAGAGAGAGAGAGAGAGAGAGAGAGAGAGAGAGAGAGAGAGAGGATATTGAAGAAAGGATGAAGAGAAAGAAGAGAAGGTCATTGCAATCAAATTTTGACAAGTAACAGCCAATCAGAGATAAGAATTTAAGAAAACTGATTCAGGGTCACACCTTTCCCAAAAATTAAACTGAGAAACACCCCTTCTACCCAGGTCCCAGACAGGATGTTGATGATGTGAGACCACAGCAGTTAGTACATGGGTATCAATTTTCTTTTATTTCTTTCTTTAATTCCTTTTCTCTCACTTTTCCTAAGAAATATATAAGAAATACTATATAAATATAAACAAGAAATGCATATAAAAAAATACTCCCCAATTTTCTGATATGCCCCACTGACGTTGCTGGCTTGTTTGTTTTTGTCTTTTGCAGACGATTGCAATGTTTTAAAGTTCTTTGGTACATTAGCCTCTTTTCCAACAACCAATCAAAACATTGCATAATTGGAGGATTCACTTAGCAAAGTTGTTTACTTCATTCACTGAAATGATCATTTTCTTCTCATATTTCACTCTTTCTTTTCTTCTTACCCTCCTCTTTCTTTTCTTCTTACCCTCCTCTTTCTTTTATTCTTACCCTCCTCTTTCTTTTATTCTCACCCTCCTCTTTCTTTTATTCTCACCCTCCTCTTTCTTTTATTCTCATCCTCCTCTTTCTTTTATTCTCATCCTCCTCTTTCTTTTATTCTCACCCTCCTCTTTCTTTTATTCTCACCCTCCTCTTTCTTTTATTCTCACCCTCCTCTTTCTTTTATTCTCACCCTCCTCTTTCTTTTATTCTCACCCTCCATCTATTACTTTCTTTTTGAGCCTCTTATTTTTTCCATGTCATTCTCTTGCTCTTTCTTTTCCTGGTTTTGCTCCTCTCTTCTATATTGCTTTACTTCTTTGTCTATTTCTATCTTTGCCTTTCCTCATTCCCAACTTTCAACATTCTTTTTTCTTCTTCCTTTTTCAATCTTTTCACACTCCTTTTCTCCAGAGTTTATTCTTCTTTGATTTCTCTATATTATAATGATCCATTTTTTTAATGTATATAACACAGCAAAAATGGCACACTGCAGCAAGATTTTTGTTGGTCTAATTGTTTTAAATTGCTGTAATCTTATAATTCTTCAAATGTCTGTCTGTAAAGATAAGGTCCAACCATTTTGGGTTCAATTTCAACCAAACATTCAAGAACTGTTAGGGTTATCACTAGGAAAGTTGAAAACTATATTTAGAAATCCGGCTCAGGCTGTTTTTTTATTTATTTATTTATCTTTATTTTTTTAGGTGGGATCCATCTCAGTGACAATTTCCAGTTTTAGTCTGTTTTGGAATGATTGCAACAAAGCACAGAGACAAAAATTATTGCCCACTCCTGATTTATATACAAGATAGATTTTTTGTTTGGGGGTCAAATTGAAACTTTTGGAAAATCTCATCATTGCATTGGACTTATATAGCAAAATAATTATTAAACTATTGGTATTGGTTGTTTTTTGTTTTAACTTTTCATATGCATGTTAAAGGTAATGCATGTAAATAAACTTTAGAAAATGATTTCCATAATAAAACACACATCAACCAAACAGACTGTAAATTGATTGTACATTTATAGCATACTGTAAATATGCATATATATACAGTATACTATAAATTTACAATAAATTACAAACTGAAAACTAAATTTTATAAATAGAAACTAGTTTAAATAAAATAATCTATGAATATTATTAATTTTCAAAATATGGAAAAATACATCTTTAAATGTGAAAAGATGACTCATGAACATGTAATGACAGCCAATGATAACATTAGTGCATTTATTTAGAAAAAAAAGGTGAAATATTCTAATTAGAATTTTATAGTTATCTCCATTGTATTGAGAATATTAATGATTAAAAAAATGATGTTCAGTACAAATGCAGACCCCACAAAATTACCATTTAGTTGCAAATTGGACTGGAAATTGTTTTACTCTCAAATTTAGAGCATATATATATATATATATATATATATATATATATATATAATGAGAATTTTAGTAATAAATAGATTACATTTATATCACTGCTAATTTTCTTCTTAATTTGATATTGGGGTCTAATGACTCATATAAGTTTTGATGTGCATTAATGCTATATTCATAGTCAATGAAATGAGTTTTAAACTAGTTATTGTCATAATGCATTGAAATGAAATTATTTCATAACAGAAAACTTAATTGTTTATTTATTCTATGAATGCATGAATATAATTCATGAAAATAATTAAGTTGTTATTAGATAATTTTATTTCAATGTGTTGGGAGATTATTTTCTTTTTTTATAGAATTTTTTTTTATCAGTAGTGTATAGGTATCAAGGTCACTAGTCATCATGACTGCTGAAATAATAACAGACAGTAGTGGTTCAATAGCAAAGGGAAGGTTAATAGACTATTACTAATAAGACAATGACTAATCAAACTGAGGAAGTTCCCTCACCTGGTGACATTAAATCTCAGACAAATCAATACCTGATACAAATACACACTGATATTACCTTTACAAAAAGATTATCAAGCTATATATATATATATATATATATATATATATATATATATATATATATATACTAGTGTTTCCTTTAATTTTCATTACACCTTATTGGTTTAGTTTAATTTTTAATGCCATATCAACTCCTTATTTGATACAAATAATTTGCATAGTTATATGGCTTCAAGTATTCTTATCTAATTTATACATAATTATATGGTTTCAAGTAACTATTCCTACTTAATAACAATAATCATTTGCACAGTTATATGGTTTCATGTATTCTTATCTAAAATTATAATGATTTTCAAACAGATCTACCCATATATGTGACCCTAACCAGTACGACCAATCCAGGTAGGATTGGACCTAGGACTCCTACTAGGAGTAATGTGGCAACAACAAGATGCAGTTTCATGTCATGCCAAGGAGGACACCCCTTTTGGGAGTGGTCTTACCCCTTTACAGAGGATGAAATTAAGGTATTCTAAGCCTTGATTGCATGGCTGCTTTTTATTATCAATTGTTGAAATAAAGAAGTTATGATAAAAAGCAACTAAAATTAAAAATGAAAGAAAATAAGAGTCAAAATTATAATAATAACAATTAATAATGCGTCATCTAAAAATAAAAATAAAAAAATCGATAATGTTATTATCATTGTTCTGTTTAGTAATTGTTTGAAAATGTTATGTTGTTGTTTAGCTTAAGATCAGATTTAGTAAGATGCACAAAATATAAATCCTGAGTAGCCTGTTGCATAATCAGGTGGATAAAAAATGATGGCCATTTTCTTTATGATAAATGAACTCATTATCTGTAAAAAGAACTGTTGACTTTTATAGTCATAAATGAAGTGATGAAAATGGGTCTTTGGAACTAGGTACATGGTAAACTTGCATTTATGCTAGAGTATTGTAAAACTCTATAAGGGAAGGGCAAAGTGAATCTATGCATCTGAGGCCTCTGGAACACCATAAGTATGGCGGATTTTTTGAAACCATTTATACAAGATATAATATTCATACATGTATGCATACACGTGCATATTTGGGATTCAAAGTTAATTCAATTCAAATGAATATAGGCTTAATCTCCAATTTCCAATGTGCTAAACGAGAATACTGAACCACTCTTATTGTATAGTATATTACAAATTAATCTATTAAGAAATTTGACAAAGAATATTTAATAATAAATATCTTCCAGATTTTGAACAAAAAACCTGGAAACCCAAAAAGTAGAAATGCCATGCATGAACATTTCTATTCGACCATTGTTTAAAGTTTTTTTTTTAAATTAAGATTTTTTCTTGATTACTAACAAACTTAGATAATTTAACTTTGTAAAATGAATAACAAATAACAAATTTCTCTAATCTCTAATCTCATCCCATAAATTTTGAGACTTTTTTGGTTGTTATTTTAATAGTGAAAAATTTTACAATTTCTCTTTCCTTCCAACTTTCCTTTTTTCTTTCAGTTTATTCAAGTAATGACTAGTGTTAACATAACAATATTAATTTCTCATTACTCTGGAGTGAAACAAGATTGTGTAACATGTGTCACATTGTATTTGTATATATTTTGTAGAAGAAATGATGGAATTTCCATATAAAACTTAGTTTAGAATAAGCAAAAACAGACAATTCAGTGCTGTTAACTTAGAAGGGTTAACATTAAATGAGATCTCAAAATTAATTTAATAAAAAAAAGTGATGCCTTATTCCTCTTCTTTTAAGGCCCCTAAAATGTTAGTGCATTCCTGAAAACCATATAAAAGTAAAAAAAATTCTTGGAATGGCTCCCACAGCCAAAGCATGATTGAGGGGTTGACTTAATGGGTCTATGTATAATTTTCCCAGGAAATGTCAAGCTGTTAGAGACTGTCCTCATTTTCTGTTGAGAACTGAGGTTGACTAAGTGGAATGTGCCATAACAAGAATTTAGGAAACCCACAGCATGAGAAAGAAGTGGCTTATTTAAACAATATTCAACCCTTTTTTTTTATTTATATGTTAGTGTGCATTTACTTAATATATATGGGAATTTATTTTTGTTTTGGAAAAGAAGCTGAAATGTCAGGGTAAAGTTAAATCTCTATATATAACTGAAATTCTCATCATCATCACACACACACACACATATATATATATATATATATATATATATATATATATGTGTGTGTGTGTACATTCAACTATAACTCAGCAAGAATAGCACATAATAGGGGTATTTTATTAGAACGATGCATTCAAAATGTTTCAATAAAGCAATTTCCAGTCCAGTTTATAACTAAATGATAATTTTGTGGGTTTTTCATTTACACTGAACATAATTGTTTAATCATCCAAATTCTTGATATAACAGAAATAACTGAAATGTTTATAAGAATTCTTCACATTTACCCAAATAAAATATTACAATAAGAACCTAGCAGATTCATGGTTTGTTTAATGCATATTCAATATCTCATATACACTGTTATTATTTCAAAGAAATCTTTCAAATTTTGTACATGGTTGTTTGTTTTATTTGGTGTAACCAGTTTAACTCTGAAGTATGTCTTGTAATCACTTATAAGTTAACAAATGTCTTTAAGAGGTTAATGATGGCCCCTGGTTACCAATTATTGTAGTACAAATATAGAAACAACATTTTTATGTTTTATATTTAAGTCTTTATTTTCTTGTGACCAGAAAAAATTTCTAACTTTAGTTTCTAGTAAAATTTAGCTGAATGTCTACTTTATACAATTAAACATCAAGATTTGATGAACATAATGTAAGGGTCCAGTTTAGCCTTATATTTACTTTGTTAATTGAACCATTAACTAAAAATTCATAAGTCTTGGAATTTTCAAAAACTAATATGTTAAAAACATGCTCAAATATTTTAGTGGCCATAGTTCTAGCCAGTTTTGAGTTATACAATGAGACAGACAAAAATGTATTTGGTGAATTATTTGGTCTAAAATATACAAAGCTTTGATAAGGATTCTAAAATATGAATGTTTTACAGCAAAATAATAGTCATATAGTTCTCAAAAAAAAAAAAGATTCTCTTCAGAAAATAAGTTCTTAGAGTTTTGAATTACATGCTCAATGTTTTCCAAATAATTAAAGTTTTTCAAACACTTAGGAATTTCACAGGTGCTGCATTGTCATAGAATTAACCCAATGAAACCATAACTCATTGGCCCTAATATATCTGTACCTAAGTTCATAAAATTCACAAAATAAACTAAACATAAAAGACATTCAAACACTACTTCAGGGTACAGACAACTTTATTCAAAACTATCCCATCATTTCATTAAAAAAATAGCTGTGTCTGTTCACTATACTAAACCTTTTCTTATAAGTATCTAAAGCAGATAAGCATTTATTTGCACAGTTATATGGTTTCAACTATTTCTATCTAATACAAATAATTTACACATAGTTATATAGTATCAAGCTATCCAATGCTAATAATTTTCAAACGGATCTATTTGACCCGTATATAGGACCCTGGATCAAAGTGGGCCTGGGATTAATGGCAATGAAGGAGAACTTTCCACTCTTCAGAACTGGAGCCTCACCATCAGTGCAGATTAGTGTTTTACCCACAACACTTCTTTTGCAGGATGAAGGATTACTGTCCCGCTAGTAATAGGGTGGTGAATCAAATAGACATGATATGAATATGTTAGAACAGTAAGTCTGTATCCAGGTTCTCTGACATAGACTGAATTGAGTGGGTGGGTACCAAAGTTGGTTTAGTTCATTCATAAATCTATTGAATCTAAAAGAATAAAGTTATAGTAAATATTTGTTTGAATATAAAATGCAATGTGACTTTATAAATAGGTCATAAAATCTGGTCTCACTACAGAATAAAGAGAAATTCCATTGTTATGTTTTATTCTCTAAGAGAATATCAATGCCATTGCACAAACAAAAATCTGGCTACAATTCACCATTTTTGCTATGTTACAATATTAAAATATACAGACATAAATTTGATAATTATAATATGTACAAGGTGTATTCAAAAAGTAGCTGAAACAATGAATTACCAAGACAGAAACAATGAATGAAATTTTGATTTTCCTCAAAATAGTCCACACTTATTCCAGTGAATTTTCCATTGGTCAAAGCATCATTGAAACTTCTCATTTGATATGGTATGAAGCTGCATCATCATATTTGTTTTAATGTCTTCCATATCTTCAAGTATTACTCTTGAAGTAAATTTTTAGTTTAGGAAACAAGAAACAATTGAACATCTCTAGCTTTGGAGAGTGCTGCATTTTCATTATTTTGTCAAAACAAATATCAAGATTAGCTTTATAATTTAATAAAATAAAAGTTGGCACTGATTCATTTAGATGAAGTCAATATTATATAAGTTATTCAAGATTCAGTCTTAATACTTTTTTTATCACAAACCTTGAATTTTCTTGTGAAAGGTGAGAGGTTAAAAAGTAAATGCCACTAAATTTTCAATCAGACCCAGAAAAGTACTGGACAAAAAAAAAAATTATTTTTAAATACCAGAAAATCTTTTCATATTTGATCTAAGGTAAAGTGTATTGCTAACCAAAACCTAATTATATTTTGGTCTGAATGCTTTAGAGCAGCTATAGGCAAACTGCAGCCTGATATACTTTCTGAATGGTCTGCCTAAGACTTCAATCTTTTATAGAAAAGATCTTTTTACCAAAGAGAAAAAAAAATCAACTTTTTCCTATTTCTAAAGCAGATGTGTATGATCTTCTTTTGTAGTGAAAATAGTTGAAGTAATTTTAACATAAAATTACTATGAATTTTTTTAGTACTGCAGAGCTATGTCTTATGTGGCCCACTTCTTGAAAAAGGATGCTCATGCCTGCTTTAGAGTAATATTTTGCATAGAATATATTACTTAATCAAGTGTAAGAATGTGCTAATATATCTTGAAAGATAAACAACTATTATCCCTTCACCAATGTTTTTCCTTGTAGCCTGTTAATCAATATTTCTAGCCAAGACTTTAAATGAAATGATTGGTAGGACACATTAATAGTTTAATGTTTCCATAATGAAAACCTGGTTTATCAGGAGTTTTTTCAATGTCACAATTTAGATAAACAATTGTTGGGTTGTAATGATGCTCATTATTAAAGTAAATGTATTATTCAAACTTTTATTAAAAAAAGAAAAAAGAAGTTAAATTTACATAATTTGAAATGAGTGCCCTGACTGCATCCCTTGGAAAGGGATAAGAATAAATGTATAAATACAATGTGGTATATTCTCGCAAGACTTGTTTAGAGTTGCCACTAACTATTAAAACCAAAAACTGCATAATTGTTAATAATTGATTTCCAAAATATATAGAATGACATGTAACATTTGAAAAAATTTTAAAATAGAAAACACCTAAATTAACATTTTACCAAAAATAACCTAATTATTGGATTTCAATAACATTTTCAATGAGTTTAATAAAGTTTTTGGTACTTATATATGAAATGAGGAATCTCTTTGAAAACCACTGCAGTCCTAAATTTTGAAAAAAAAAAAACCCCAATTTTTTTAATGTGATTATACTGTGATTTTATACCTACTTAATTCAGTCAGTGATTGAGTATATGTATAATTTTTGAACATTGATCATTTTTATACATATAGTAAGTATATAATAATGTGTCATATTTCTTCCTACAATATTCTTTTAAACTATACACTAATTACATACATATCATCATTCAGATAATACATACAAGTGTGTATGTATTATCTGATTTGTGATTTTCAAAATCACAGATCAGAATCTTTGCCTAAGTTTATCCCAAATTTGTTTAGTGCACACTTAATGCTTTGGCCCTGTTTTATTTTTACTACCATGAATTATTTTATAAGAGAAAGAATTTTGAGATATTACCCTAACTTATTCTACTATGAAGCTTTAACTAAATTGATGTTGCTTGGTGATTATATATATATATATATATATATATATATATATATATATATATATATATATATATATATACACAGAATTTGTAATGAATTAAATAGATATCAACATGAATATCTGGGATCAATTAGTCTGTGTCCAGATTCTCTAATAAAAACCTGAATTGAATCAGCAAATCCTGCATCGAAAAAAGAGCTGAAAATATCCTTCATTGAATAAAAAAAACAAAAAACTTAAAAATGGTTCTTGTTGAAAGAAAGGTCAGATCTGATAGTGTTATGAATCCAAGCAATTTTAGCAGCTTCCTTAATTGGAGGGAACCTTAAAACCTCCCTCTTATTAGACAGTTGGGATAACAATGCAAATATTAAACAGCAATAGTCTGTTAAACAAATATGAAACAGTCACACTATATATTTTTGTTACTAACCTAGAAGATTTGTTACTCTATACTTTTAAAATGACAAAAATGTCCAAAGTTTTAATTTAGTTAATTTACAGCAACACGTGGGGGTCAAGGGTGAATATTTTCCAACAATTTGAGAAGGGTTGAGAGATAGAGGAAGAGTTGGAATGAAAATGTTAGCATAGATATGTTTTCAGTATCTTGGTTAAAAAAAATCAATAAGAGCAAGCTATAAACAATATCATCTGTTTCGCGGCCATTGTTGGACTCAAAAGTATTTTATTGATGCTTATTAAAATGTTTTCAAGTTCTAGACAGATTTAACATAAATTTTCTATTTAATTTTTGGTCATGATTTTGAAAATAAAACTTTAATGACCAGCAATCAGTTTGAATATATTCATTAAAATCCGTAATTTGTTTTGTCTTGTCAAACGGTCCGAGGAAAACTCGGTCTTAAAAAATTAGGTCACGATCGATCGGAAGAGTTACTATTAATTCCTTCAATATTTTTGTTTTTAAATTTGAAATATCTTTTTACTATTTAAAGTGTACGTACGGGGGTTATATTTGATAAACAAACCTTGAGATCGAATTTTCTGCCCACTTTGTCAAAAGAAAAAGTTAAGGGCCATTGTTAGCCCTTAACTAATGTTTATTCTACTTATGACGCATTATCAAAGATTCTTAAATAGAATAAACATTTAAAAAAAACCATAAACCCTTTTTACGGTCTTCCCTTTTTAATTACAAAAATTAAGGATTGGCAAGAGTTAGAAAAACAAACACAAAAACAACCAAAAAACAACCACCTTAACTCAACTGTTGGTCTAGCACAGAACTTTCCAAACTGTGTGTTAAGACCCTTTAAATGTATGTATTCCTTAATTTTCCATAGAATTATTTCCTTAAATATATTTTGAATTATATATTTGGCAAATAAAACTTATCTATCATATCGCGAAAACTTATTTATTCATTATATTTGCCAGCAGCGCAAAAAGTTTGGAAAGTTCTGGTCATGCATAAAATCGGTCATTAGGGTAGCGAAAAAACCCCTCTTTGATTCAATAAACAGTCAAAATAGCACCATAAAAAAATCATAAAATTAAATAAATAAAGTAATTTATTGACATACACTTAAAATTGATCTTTCTACATTCTTATTACTCTGGAAATTTTATTGAAATACGATAATTATTGCAATCTTATATAACGAATGTAATATTTTCCTTTATAGAAATGAATAAACCACAAATATTTGAATACAAATTATTATTTTAAAATTCCGTATTTTTTTTTTCTAGTGTCGTTTCGTGTTTGTTACACTATTTATACATAGTTTAAAACTTAAAAATAGCTAAATAAAATTAGCATTTTAAAAACGAGTTGAAGACACTAAATTTTAGTGATTAAAACAAACCGAACAGATTTCCTCGCTATTGGTTTGATATTTTATGAATTAATTAATTCCTGATTTCATCATGGGAATCCTGTTCTATTCACTGTTTGTATTCAGGAATTAAATAAGCTTTAAAGATGATATTGGATATCTACAAGTCAAACACATTTCGATTCAAAACACGATGAATGCAAGGGTTTGAATAAACGCTAACCAAATAATTAATTTATGCCTATCCAGTTTCAAATACCGTAACCAGATGATCAGGTGCAAGATCTCTAGGGAAGCTTAAGCTACCATCTAAAATGAATAAATAAATAAATAAAAATAATGGATTATTTATGTTAACTAGACCAGCCGTTAAACCATTGGGTTTCCGTTCAATAGCGGTCCATGATGATACTGATGTTTCTATTTCGCATGGAATGAAAAATTCGAATTAACGTTTCATAGTTATCTCCGATATATTGAAAATTAGGATGATGAATAATAAAGAAGGACATCCAACACGAACGTCGACCCCACAAAATTATCATTCAGTTGCAAATTGAACAGGAATTTATTTTATTCTCTCTCTGGAGTATTGCTCTAATTAATAAAATATCGCTACAATGCGCTTTTTCGTCGGGTTTATAATTAAACAGGCATACATCTGATGAAACGAAATCTGTTAATTGTTAATTTCGACGACTTGATTTTCCCTTTTTCAGTCATATTTCTTGACCAATGACTACAATACAAAAATATGAGAATTTTTTTAGATTAAGTAAAGATGTTTTTCTTTGACTACATGGCAAAACAGTTCTAGTTTTTTCTTTCTTTTTAACACTGACCAAATTTTCATTTTAAAGAAACCTAGAAACCTAAACCACAACATTAATACTTGACGTCACATTTCCATTTTATGTCAGCATTATTAAACACCAGGACACACATTTAATAGAAAAAATCTTTTTTTTTCTCGAGAGTTTAAATCCTCCTCCCCCTTCTTAATTCATCACTAATTATTGTTTTTGACTACTACAATTCATAAATGATTATGGACTATTATTTCCAATGTAAGATAAAAAGCGATTATATAACAATTTAACCTAAAAATAATAATGGAAAAAAACAGCTGGTATATTTGATATATTGCCGGAAAGTTTTGTTACTAATCGGATGGAGTGAGGGAACGTAAAGGAATCTGTTAAATCATATTTGCCACACCCCGGGTAGCAACCACAAGTAACTATGGGGTATATCGTGGCTCATTTAGCAAGGACGTTTGTTTCTTTAACCAGATGGTTCGGTGTTAAGCCGCTAATATGGTTTCTACAATTTTAACAGCACCTTAACATTCTCGTGTACATCGTATATTTGACAAATCAGTGGTTTTCAAATTGTATAAATTATCATTATCTATTTATTTTTAAGGGTGACACGAAGCCCAGCATATTATTACATAACTACATAAAAACAAGTGTTTGTAAAATCAAATGTAATGATATAATGCATCAATATTAAAAAGGTTTTATGAAATGTAATCAGAGATTAAAACTAGAATTTGGATAATATAATAATATTAAAGTTTTCACATTCATTGACCCATTTTTAGAACAACGAACGAATAATTAATGTAAACGAAATATAATTGAAAAATGCAGACACAGGTGTCTACTGATATTACAAGCGTTTTTATTTTTAGTAATTTTATACTTTACTTTAAATAAAGGCAAACAAATAAATGACTAAGAATAAACGATTGTCTTAAATAACTAATGTTCGAATTAAAATCGAAGTATAACAGTTGCATAAATTATAGCTCCAGCGAGTACACACCCACTCGATGACTATATCAACTTCCGGTAAATAATACATCACATTATCATAGGAGGAAAAAAGAGAATTGACTGACTATTAATGAGTGAAAAAAAAAGCTCTTTAGATTGTCACTGTGTGTAATTTATATATATTTTTCAAAGATAGATTATCTGCTTTATACTTTGCAGCTAATTATGATTGAAATGTTATATTACGCAAAAACGAAAGCGACGTAAACAAATAGCTTTTGTGTGTGTATAAGCGTGAGTGATGTAATTATATTGGTTATTGTTGACTGGCCATCCATAGTTAAGAAAATAGGTCAGTCATGTTTTTATACATTTTAATCTATAAAAAAACCCAAAATGAAATGAAATAAGATAAAGATATGTTACCAAGTTATAAAAAATATATCAATAAAAGTATTTAATCGTATTTAATGAAACGTCAAAACCTTTATGAACTAATTTAAAAAAAAATTCGATACTAGAAATTTCGAGATCGTAAATTCAAGTCAGTTTTTTTCGTTTTTGCTTTTTCATTTTTAAAAAATAACAACGATGAATCTACATTTAGTGTTTGATCAAAATCATACTACCTGTACTTCATTTAATGAATTTCATTTTAATTCTATCTATATCAATTATCATTATTATTGAAAAATGGATCTAAAATGAAAGGATAGCGTAGCTGAGACAAGTGACCGCTGACGGTCATCCGCCTCTGTTTAAACTTCTTAAACGTGAAGTGTTTACCAACAAAGGATTTACTAAGGTCTTGTCTTATTTACAATTCTTTTCAAATCAGATGTCAGTGTAACGCATTTTAAACAGCAATTTGTACATATTTTCACATTTGGTTAAATCTAAGAGTTGTTAAGTAGTTATCAATGAATGAAAAGACAAAAAACAAGGTGCCTCCTCCTCCTCCTCCTCGTAATGAATGATTACTACTACAAGTTGAGTTTATGATGAACGATTTCTACTTTCTTCAATCGATTGTGTTGATTGTAAAAAACGGGGAGGGGTTACATTTTTACCTTTCACAAAAAAAATTAAGGGTTTAGCTGAAATTATGAAGTATATATTATTATTACTCCAGTAGCTTTATTAAAGAGATGTGAGGTTTATAGTTTTTCAAGATATAAAATAATGAAGATGATATTTTGTGGGAACAACGTTTGAATGATCGTGAAATAAAGTGTAGTAGTCAGTCAGTATCCATCAGCTGAACGAACATGAATTAAAAATTACTACTATAAAGAAGAGAGAATGGGTCCTCTTCTAATACGCCGACTACGTCTCCTTTCTAGAAATCATTTCATTACAAATATCAGAATGTATGTGAATGTATGTGACAACAATTGTAAGAATCGTTGATTTAGATATCCCTTTATATTTTGTTGTCTTATTTTCATTTATTTCTTAAACCACAAATTTAAAACAGAACATCCCTTTTCTTTTTACACAACAAAGGGAACAGTACCTACAGCTGGGTCACATACATTATCTTCTTATTCATTCATAATATACATACATGTAGTTAATAATATGCACGAATCTTGCAGTGCATTGTGTGCAGTAGTTTGACAGTGTTTCATGCGAATTTTACGATACTGTCTCAATTTTATTGCTTGTCATTCGATTTATGATCAACTTCGACACTTCATATAATCTTTTTTATTTTAATATTAATGTTATTGTTAGAAAGGAATAATGAAATTTATGTGCTATGCAAGTAATACTTCTAAAATGAAAGAGACACAACTGGTAAAAAAAAGCATCTTTAAGGGGCGTAGTCTTAATTCAATTATATAAAAATTAAGATCTTAACGCAGTGTAAAATTGTTAAATTCATGGTGGTAAAAGAAAAATAAATGCTGTTATAAAAGATGTTAAAAGGGGAAACATGTCTAAGTAAGTAAAAAAAATAGTGACTACTGTCAATATACAAGATCAAGGACAATTCAGTAAGTTAATTTTGATGGGCATTAAAACAAGTAAAAATTGTTTTAGATCATTAGATAAATAGTACACATTAAAAAAGAAAAAAAAACTTGAAAGAGTTCGACTCTACACAAAACACCATTTAGGCTGAACATTAAGTTGACAAAGAAGCTTTCATCTTATTTAATGGAATTGGAAAGTGTAGAAAGATCATGACGAAATTCAAAGTCAAGATTTGAGATCGACAAATTTCTGATTATGTCAGATAATTCGAATCATGTCAATATAACACAAATATTAAACAAAGACTCATTATTTATTTATTTAATCTATATAATTATAATAATAATATTATCAATAAAAAACCCCACTTAAATCGTTTTCTTTAACGATCAACATTTCTTGGTTAACATAACACAACACACAAACAAGGATGTGATAATCATCAGGTGTTTGCAAAAAAATGTCAATTTTATGAAACATATTGGAATTAATTAAGTCAGTTAAAAACGAATAAAGGACAATAAAGCAATGGAAAAAATTTGAGTTGAAATAAAGTATGAATTTGGTGGAGTAAATTTAACAAAATCTAGAAGTGACTTTTAAATAAGATGAAAACATTTGCGCGCTAAGCAAGAAATGATGTAATGTTTTGATGATAATAAGATCGGTTCAACCCCCACCCATAATCATCATCAAAAAAACCTTCATTCAATATTTCTTTCTTTTTTTAATGCTTACCTGCCAACGACGACTTTGCTTTTCAGTTCATAGAAGTCGTCCTGCAAAAATTCCCAAATATCATCGATACCAGAGTCTTGCATGTCGCAGAAATTACCCGACTCAGGGATGAAGGTATCCATATTTGTATTATGTGACTTATATTGACTTAATAAGTCAGATAACGGTGAATCTTTTAGGGACTCCGTGATGCTACAATTTAAATGATCTCTCTTCTCAAAAATTGGGTCCTTTGTTCTTGCTTTTAATGCTTCTACTTATTAAAAAAAAAAGGAAAACATATATATTCGCTGTTTTCTTTACTCAACTTCAAAGTTGAAAAAAAATAATCATAAGTGACTACAAGTAATTTAAAGTCACTGTCAAGCAGTGGCACAACGCCGTTCAATATTGGCTTCTTTTGATGACGAAATTAAACGAGGTCTGTTTCGAAGAGAAGCTGTGTTAGTATTTGTCGAAATAGCAGTAGATGCTAAATTACTACTAGTAGGAGTACAAGTGGTAGGTGAAATAGTGAGATGGTCTCCCACTCAGCTGCTAAGCAGGTGCCTGGTTTATTGCAGAATATCAGCAGCAGCTTTCAACATTCATTGAGAAAGAAGGAGGAGGTCGTGTTGTTGAAAAACAATCTTTCGAAGAGTGGAAGGGAATGGTGTGAGTTTTTTTTGAAGGGGAGGCAGCTCTAGTCCTTGAGAATTCAAGAAGGGAAAGAGAGAAAACATTAAAAGATTATCAGAGTGAAAAAGAGAAGAGACAAAGGAGAGATCGCGAGAAGGAGGATGAAGAGAAAAGAAAAGTAATTCCGACTTAGAGAGAGAGAGAGAGAGAGAGAGAGAGAGAGAGAGAGGAGAGAGAGAGAGAGAGGTGGGTAAAAAGAGAATAACAATGAGATAAGGGAAAGAGAAAGAAAATTAGTGTGTATACTGGAAAAAATAGAGAAAGACGATGAAGAGAGTAAAAGTAACAAATAACTTTAAGTTAAGGAATAACTGAAATTTTAAAAAAAGAAGAGAGAGAGAGAGAGAGAGAGAGAGAGAGAGAGAGAGAGAGAGAGAGAGAGAGAGAGAGAGAGAGAGTTGACGTTTGTATTATTGCGGTAGAATTTTGATTGTACAATAAAATTATTGCGACAAAAACGTAGTGACTCTAGAAAAAGTGAGAGAAGATTTTTTTTAAGAGAGAAGGATTCTGAGAGAAAGAAAACTCGCATATCACTAGCAGACAGCTGATAAAAAGTAAAGGGAAAAATTTAAAGTGAAAAATACATTTTTATGAGAACTGAGAAGAAACAATTGGCATGAAAAATATGTATAGTATAAGAGTTTAATACAGAGAGAGAGAGAGAGAGAGAGAGAGAGAGAGAGAGAGAGAGAGAGAGAGAGAGAGAGAGAGAGAGAGAGAGAGATCAGATCAGTTGGTTAAGTCAGTGAGAGGGTGTCGATTAAAAGAGAGAATAATCTGATCACGGGAGGGGGGTTTAAATAAAGTAAGTGACAACAAGAAAGGGAAGATTTGGCTATTGAGAGAAATAAGAATTGAAGAATAATACCATAGTTAAAAACGTGAAAAGAAAAAAGTATGGAAACGAAACACAAACTAATTTTTTGCGTAAAAACATCAGAGAAAAAAACAAATGAATGTTAAAAAAATTAAAAAGGGGAGTGTATTTGGTCGATTTCGATAAAACAAACTGAAAATGCCAATAAAGAGAATGGGCGTTTTAGAAATAACTTTTATTAGGGTTAAAAAATGACAGGGTTATGTAGATAGAGAAGCGATATACATGGTAAGAGATACAATACGTGGAAAATAAAACGATACGGAGAGAGAGAGAGAGAGAGAGAGAGAGAGAGAGAAGAGAGAGAGAGAGAGAGAGAGAGAGAGAGAGAGCATTGAACCAACAGTAGTTGTATATGACGAAATAACCAAACAACAGAGGAATGCGATTGGTAGTTTGATTGCACGTGACCTGGCGAACAGGTGGCTTTGGCAACAATCGCTTAGTGATAAAATACGGATGCTCATACATATCATACAAGTAGTATTATAGTTTATACATTACATTGCGCGCATGTTGCCCTCTTGTCAATGTTGATAATTGGTGTTATAACTTTTTAAATGAGAAAAATCTGAAATAGTACTTCTTCTACTTATTGATGTAAGTTATAAAAATTAAGAAAATGTAAATATTTAAATAAACAAGTTAAAGGAAATTCTGTTAGAATGATACAAATAGATTTTGCTACATTTGTTCGAATACATCTGAAATACTGTAGAAGAATAGAAAAATGATGTTGACGATTATAAGTTTTATTTACCCCTCTTTGAAGACAGAAATTGAATAGAGAAAGAAAACTTGAGTGGGTAAGCTTTTCTTAAGCTACTGCAATTACATTGTTACATAATGGCGCGTACGTTTATCCATATTTTGCGCTGTTGGCATTACGTCATTGTACTTTGGGAAAATCCCGTTTCTAACGTAGATGTTGATCTCAACTCAGTACGATATAAAATGACGCATTGGTTATTATATTTTTTTTCTTTCCTTTCCTAAGAATTCAAGTCTAGCGGCCGAGTTTTCTGATTTAACGGTGACGGTGGTTTAGAACTTACATATACCGCAATTTTTCTCATTGGTCGCAAACAACAACAGTGTTCGTAATAATTTTGATAAGAAAGACATGTTTGCATCACGGTGCTTTGTTTTCTTATTTTAGAAAGTTAAATTAGTTGCTAAGTTTTCAAATACTTATTTTCTAATTGATACACAGTACTTCGCGAATAGAATAAAAAATGACACCAGCTATTTTGAATTAAGAAGCTTGTTCGGAATTCTGAAGCAAAGTTACCAAACTCTTTCAACTCTTTCTACTGTAAACAAAAGGACGCATTACATAACGACACAAGAATTGATTATGCCAATGCAATTACATAACAGATTTTGTACGTGCGCAGTGAATATAATAGGTGGGTTGACTTGTCTGAACGAGTTAAAGGTTTAAAATCAAGAAAGTCGGGAGCCTACATTTTTAGGGTAGGAGTGGGGGGCTCGTTCACACCTGTATCTGACCAAGTTGAACTCGTTCCCTTAAAATTTCTCAAGATTTTGGTTACTCACTCTGATCCCTCCCCAACCAAAATGTATATCATGGTAAATAGACTGAAACCTACTTAAAACATTTCTATATGGGGATGTACAAAAAGTAGACCTAAATAAGTGCGTAACTTCTTTAAAAATATTTAAAAATGTTAATAAAAATGGAAAATTATCTTTTTACTGTTTTTTTACGTTTAATATAAAGAACAATTCCAATCTTATGTATTTTAATACGAAGAAAAAACAGATATCTGTTACATATAACGTAAGCTTTTATTGTTTTGAATGATTTTTCGATGAATTGTTTATTTTTCATATATTTCCCGCCAAAATATAAGGTAGGGTTATTCTCTATGACAGGTCGTCAATATCATTTTACCAAAATATCACCAGCAGCAGCAGCAATCAGCACTAGATCACAGTTTCAGGTACAAAATCGTGATGTAAAGGCTTCCGTAACGAAAAAAGACACCAATTTTTACTTAAAAAAATATTTTTGATATTTTTTTTACATATAAATCAGTCAAATGGAATCTCATTTTTTAGCTACATTTTTCTCTAATAAAAAAACCAAAACAAAAAAAAAAACCCATAAAAACGCTAACGTAATTCAGTAAAATGGGATATTTATTTTACATTTATAAATTCTAAAACATCTCTAAAATAACAAATGAAAAAGTAAATACTTTTATCTTTTGAATAATAAACTTACGATTAAACAAAAAACAAAATGGATAAATATTTTTTCTTATATAAGAGATTTAAAATTCAAAATGTAAGACGTTCTACTAACTTTATTGTTACATCGATTTTTTTTTTTACATATTCATTGAATTCTCTTTCCAAAAATGTAAAATTCAATTTGCTTCTCCAAAAGATTAAGAAAAAACTTATAGTTCATTATATGTGGGGTCAATACACGAAATAAAAACTTACGAAACAAATACTTAGCCTTTTCAATTTAGAGTAGACATTTAATAAAATAAAAGTTCTTCTTTTATTCATATACCGAAAATTATATTAAAATTGGCTTATCAATTTATGTTTGTTGATGTTTTGAAGATGTGCATTTCTTTCTATATTTTTGTTACTTATCCTGACCCCCCCCAAAAAAAAAAAAAAAAACAAAAAAAAAAACAAACACTTTTGTACTTAATTACGCTTTACATAGAATTTAAGATTTGCTTTATCAGGCACACAGTTTACTTATGGCACCTGCTGTTTCTTAGGTTTCTCAGGTTCATCGCTGCTTAAATTTAAAAATATAGCAGGAGCCAATGGTTTACGTTATTTAACCGTAAGTTCTTTGTTTTACCTAATAAAGCTGACTTCTTTAAGGTGAAAACAGTCTGGTAATTAATTTTTTGACTGGGAAATTACAATTAAAATAGAAAAATAGAGAAATACAACAAAAATCGGTAAAACTAGAGAAAAATAGCCCCCCCCCCCCCAGGAATTAACAAGATATCTAAGAGATATTAATCCAAATTCGCAAGACATTCCAAAATATCGATGGAAATTATCAATTGAACTAATTAATTTGCTTTTTGGGGAATTATCTCAATTAAGGGTCATCGAATATTGATTGCCAAAATTTCTATCGTTATCACTAAAAAAACAAAATAGTGTTTGTGCATACGTTGTACAAAAAGTGTGCAAGTTAAAAAGAATACATTAAAACGTTAATAAAAAAAATGGAAAATTATCTTTTTACTGTTTTTTTTTTTTTATATATTTAATATAAAGAATAATTCCAAGTTTATGTGTAAGTTTTTACAAAAACAAAAACAAAAACAAAACAAAAACAAAAAAACAAACAAACAAACAAAAAAACAACAAAACAATCCCCAGATATCTGTTACATATAACGTACATGTGTATTGTTTTTTCGATGAATTGTTTATTATTTTTCATATATTTCCCGTCGAAATATGAGGTAGAGTTATTTTCTATGATAGGTCATATTTGATATTTTTACCACATTATCAACAGCAGCAACTGCAGCCGCAGCACCAGCTGTTGTCAGCACTAGAGATACAAATTTGTGATGTAAACGGTTTCCTTATAAAAAAAAAGACAACAATTTTTACTTAAAAAATGATCTTCAATATTTTTTTCCTAAAGACTATCAAAATCGAATATCATTATTTTTTTTACAATCTTTAATTAAATAAATACACCTTTCTCAGACAGGGAATGGAAGTATTTATTTTACATTCATAAATTTTAAGACATCTCTAAAATAAAAAAAATAAAAAAATAGACAAGTTGAAGTTTTAATATCCCATTCCTTAGCAAATGTGCTAACGATTTAAAAAAAAAAAGGAAAAAGAAAAAAAGGATAAATATTTTTCTTATTTACAAGACTTAAGTTTCAAAATGTAAGACGTCCTACTACTGATGTATCGATTTTTTTTTGTTTTACATGTTACGTTATTGAATTTTCTTTCCAAAAATATAAAATTCATTTTCAGACACAAACAAATTAAGAAGGAACTTATTATTCACTGTATGAGGTATCAATGTGCGAAACAAAAACTAATGAAACAATACTTAGACATTTTAATTTAAAGGAATTATTTATTTAGAATAAAAGCTCCTTCTTTTATTACTTCATATACTGAAAATCTTGTTAAAATCGGATACTTAGTTTATTTTTAGTAACTTTTTGAAAAATGTCCTGTAATCCCCCATTTTTTGAAAGTTGCGTGAATTTGTATATTTCTACATTGCACGGCCTTATTTCTCAAGCAAGTAAACTTGAATAAGGAAGATCATTTAACCCCAGTTTTTCAAATATAACTGTTGAACATTTTCTGTTTCCAATCTGCAAATGGATAATAACTTCATTCTTTTTTTTTTATAAAGGATCTAAGTGTATTTTACTCAGCCTTCGAACTGTGATTAAATTGTAGTAACTGTTCTTTTCCCTCAGTGGTCTTGACTTCTAAAAAAGGACGCATCAAAACTTGAGGTGAGCCTGTTCTTAGGGAGTCTAACCTAGCGACAGCGCTTCTTCCATTGCATACGAGGAGAGTTAGAGTCGTTTGTTTGTGGGAGACCAAAGCTATTTTAGGTTTTGCCCATGCGTCCACGCAGGAGACATTCGTTAAAAAAACCACGTGTCGTATACTACAACCACGTGGTGTGATTGTTAACAAACTAGGCTAGTAGATCATTGTTAGTGAGTTCGATTCTCACTGGGTGTTCCAAAGTTCTGGCTTTGAGCTAGACTAAGCCTAGATATTGTTAAATAAAGGCTCAGGTTTCTTCTACTCTGCCTTCTGAAGGGTATAAGTTCCCTGCAGCCGTATTCTTTGGTTGGGCACAGTGTATTTTTAGATAGGACGCAGCAAAGAAGAATAAAGTGAGCCTAGTCCTGGGATTTTCGACCCCAGGGCATCACTTTTCCATTATCCCAAAAGGGTCGGAATAATCTGACGTTTTTCGTGACACTGGTTGCAGGGACCAGATAATTGTTGTTTTCACCCAGACGGGCTAAACTGATCAGCTGTGACATACTCACCCAGATAATTAAGGATAGGCGTAGCTCATCAGCACTTTGACATGGGATAATCTGTTCTTCGTTTTCAGCCAGAGAGAAACGTGACGTCCTGTTTTTGTCTTTGGGCAGAGCGTGGAAAAAGAAGACGTGGTATTACCACCCGATGTAGTACCTTCACATTTCCAAAAAGGAGACGGCCGAGTAAGATCTACCCCCTCCAAAAAGGGGTGGTCTGAGTATGGCACTAAGTTGCATTCGGTGGTAAAGCTGTAGCTCAGGGGAGTGTGGAGTACTCCTTCATTGTCATTACTTCCAGGCCCTCTCTTACCTGGAGTAGTAGTACCTGTTAACGTTCCATTTATGGGTCAAATAAATCTAAAAAATACTAGTATCTAATAATAATACTTGGAACCAATTAACTGTACAAAAAGTGGTGTTATTGAATAGGCATAGCTACTTAAAGCCGTAGGATTCGTGTAAATTATTAGTATTAGATAAGAATACTTGATACTATTTAACTGTGTAAATATTTGAGTATTATTATAGACAAAAAGTGCGACAAAAATGATTGCAACGGAACGTTGAAAATATAATATCACCTAATAAGTTAATATTCTGTAAAAAATGTCACGTATTTTATCGAGAAATATTTTTGAATTTAAATGATATTTATGATATTTATTGATTAAAACATTTTTGTTTTTTGTCCGAATTGTTAGTCCTAATTAAGCATTAAAGTTATATAATCATTTTATCTCTCCAGTTTGAAGAAATGCCTATAAACCTAATTAGTAATATTTAATTGAATGGGAATAATTCGCTAATTATTTTATTCTGTAGTTTAACAATCTAATTTCTGTGCTACTGGTTTAGTCTTGCATCAACATAGCTTCCCCTGATAATTGTTTATTGTTAGAGATCCTTTCTTGATGAAAGTCCCCTCCTTTTTCCCCGAGGAACAATTACGCTAAAACCTTCAACTTAGTTAAATAAATACCCATTTCCAATTAATAACATAGATTAAAAAGGTCATTCTTTGTGGGAATAATTTTAAAGTTCCCAGATTTATCAGTTTTCATAAAACTCTATAAGTTATGAAATTGATTCGTCTAATTTCTTTCCCAACCAATCTTCTAGCAGTTCTCCGTACACGACTCATCCACCGCTTCGAGGCATCTCGCTCATTCTCAGTTGTGTCTCATTTTATGTACGGCGATCTGAGAGAAATTTGCATACGTACAGATTTACTCTCGCCATGTCTCGTTGCTTAGAGATCACGCGTATTTTTCGTTTCCCCTCATACTGCAAGCGAGACAGGTTCGCGCCCGCTTTGCTCCACGAGGTAAGTCTCCCCTCTCGCTACAAACACTTTTTGCTATCTTACATAAAAGTAGGGGTGGGCAAATGAATACTTTTTCCCTAAAAATTGAATAAGACAAGTGTTGTCTATGGCCGTTTTTGTTGCTGATTACGATTCTGATGAGATCCTTGACCTAGAATATCATTTAGGTTGGTTCCGTGAGGATTTTCAAAATGGCGTCTGGAAATCCTTGTTTTTGTTAAAGAAAAGAACAATAGATGGCTTAATAGTGGTGTAATCATAGGTTTTCTTAGTCACAAAACATGAAAATACATTCATTTTATTGATTTAAACAGCTCTAATAACTTTAGCATGTAAAAAAAATGAAAATATAATAAAATTACATGAAGTTTGAAATAATTAACTTCCACACATAAGAATGTTCCATATAAGTTAGTCACTTCATTCACAAATTTGCCCTGATTTGGCTATCAAATTTACCAAACTGGGATTCACATCCTACGTTTATGAGAGATGCATACTGTTTTGCCTCTCTGTCAGCATTATCATCTTGCTAGAAGTGTTCTACATCCGAAAGTCGCTTAACAACATCAATAACTTTCACCATTACTGCAGCTTCCAGCTTTTCAATCCCATTTGGTTCACCCTCTAGTTCTATATCCTTTAATTCATTGAGAACAATCAATTTGGGTTCAAAGAAAACGTTCACCCCAATACAGTTTCTGTCAAGTGGCACATCGCTGAAAGTGCATCAAAAAGAATATGGGGATGTCTCCTGTAGATTTCAGGACAAACCATTCATTCTGAATGTATGTAGAAATGGCAAGCACTAACTTGTTGCTGTTGATATCAATTATGTCATCAAAGAAAACTTGTATATGATCCTGATATGCCACAAATAACTTTGCCAAGTCTGCAATATGTACAAATCTATTTGATACAAAGCTTTTGAATTCCTCCTGTTGAACATTGTTTCTTTCCATCTACTGTATAATCATTGTATAATAAAAGTGTGCTGCATGACTTGGGGAAAGTAATTTAGCAATAAGTCCAATAAACAGAAGTTCCAGGGGAACTGAAGGCTTTCTCATCAGCTACGATTAATAACAATTTTTAAATCCCAGTCTTGTGTTCAGTGTCTTTATCGATTTTGTTTATGGGGAGTACAGCATTTTAGTTGCTTATCATGATCTCCCAGATTATCAAGCAAGACTTTGCAGTTAGTTGCTTGATCAGGCATCCAAAATTCAATTTGACTTTTAAGGTCATCAACAGAGCAATTAGCAAGAACTGGTTTAGTTTGTAATCATAAGCTTTTGCTCTGTCCTCCCTTGAGTGGCTTAGATTCTCACCATAGCCAGTTGTGGGTGACGTTCTGAATTTCATGTTATTTCTATATGGTCGATTTTGACATTGTAGTGACAATGGACAGCCGCCTTTGTGGTGTCATCAAGCCCTGTTGTAATGACTTCAACCAGCTTGTTGCCCAATTGTTCTGCAACATGTTCAAGATTCAGGTAAGATGCATCTTCCAGGTAACGCATGATTTTTCGACAAATGGAGAGCATATAGATCAGACCTCTAAGAATATCAAGGCCATAAATAACAAATTCGTCATCCATACTGTCACTGCTATACAGTTTGTGATCTGATTCACTGCCTATGTCATCATGAATGAATGTCCACCGTTAACCAAATATCATATTGGCTACATTGGCAAATATTCTGCAAACTTCATTTGGGGAAGATGTAAATACTGACAAAAGCTGGACCAAACAACGAATTATAGGCTCATTGAATGGTCTGTGTCCATTCCTAACCTTCACACCCAGGGAATGCAAGAGCACAACTAGTGGCGGTGTCATCTTCAACGCATGGAGAAGTTTTCTATCTGTAAATAGTTCTTTTTATGTAGGATGCTCACTGTCCTGGAAATTACATCTACTTTCACAGTTTTCATATAAAACAGATACCAATGCGTCTTTCATCATCAATTGATCTAGTTCTTATTGTTCCTTTTTTCTTTTCTTCTATCGTAAGACACTTCTTCTTTACAGAACATTCTCGACACCCCATTCTCTTTTTCATCCTTATCCAATCTTTAGGAACTGTATTGGTGCAAACTGCTTTGTAAGCTCTGAAACAATTCTTTTCATAAATACCCGATCATCAGGTGTCATTTTGACACTAAAGTCTTCTTCCTTTGGATGGATACTTATAACAAATATATCATAGGTATTTAAAGTAAGAGCGGCATCGAATTCCAATCCCTTTGCATACCAAAACTAGCTTTTGGATTTAGCACTACTGTTTTAAGCTTTTAAGCTTTCTGTAAAACATTGAACGATTCCTAATCATCTTTCACTCTAGTAGCAACTGCTTTTTCATTTAGTGGGTACACATTTTTGTCTATCCAGTCAGGCCATAGTTCATTTGCAATAATATCACTGACTTGATTCCTGCTGAAAGGGTGTTTCCCCTTCTGCCATTTACACAAATACAGCATACACCACAGAGCCAGGAGATACTTTTCATGTAGGCTTGAATTCCTTCATGTATGTAGAACCAAAACGTTCTTTTATGCTTTTACTTCTTGGTTTTAGACTTGGATACTCCATTTGGGAACTAGATCACGTTCATAGTATGACTCTGGCTATGTCATATCTGACTTCCTCATACATGTAAAAGTAAGTAAGTAAAGTCGACGGGGCGGCCTAAAGTCAGTATCAGCCAGTCAGCGAGGGAGTCTGTCCCCTTTTCAATAGCCCTAGACAAAGGAGATTGTTTTAGCATCTGAGGTGGAGCGCCACACCTACCATCAGCTCCTTACTTTACCGCACATATCTCTGTGCTACTTATACACTGAGTTGGCGAGGACCGGTATCGAACTAGGAACCTAGTGGTTTCTAGCCGAACGCTCGACCGACTGAGCTAGACATATTAAAATGACTATTTGCAATTTATGATCCTCCAGTACAAAATAGCATAAAAATCTGGACATAATTGAATTATTTTTACTTAGAATTTTACTTAATAAAAATAAAAGAGTTGGTTAAATCACTAACATGAATATATTTTCATATTCTTTGACCCAGAAAACATATAATTAGACATATTACATCACTGTAACTCCTAAAATTGTTAATTTCTTTGAAAAAATAGTAATTTCCAGCCACCATTTTGAAAATCGTCACGGAACCAACCTAAAATGACGTCATATCCTAAACCAAATTAAAAAAAACCCAAACAAAAAACAAAAACAAAAACCCCGCCGGATTTGTAATCAGCAGCAAAAACGACCATAGAAAACACTCGTCCCAAAAATTCGACCTCCATTTGCCCACCCCTAATAAAAGATGGTCTTTAGGTCAATATTGAATCCCCTTACTGATTATTCTGATTGGCTAGGACAAGGTCAAAATTGTAGAACCAATTAACACGAAAACAAACATATCAATGGCCAGTGAGATAGGCACTTTTAAATCGGCGCTTTTATAGACAATCCAACCAGGGTTTGGTATTAGAGCCATTAAGCAAACATAAGCACGTGATAAGGGCACCAAAAGAAAGAATTGCCTTCTAATAACCAGATTGCCTTCTAATGACCAGATCATATTTTGCAATAAAACTCAACAGGTTAATGTAAATCTGTCGTAGACATTAACCGTTATTGGCGTCTTAAACTGTATATATTGGGCTCCCTTTAAAATATACGCGTTTAAAAACTTTCCTGGACGTCTGAAATTGTCTCAAGTGCATTCTCTTGACTCTCAGTCTCTTGTAGTATCAACAAAGTGTATCTATTCTAATGTTTGGTATAATGTAGATGGTGTGAAGTATCAAGTACGTTCATGAACTGAACAGGAATGTCTATTTACAAGGGGTAGATATCTTATCTAAATATATAAAAGTAAGTTTTTGGTATGTACGTGTCGATGTATAAGTTCAAAATGGGATGTCACTTTGATTCGAAATCTTGCATACATATTAATATCCTTCTTACTAAGAAACACACCAAATTTGGTTATTGATTTTTGCTGATTAAGGGATATAATTATAATTAAGCCAAAATCACCCAATTTGCGAAACTGTCCGTATACCAACTCCTGCTGATGATAAAATATTTTCCGCTGCCTGACTTTTTGTTACAGCGATTATCAGCAGACTTTCTGTTACAGCGATTACCGTTTAGTGAATAAATTTCGCAGTCTTAAGCCGTTCAGCTCGGAATTTATCGCCTATTTATAGTCCAATCTTAAAAATATCCATATGGTTGGAAAGAAGAGAAAATAATCTTTCTCAATATATAATTTGTATGAGTCTTTATCCATTGATTTATTTTTTATAGCGAGTAAGAAAAAAATTATTTTGCTCCGGACAGCAAAAGTATGTTTTAACGAAAAATCAAATCTGATTCATATCGCAATCTTTTTATTCCTGTATTTAAAATATTAATTTAGTTAGAAATGAAATGAAATAATCTATCTTACAAATATCTATTTGATAAGAAAGATGTGGTTTTATCGATTGAATTATTTTTTACGGCGAAATAAATAACAATAATAAGCGAAAACATTTAATAATTTTTTCGTATATACAAAAGAGTTTTAGAAAAAAAGCCTTTTACAAAAATAGGTAGTCAAATTATATAACTACTTATTTCGTAAATAAGTAAACATATAGTTGTAATAACAATAACAAAATTTAAAAATAAAAATACGATGTAGTTGAATAAATTATATGAAGAAGTTTAACTTAACATTTCGTATATAAACAGTGTTTGAAATGTTAAGTTAAGCTTTGTTTCTTTCGTGTTTATTAAAGAAAATGATTCTAATGATTCTAATGTACGTAACTTGAATAAAAAATTTGTTATTTAATTTATCATAATTCTAATGATAAATAAATAGGCAGATTTTTTAAAAATTAAGTCACCACTTCCTTTTTTCTCTTTCTTTTTTTACTAAACTTGAAAAACGGTCGGAAAATTAGGGTGCCCCAGAAAAAACAGAGCCCACAAATTTTGTAATATAACTGTTAATTTTAACTAGGGGGTTTAAGGTTAGGGTTAGGGTTTAAGGTGGGGTTTAGGGTGAGTTTAATGGGGAAATAAATAAATAATTTGGGTTCTGTTTTTTCTGGGTCACCTGTATACAGGGTGACCCAGAAAAAACAGAACCCACAAATTTTGTAATAAAACTGTTAATTTTAACTAGGGGGGTTTATGGTTTGGGTTAGGGTTGGGGTTTAGGGTTAGTTTAATGGGAAAATAAATAAATAATTTGGGTTCTGTTTTTTTGGGTCACCCTAAGTTTCCGACCGTTTTTCAAGTTCAGCCCTTATCTCGAGATTTCTTTTAATCATTTACTAACATTTTTTAAAAACTTTAGAAGTTACTTTAATTCATTCATATTGTTGTCTCGAATATAACATTTATTTCGACCGTTTATTCATTAGACAATTCTCGGCGATTTTTTACAAAATTTGATAAATAATTATCTCTTATTAGTAAGACGGACACTGTTACAGCGAGGTGGAGAGTAAGGCGTAGAGTGTGAGAGACAGTTTTCCCCTAAAAAACAGTGTGAGCCGAATCCCGCAGAATAGTTTTAAAACTTTCCCGGGACAACTCTAACAATTCCTGAATGTTTGGTTAAAATCAGACAAAAAGTAAAAAAAAAAAAAATGATTAAAAAAAACAAATAAATAAATAAATAAAACTGAAAATGGTACAGCCTTAGCTGTATGAACGAGTGGACATTTAGAGAATTATAAGAATGTTATTGTTTTATTACTCCTACATAGTAGAGATATATTTGGGATTCTGTTATAGATTGATAGTAAAGCTTCTAAACGCACTTGCATTTTCCCTATCATTCTCGTTAGTCCAAGTTCAAACAACCGTAAGGGTTATCCAAAGCCGAACAGTTTTTGACCTTATCCTTCCGTTACAGGTATCATTGGAGAACGAGAAACCTTTCTCGTTCCCCAATGACACCTGCATCGAAAAGATAAGGACAAGAACTATTCGACTTTTGATTACCCTTGCCGCGCTTTTAACACGGACTAATTAGAATAAATTACGATTGGTGAAACTCGCGGCTTTTGAAATCGTAAAGTGCAGCCATTTACGGCATTGTCGGAAGATCAATTAAAACTGCGCACCTGCACTTTAGAATATGATATGCAAATACCTTTTCACAAAAAAAAAAAACAATCTAAAAAATCATTAAAAAGTTAATAAGGGTTTTCATTTTTTAAGCAGTATTCATGGATAAAATTCGGTCGAAGTAACTAAAATTTGAAATTTTAGTTTTTGTTATAAATATATTCATATTTATTGAGTGCAATTTTATAAGTAGACAATAATTTCAATGTGGTCAAGGAAAGATTCCTGTTAATCTGCATAGTCAAATCTTTCGGTTGCACAATTCCCAAGAAATCATCATTCCTACCAGTCATATCTACTTTTGAGCTAATTTGTAAATTCACTAAATATAAAATGCATAGTTTTAAACAGGAGATATTTGCTTATTTATTGAATTTTGTATATTTTGGTATCTACCAAGACCTTCCACAAGGTTAGGATGTGACATAAGATCTTTTTAACTTGGGAAGCCACGTACGAACCGAAGCTCATACGTGGCTAGTCAAAAAAAAAAAAATGCGTGTATCCCATCGGATCACACTGTTATTTTGCCCAACGGCCTGGGCTGACTGAAAGCAGTCATTTTGTATATTTTGACTTTGAAGTAATTCGTTCTAATAAAATGGATTTTTAATTCCTTCTTAATGTGTTCTCGGCGCAACCAGACCTATATCATTTTTATATTCAATTATTGTTTTGTCTCTTGAATTTTCATGGAATTGGGTAATCCGTTTGAATTTCGGAGCCCTTAATAATTTTTGCGTTTTCTCTTCTCTAGGATAGTAAAATCCTTCTTTCTCTTTCCAGTTCATTCAATCATTTTGAAAGACACTTTAATATTCCACATATTTTTTTTTTTAATTCTCTGATAACGTTAGACATTGTTTTTAGTTATTTCATTTTTTCTCGATTTCACTGTGTAGTTTGTTAGAATAGCGACATCAGATAATTGATAAATCTTTTTTTATTTTTTATTCTTTATTTAAAAAAAAAAACTCGTATTGAAATTCAAATTCGCTTCCCTCCCACGCAATGTTCTATATATTCTAGCTTTGTGCATTGTGCTTATCCAATTGATACATAATCAAATCTTTGTGGTTGCTAGTTCCTCCTAGCCAGCTATTTCTATTTTTGTCATCTTTAGATAATTTTTGCATTAATTTAATAATATACAATCTATATTTTGTCTCTACACACACAAGATATTTGCTTATTCATTTAAATTTTGTCTGTTTCGACTTTGATGTATGCACTTCATTTAATCCATTGCTATCCCAAGGGATTTCACCACCTTCTTAAAGTATGCTTTCCGAAACCATGTCTTTATCATTTTTATCATTTTATTTGTTTAATGAATCTCCTTTGAATTGGGGGATTGTTTACATTTTACAGTCCCAAAGAATTTTACGCTTTTTATTCTCTATTTACAATTGAAAATGTTTCAAATTGAATATAATAATTGCCACCCACCAGACATGCATTTCCCATTCTTTTTTATTTCTTTTGTAAAGTTTTTATAGTCGTTCGCAGTTTTGTTCTTCTATTTCATAATGATTGTTTAATTTATGCATTTGTATTCTTAATCATTCCTAGCGCATTATTATTATTATTATTAATTATTATTATTATTATTATTATTATTATTATTACACCTGTCGTAGCTGGTGGTTCACTGGGGCTCCAGAATTCTTCTGAGTATTCTAGCCGATCCCAACAGTGCAGTAGTTTGGATGGTCTCGGTTCTTCTGATTTCCAGGTCACCCTAATTCTTTTCCAGGGCTTTGGGGATCGTTCCAAGGGCACCAATTACAATTGGTACTTTGTGAGTTTTTCACACTAGTGTCAGCTTGTGGTCTTTCATTAGAGTCTGAGTGAGTGACAGCAAGTCTCCAGGACTCCGAGTATTCTAGCCGATCATTACAACGCTGTTGTCTGGATGTTCTCGATTCCTCCTCTGATTTCCAATTCCTCCAGTCTGTTTTCTAAACTATTGGAGACCATTCCAAGCGAACCAACTGCAATTGGTATAACCTTTATCCCCATGCTCCACAGTTTTTTTCCAGTTCTCTGGCATTTTTTTCTATTTTTCGTGTTTTTTAAATTATTTTTATTTTTTTCATTTTCACTCTATGATCCGCCGGAACGGCAAAATCCACTAAATGGCAAGTTATTTTTTTCTTGTTGATTGACACTAGGTTTTGGCCAGGATTAGGTGATCTGTTTGTATCTCAAAATCCAAGAGAATTTTATTCATTCTCTTGGAGAGGGTCTGTGCATATACCATTTAATATAGTCAAAATTTAATTTCTTGTAGACCACCTTTCCCTCGCAGTCGTGCTTAAAGCTTGTACTGCCTTTGTATTAGTTTGTTGCATTCGCTTATTATGTGATTAAGTGTTTCGTCTCTGTCTCCATACATCGTACTCTCGCTATTCTGTTGCACCCGAACTATTTTCGCTTGGCTATAATTAGTCCTTATGGTATTATTTTTGCTGCTATTAAAAGAGATTCAGTTTCTTTATTGAGGTTTCCCTTTCTTAGCCATATCCAAATCTTCTTTAACGATCTATCCAGTTTGCCTATTATTATTATTATTATTATTATATTATTATTATTATTATTATTATTATTAGTAGTAGTAGTAGTAGTAGTAGTAGTAGTTGTATTTATTTATTTACGAGTTTTTCCTACCAGGAGCAACTGGTGGTTTTCACTGAAGTCCGAGGATTCGTTTAAGTAGTTTAGCAGATCTCAGATCTCATTATTTTGTATTGTAATTTTTCACTCTTTGTATTATTCGGACTATTGTCCTCATCTTTATTGTTACCTACACAACTTTTCGGTCAATGTACTCTCCGACCTTCTTTAGGTATTTCTTGTCGGATTCGGAAACCTTCTTATCGAACTGGAAAGCCTTCATGTCGTAATCGGAAGCCTTCGGAACTTCGAACCGAACTCTTTATTCAATCCACCTTGAATCATATTGCGTTTTTTAAAAAAACTAATATAATCTTTTTAATTATAGGTTTCCATATTGCATTCATCTCTATACTTGGTCTACTTAGCCTAACATATGATTTTTGAGGTTTTTTGAACTCCAATGTTCTTTCTATTATCTTAACTTCATCCTATAAGGGCAGATGGTTTCCCTTTTCATTCCATATATGGTCAGCCATACCCGACTTTTCTATTTCTATTAGTAAGACTAGAGTAAACCCGAAAAAATTTCCTCTAGTCTTACTTTCAGCGGACGGTATGTTTCGCCTTTGTATACTTTGCCACAGCTGCATGGTATGGAATATACACAATTCTTGGTCATGTATTCTGTTGGGGGCTTGACTCAGAGGAGATCTTTACGAAGAGTCGAGTCACTCGAATCTTTGTAAACATCTCCTCTAAGTCAAGTGTTCAACAGTGTTAATAAACACTTGTACCCGGTTCATGGTTAATGGAATGAGAACACACTACCCCGTGGTTTGAATAAAGGGCTCGGTTCCGTGAAAGCTCCTGATTACGACATGAAAGCTACCGAGTTCGACAAGAAAGTTCCCGAGCCCGACAAGAAATATATGAAGAAGATTGGAGGGCACATCGGCTGAAACAT
The DNA here is from genome assembly GCA_023376005.1 of Doryteuthis pealeii. Taxonomy (NCBI): domain Eukaryota; kingdom Metazoa; phylum Mollusca; class Cephalopoda; order Myopsida; family Loliginidae; genus Doryteuthis; species Doryteuthis pealeii. Next base: position 46,821,241 of record CM042153.1, read on the forward strand.
TTAGATAACAATAAAGATGAAGACAATATAAATAATACAAATAATCCAAATTATCAAGCCTCATCTAAAAAATTCAGAGAAATATCATTACTCTTGGTTCATTTTTGTATATTCTTCGAGCCACTGAATTGCAGCACCTACACTATCCTTAATGCTGTGAATCCTCTTACTTCTCCTTTTCTTGTAACATATAATCTATTTTCATCATATTTCGGCTGTAAGGCCTTGTGTATAGTCATCAATTTATTTCTTCTATCGTCCATATTTCTGAGCTTTTCTCTTGTCCAGTTGCAAAAAGGCCCAGAGTATCTTACTAGGGAGACTGTCCAGCTATTTATTTCTTTGATCAGATTCGGAAGCAGCCATCTTTTGACTCTAGTCTGTACATGCTAAAAACTGGATATTGATTCGAGACATTTACCAACCATTTCTGAGTTTACAAAGTTTATTCTCTGTATTTCTGTTTAATAATTTATTAACAATTAGATTGTTCAGTTTCCTGATGTTTTCTGTTGGGATATTTTTAGTAATTTATTCACGTTTTCTTTTTAAACTAGTTAGACTTTTTTCCAGTTTTGATTCCTTAGTGACTTTAGTACTTCATTCTCTTTGATCATGGTTTCATTTATTATTTCCATATTGTTTCTTTCCTTTTCTATCAAAATTGTTGCTGCTGTTGCTGCTGTTGCTGTCGCTGCTGGGTTGTAACTTTCAGAATTTTGTGATTCCCTTTCTTTGATGAGTTCATGTTGACGCTCCTATTATCATGTATGAATGCCATCCTAAGGCAAAGGAGTCCAGTTTACCCTACTATTTATCCATAGCTGGGGAGGAGAAGGAAGAAGAGAAGATGTGTATTCATCCCTTTCCTAATGGAACGCTACGCATACAAAATGAAGCAAGCATCGTTCGTGAAAGATGCCTCATTCCAAGTTAGTTAAATTCTAATTCACTTGAATTAAGATTTCCGCATTCAAAACTATTTCACGATAACAGTTTAGAGAGATTCTTGGACAGAGAAAAGAACTAATAGCACCGATACGAATAATTACTATGCCAGGTGATCCGCGATACCCACCAATAGATAGAGAGCACCATCTTTTTCAAATTAATCTCATAGTTATTGTGACTGCTTGAAGCATCAGACAACAGGTGTCCGACCAGATGGTTAGAATGTGACTCTTCTATCCATATTTTAGTAACAATCAACCTTGTTGTAGCAACCAGATTTTTTTTTTCAACGCGGAAGAAGAGGGCAGAACATGTCTGGGTTGGGTTGAACCGAATGAGACAGCTGCATAGTTTTAGTCGAGCTGTCAACGGTTAATAAGTAAATTAAAAAAATGTATATATATAAATAAAATAAGTATATCGCACGGTCCCCGTATCTAACGAAATATATCGGAGACGATATTACAAGTTCAAGTTTGATCTGTTCATGTCAGTCACCGAGTTTTTACTTTTTGAGTTTTCACACACACACACACACACACACACACACACACACACAATATATATATATATATATATATATATATATATATATATATATATATATTTCTGGAACCGAAATAACGTCACTTTGTTATTTATGATGTATTCTCAATGAATATTCGATACTCATTATTTAATCTTCATTAACATCTTATTTATTAACGATGTGTCTATTCAAAGTCTAGCTGAGTTACATTTGCCTCTAAACACCCCACATTATTAAGAGGTTTAAAATTCACCACTCCGTAATATATAACACTAGGAAATAAAGGTTTACATAGTATATGGTGTGGATAATTTGCATACTGGTTTTAATTAAATTAAATTACCACAATCAGAAAATTCGGCAACCACCGTTTCCGACATGCAAAATACTGGACTGCTCTTTCGACCTTAATTGGTCTCCTCAGCAGTGTATACTACGATCTCCGTCACTTGAAATAGAACCAGCAACCACAGAATAAGAGCAGAAACTCTGGGCCGATAATTTGATTTAATTAATTATACTTAATTCCTCTATCTACACATTCTATATTTCATTGCCCATGTGGTTTGGTCACGTGGATGCAGACTACCGATTTGAGAAGATGTACCCTAGGGATGACCTTGTCCTATGGAATGCTACGTGATGAGCTCCAAGACAAATTAAGGTTATGCGGCTGCACGCCATTACCATGACTTGATGATTTGGCCATTCCTGTGTGTGGCATAGGCTGGCGGTCCAGGTAGAGTTTCCTCTCTGCATTCTGTGGTTACTGGTTTGATCTCAAGCGACGGAGATCGTGGTATACACTGCTGAGGAGACCAAATAAGGTCGGAACAGCTGTCCAGCATGTCGTGTACGGTGTTTGCCGAATTTACTGTCGTGGTAATTTAATTAATTATACTTAATTCTGCTATCAACTCATTCTATACTGGTTTTAACAAAATCAGGTTTAATAAATAATTACTTGGTGTTATTGATTTCTAATATTATTGTTTTATTCTGAAAAGCATTAAAAACAATCCTATGTATACTTTTATATGAAAATCAACTAGTATATAAAGTAAAAATAAGTGTAATCTTTTTTTAGTTTTTTTAATTTGCTATGATATTTTATTACATTAAAAATTAAATACTTGCACTCGAAGGGTGTATATGTTTGGTAGCATAACTTTAAAACATGTTTGTTACCCAATTTATACCCAAGTTAAACTTAATAGACGTATTAGGCATATGTCATAGAGTAATAGTCATCAAAGTATATCCTTTAATAATATACTTATTTAGATTAAGAGAGAACAGATACAACACTTTGGTGACAGTATGGTGTAATAGTTAACGAGCTAAGTTACTAAATCCTTGTGAATTCGTTTGTCACTGGGTGTCACATACTTCTGGCTTTGTGCCAAAACTAAGCTTAATGAGTGACAACTAGTTACAATCAGAAAGACTAACCTATTAATTATTGGTCTATGCGAGACACCCTCTACTACGCATGCGCGTATGTGCGTTCCATTGTGCGTACCTGCGCCTATTACTATTTTCTTTTAATATTTACAAGCAGGACCTGTGGATATACCATAGTATGATAATTTAATTTTTACAACATTTAATATGTTCATTTAAGAGCTATTGCAAAATAGTTCAATATGTGAAAAATAAATATTCTTGATTTATCTCTCTCATTCTTTTTTAACCCTCTCTTTCTTTCTTTCTTTCTTTCTTTCTTCTTACAGATTAAATGAACTGAAGCTGTTTCAAAAATGTTAAAAGGATATTTTTGTATTTTTTGCAAATCTGTTTTTCCTCATCTAGAAATGATAATATAATAAACTGTAACAAAAGTATGTTCACAATCATGAAATCTGATTTTCAAGATTATCTATATATTTACTTAACCCGTCCGGACAGGATGCAACACAAAGTCTATTTTTAATCCTAGTTTGAATTCAAAGTTTTCCTTCTCCTAGACCGGTTCCAAAGTCAAAATGCCCAACTGAAGGGAGAAGAGATGGATTCAGAACTTTCCCAAGGGCATTATCATGAAGTGAAACGCAAATTGCCTCATTCAGGAATTTAACTTGTCCCACCAAAGTCCGTTTTCTCTGACGATAACCGTTACGTATTTGGGAAGGTTATACGTATTGTATTTTCTATAAAGGTTTTCATTTGCCTTCCACTTTCTGAATTCATCGAGCAGTCATACCAGATTTGAGGTTCAGTTTAAAAATATTTAAGAACTGTCCGAATTTCAGTACTTGTAATTTTCATTAAGACATTCGAAAGAAAAGGTACATTTGAATCGCACTTAGAATGATATATGGATGACAATGGCATTAATAATTCTAGCTTAAAACCCGTCTTAGGCGGCCGTTAAGATTATGCCGTTAAGATTATGTCGAGTCATATTTCATTCATATATTTATTTCTGGGGACCACATAAAATGAGATATTGGAGAGCCACAGACATGTTTTAATAGGTCACACCAATTTCACTGCTGGCCGTTAAATGACCTTGTCATAATCCTCCAATTAAATTGTATTTGTCTCAACAGTATATATATATATATATATATATATATATATATATATATATATATATATAACATTACAATGGTTTGCTTACTATCTATTATGTCAAAGCAGACATGTGTCGATGGTGGGGGTGCAGTAAAGTCAAAATGGTAGTCTTTATATTCATATGGCACTACTACTACTACTACTACTACTACTACTACTACTACAGATTGTTTTCTAATTCAATATTTTATTTACATAGAAATAATAATTGTTTTAAGCTGTTACAAAAATGTCCATTTTAACTAATACAGCTGCAATTCATATGTATTTTAAAATAAATGTAAATAGTAGAATGTATTTGTCTAATGATGGCTATGAAAGGAGGCTTAAATTACAAGTCAAGAAGGGGGCCACCTGCAAAAAAGTTTGAGAACTTCTAGAATAGTGGAGTAATTTAGTCTTTAGATGTGTACATGAAATTAATTATAGATTAAAGATCTGTAAAAGGAAAGAAAGAAAGAAAGAAAAGGAAACATCCGGGGTGTGAAAAAACTTTTCATGTTTAAAGGCCACATTGAAATGTATTGTCTGTACTTAATATTTTTTTTTAGCAATAAAGCATTATAATACCATGTGCGCAGTTTTAACTGGTCTTTCGATAAGGTCGTGAAAGTGTCTTAAACTGCATCTGATGGTAAGGCTCTAGTGCTGAAGATCTGGAAAGTGTGATGTACGCTTTTATTACCATTACTCCCAGGTCCACTGAGTGTTAGTACCTGTTAGGGCCCCATCTATGGGTCAAATAGATCGGTTTTAAAAATATTCGCATTCGATGGGACCAAGTGCAAAAAAGTTAAAACAACAACAACAAAAACAACTTAAGAAACAACTGCACAAAAAATGTAAATATGAACGTACAATGAATACAATTCTCTAACCCCTAGGCATAAAATGACTATAGACTGGTTGGTATGCCGTTGAAATCAATCAATCAAGATCGTGAAAGGTGCCATTTTATGGGTTAGAAAGGCCTTAAGGTCCATTACCCTTGCACTAATTTATTTTTACATAAAAATGGATTTGTTAAATTAAATTAAATTGTTAACTTGAATCACCTAATTTTAAATTAAATGATTTTGCAAGTAGTACGTTAACCCTCCATGTGTCAGAGTTATTTAACTGGCAAAATTAAAATTAAAATGTAGTTTGTATTCACGTGGAGTAATTCAGATAACTTGTAAAATTAGAGAAAGTTATGGGGGAATAGTTTGTTGTCTTTTCCATGTGGTTTAAGCTCGCTCGTAGTCGTGTCTAAATCCCAATATAGTTGTTTTTTCCTTCTTGTGGGTTGGTAAGCTGAAAGGGAATTTAGGAAAAGAAGCGAAAGGAACAAAAATA
>CM042153.1:46831635-46876635 GCA_023376005.1 Doryteuthis pealeii
ACAAAATGACAAAAACTGTTTCTTTTTTTTTTCTTTATAGGATCTATGTTAACTTTTTTTTATTTACATTGAACACCAAAGAGATTATGTCGGACCCTGGTCAAAATTGTTTGAATGTATTTATTCATGGACGATACTGTATGTCCATGTTAGAATTACCATTAGAAATTGCCAAATAAAACTACTCAGTGCTAAGGAACGTAACCAGGTTTTAAAGTTAGAGGAAACGAACTTATAGAAAAAGGGACCACGAAACGTATATATTTTAAATTCATTATACATTTTATTTTGCATTCAAATTCAAAATACAATCAGGATACAGTTTTTAAAATTGTTGTTTTAAATTGTTGTTATGTATCTAAAATGAAAACACAAAAGAGTTTTATGGTCATCAATCTATATCTAATTCAAAGTAAAAAAAAAAACAAACAAAAAAACAAAAACAAAACAAAAACAAAACAACAACAAAAAAAAACGCATGTCGTTTGATTATTTTCCATTTTAAACATGAAATGAAAACAAAATGAAGCAACATGAAAAATGTATGAAGCAAAAAAGTCTCTTTTGTTCAAGCTTCATTTTTGCAAAGTTATCTATTACTTTATTATAATAGAAGATCTCAGTAGATAAAAAGTTCTCTAATTTTTTTATTTTTATTTTTTTTATTAAAGACCAGATATTTCATCCAACATTGTGTTTCTTCCATATTTTTGATTGCTGGAAGAAAACAAACAAACAAAACCCTTTAGATCTTCTGCCAAATAATTCGCTGAATTGTATAAATCGTTTCACTGGATCACCGTTTACTGTAACATATTGTCAGAATAAATAAAACTAATCAGTTCTTGTGATATCAATAGTAAAGTCTACAGTTATTACAAAGTACTTAACTATCTTGATTTTAGCTATTATCTTTGACAGGACTTCAGCTGACATGAGCTTTATTTGATCCTATTTGTATATCAGTACTGAGATATGCTGCATTCGTATACATTGGTAGCAAGTTAACTCCTCTGCCTTTTTTCGGTGTTTTAAAAAATAGTAAGGTTTTGAAAACAGAATTATATGAGAAATGCACGATATTCTTTCAAAGAGACTAAAACCTATAAGAAAGGAAACATTTTTCTTGACTTTTCTTGCTTAAGTTGAGGAATTTGAAAACGTCTCATACATAAAAGCGTCCTCAATTTAAGTTGAGTTGACAGGGAGGTAGTGGCTAAGGGAATTGAACCATATCATCGGATCTAAGCCAGTACATATGCACTCATCAGAATGTATCAGCCCAGTATGTATCAACCAGACGTACTTGTTTATATATTAGAGACACATTTATTTCACAAATTTGAGATATAGCTGTTATTTATTTTAGTCTAGTCTGGTACACAGTTTGTTTAAATATCTGATCTCCTCGAATGTTTACCCATCTCAAAACTGAATAGGATCATCGCTGCTTATCTTCGGGAATATAAATAGAACCAGTGCTTTTAGTGGATTTGATCGTAAGTCAAATTTGAGATAGTTATTTGCCGCCATTTCTTTCCTTCATAATGAGGAGAGCTCCAAAAAGTTTATAGCTAAATGGATATTTACTGAAAATAGCTTAATCTGGTGCATGAGTAAATGGAACAGCCGACAATGTTTTCAATTAAAAATAACTTTTCTTCTAAAACATATAACACATTTATGTATGAAAACTAGAAATTGTACAGAAGTGGAACTGGAAAAATAAAAATTGTAATCAAAGCCTCAAAACCTTAACAGTTATTAACCTTTAGAACTAAAGTGGACGATATTTTAGCGGCTAGTCCTTCCTCCAATGTCTATATACCAGATCGACCTGAATTCTGGTCCAATAATCCCCATTTCTATATCGCTATTACCTATGAAATGCTGCAATCTGTTATTTAACAGAATTACAGGATGTTAAATAAGGTTTGACATTATCAGCTACTTTTAGTCTGGAGCTCAGAGTAGAGGGATGCACGGGCATGGGGGGAGGGGTCAGGGTTATAAGGGTTGGCAGTAAAACATACATGACACAAGTCACGTTTAAAACACCGGTTCTGGTAGGATCCCTGAAATTAAGCAATAATCAACCTGTTTAGTTCAATGTCATAAGCGGCAAATCGCAACCAGCTTCATCTAGAATTTGAACACGTGTCGCTGATTCCATTTTCCTTCGACGATTACACGAAGCACGCCTCTTTTTCTTTTTCATTTTCTTTACCAAACCTCGACTTAGCCTTCTGGCCTGGATTTGGTGACCTGTTTATATCTCCCAGAAAATTGTGTGCGTTTCATTTTCTCGGACAGATTCTAGTTTGTGCATATACAATTTGTCAGTAGAGTCAAATTTTAGTTTCTTGTACAATTCCCAGTGGATCACAGTCGTATTTGTACACTCGTACTCCTGTGCATTTGTTTATTATGTGGTAGACTCTTTTATCTCTCTTTCTCCACATAGTCTACATTTACTATTCTTTTGTGTCTTATATATGTTAGTTTTTACACAATTTTAATGGCGTCCTTGTATTTTATATTAATAGAGATTCAGTTTCCCATTTTAAGTTTCCTCTGCGTAGCCATATCCTGGCCATATATTGCACAATTTCTTAGCTTGTCTTCTGGGGTATCTATATAGGTGTTTTTCCCCTATACTACTACTACTACTACTACTACATTTTGCAAATTTTCCCCACCTGTTTTAAGTGGTAGTTTTTCACTGAAGTCTGAGTGACAGCAAGTCTTCTTAGGTCTCCAAGACTTTTCTAAATATCCTAGCTGATTTCAAATGCTGTAGTCTGGATGGTCTCAATCCTTCCTCTGATCACCAGTTTCCCCTGTCTCTCTAGCCGATTTTAAACAAATAATAAACGACTGCAAATATAATTTTTACTCATTTAAAACTTCATGATAAACCATATTTTTCATAAAAGTATTTTCTTGTTGCTCAACTTTTTGAAAAATGTCCAAATAAAAATAAATTCCTTAAATCAGATGAAATGATTTTGATTATGCAACTTAATAAAAAATAAACGAGTAATTTTTAAAATGTTAGTGTTACATTATACAGAAAACATTATATCTATTATATGCTATGATTTTGACATTCTAGAATTTCTATGAAAATAGAATATAAAAATATCAAAATATTAAAAAAAAATTAAATAATAGAAAATCTTGAAGATTTCTTAAAATGTGTTAATATTTATCAAATGTCATTGCATTCCACTGTCTTTATGTTATCTGGTTGTGGAAATTTGAAGAATGTTTGTTTATCTGTTAAGTAAAGTTAAATTTTCTCAAAATTAAAAAAAACAAACTGTTCTAATATTGATGTCGCATTTCAGTGAAACCTTCATGTGGCAATAATCAGCAAGTTTCGTATGTTGAACGACTTAAATCTCAAGTTGTGTTTGTTGTTAATAAAAGATTAGTTGGTCACAAGTTTTGGTTGAAACTATATCAGAAATTGAGACGGCTAAAAAACAAAAAAAAAAAACAAAAAAAACAACAACAACAACAACACACCACATCCCTTTCTCCCTAAGTGAGTAGATCATGGACGAGCTGCTACTGGCCTTGATACTTCTTGTGATCAACAATAGTGGATGATGGACGGGTGAATACAGCACAGTCCAGCGGCCATTGCCTTAAGTCGCCACTGGACTAACTCTTGACCGCTTCCTTGAATATAAAGGGTCCTAGTTCATGGAAAGAAAAAAAAACCTTTCCACATGCCCTCCCCCCTCCGAACTAAAGTACCTTAAAAATGGTATCTTTGTCTACTGACCTCTGAACACACTAGTACCGAAGACGGTGAACAGTTTTTAACGGGCATTCAAAAAATAACACCCCCATCTCATCCAAGAAATCCTTCTCTTTCTATTTTATTATCAATTAAAATCTTCCAACCTCCTTAACTTGTTTATCTGTCCTTTTAATACATACATACACTACACCTATGCTCACATATACCCATACAGATACACCCGCAACCACATGCATATCCATGCATATACACTACGCCTATACGCATACATACTCATATAGACTTACTCGCATTTACATGCATTTATATGCATCATTGCACTTAAATATGTGCACCTAAGGACAGAAGAGCTTCTAGTGTCACTTTTAGTAAGCTCGGTCGAGTGTTAAGAATTAATTTTGTAACCCGGTTCATCGACTCACGCTTATTATAAAAGCATACGTGTGTGCGGATGAAGTGTTAAGTTTCACTAACTTAGTCTATGTATACCTACTCCACTTATTGTGACGCAGGCCAAATCCTGAGGACGAAGATAGGTAAGTAGTTACAATGGTATTAAATTATAGATGGTACTTTAAATGTCTAATACAATTTGTATATGGATTTACTAAGCCTGGTTTATTTTTGCAAAATACCATCTACAGGACACTTGGTGAGGATCTAACTCCTTAGTAGTAATGATATGCTAGAGAAGATTGATGACTGTTATTTAATGACAAAACGCTCCTAATAAAGTGTGTATAAATTTATTATTTTATAGTACGTTTTTAAAAAAATCATGAAACCCCTCAAAGTAATTGTCTATGAAATAACCCTCGAAATTTATGAAAAAAGCAAAATCAATAAAAAACAAAAAAACAAAAACAAAACAAAAACAACTAAATATTGAAAAATATCAAGATCTCTTAAAAAGAGAATATATAAAAACTTTAGGGCCTTAAAAACGGATGATTGCCTTATTATTCTCATAAACTACAATAATGAAAACAAACATAATTTTGATTTAGATAAGTCCTGCTTAAACAAAGAAAGTACAAAACAAATAAAAACACCAAGGTTTAGAATCCGTTTTAAATTCACAATATCGAAAAATAAAATAACGATATAGTTTCTTTAATATTTTTCCGTTTTTAACCAAGTTCATAAAAAAAGGAAAAAAGAATATTAATAGATAAATTAACAGAAATGAAATAGATTTAATTAAAGGAAAATGAGTAACTACAATATTTTCTTCTTCAATAATAATTTATATTATTTGTATATGATAACCTCATTGTAATAATTGTAATCACAAAACAGATTTATGAATAATTCTAAAATTTAAAATGTAAAAGCTCCCAAGCAACCGGCGTTCCGCGTTTGTTTTCACGACGATTTACACAAATAAATTGCATTTCATTGTATCTGATGAAGCTGTATAGACCAAACATAGACCAATGAATTATTAATTTCATTTTTAATCATATATTTAACTGTAGATTTATTAGGATAACTTTTACTTTAACAATTTCATTATTAATTTAGGTTAGTTTATTTATTAAGTCAGAGCACCCTGCACGGGTCTGCGAGGTACAATGTTATAGTAACACGTGATATTACTAAAGTAAACAGAAGAAAGAAAGAAAAATTGAAAACATAAAAGAGAAAGACAAAGTATGGATCTTTACATAAATGGTCTTATCGCTTATGTTGGGAACTCTCAATAATACATAGTGCAATCAATAATACTAACTTCGCTAAGTCACTATTATTATAAGTGTTTACTTCATATTAAGATCGATTGCCAGTGAGGATGAGTCTCACTAGATAGTAGCTTCATTATGATTGACTAATACGATAACTATTACCTAATGATAGAATGTCCGTGTAAAATGTCTAAATTTATTAGATTTTGTACTTTCTTATATACATATTCCCTGAATCTTTCCCAATTATTTCTGCTCAGTTTAATTAGAATTCTCTTTCCTAATCCGGATAAGGTTTCTGTATATACTGTAGTGACGAGTCGAACTTACCTGACTCAAAGCGTCCTCGGTGTCTAGCCTGCAAAGTGAGACATGGCGGAAGAAGGAATATGGTTGGGGCGGTACACCACTGTACCCACTCTATGTCAAGAAGTTGGAGGGGGCAGAGTGGACTTTTTTTTTTATAGAGGTTGCAAGGCATTATGGGTGACTACCCATAGTGCATTGCAACTTTTGTTTGGCTATAAAAGCGACCCATTTTTGCCAGAACGGTGCATTGTATTTTTGTTCTTCAGTAACAGAGTGTCTAGGAGGAAGAAGAAGAGGAAGAAGAAAAGAAAAAGAAGAGGAAGAAGAAGAGGAAGAAGCTATTTCGGCTAAACTCGAAATTCATCATGGACAAAATGTTCGACTACCGGTTAATTCCGGAGTTTGGTGGGTCTCTTTCTGACGAACCCGTCATCCAATGGATTCAGCGCGTCGAAATGATTTGCAACCTTTACAGGAAACGGATGTCGAGCTGATACTACCATTGCGCCTGCGAGGTGGTGCCCTCGCTGTGTACCAACAATTAAACTAGGAGGAGAAGGCCAATTTTCAGCGCATAAAGTAGGCTCTTATAGCCGCCTAAGCCCCTGACTCGTTCAGTGCGTATGATCAATTCGTGGCGCGGCGACTTCGACCTGAGGAGACGGTAAACGAGTATTTGGCGGATTTACAACGACTGGATCAGCTTGTCGGGAGCGACGAATGATCTGCGCATTTGTTGCTGGACTGCCACAGCAAGTACGTCGGTTGCTGCGAGCGTCATCACGCATGGATGATATGACAATGGGTGAGCTCGTGGACCGAGTACGGGCCATTATGACCGACACTGAGCAGCCCGAAGAGATCATTGCTGCCGCTCAACCTACCCTCGTGTCAGCTGGGACCGGAAAGAACGAAATTGTTTGTTATAAGTGCTCCGGTCCCAACCATTTGTCCAGGGATTGCATACTAGGACGCTCAGTCGCAGCTTCTGAACGACCATCTCAGTTGCCCCGGACGGTTCGATATTTCCGGTGTAAAAAGACCGGCCATATTGCTTCGGAGTGTTCGGGAAACGCTGCGGGGGAGAAGTGATCAGCGTCAGTTTGCTCCCCAGGGAAAAGAGGAATGAGGCGCTGTCAACAGTTGATGTACATGTTAACGGGAGGAAATGTACAGTCCTAGTAGACACTGGATGTACGCGGACGCTGGTCAGCAGATTTGTGTGCCATGCCTGGAGGCTCGGACAGGCTAGGGTGCTAACAGCGGATGGAAAAACAATAAAGTGCTGCGGGCGAAGCCAAATTCAGCTCTGTGTAAACAGCACTGAGCCTGTACACGTTGATGCCCTAGTTGTAAATACGCGGTTGTTCGGGTTTGACCTCATACTGGGGAATGACGCCATCAGAGCTTTTGGCGGCATGACCATCACACGAGCTGGAACAGTGAGCTTTGGTGGACGAAAGGTGAATGTATGCACAGCGATCCAACTTGATGAGCCGGATTTTCGTGTGGATTACGATGAAAGACAGAATCGTTGGATTGCTAAATGGAAATGGTCCGGGGGACGAGCCCCAGAGCTCCTGTGCAATAAGGTACCGGAGTACCAAGTTCCCAAACATGCCAGAAAGAGCTACGAGGCCGAACTTCATAATTGGATAGAGAATGTCTGTTTGCTGCCCTACCCCGAAGAGAGACTTTGTCCACCTAAAGGACTGGTTCCGCTAATTATGCTTATTGTGCTGAATCACGGCTATTAGCAGAACCAGTCCTTTAGGTGGACAAAGTCTCTCTTTGGGGTAGGGCAGCAACAGACATTCTCTATCCAATTATGAAGTTCGGCCTCGTAGCTCTTTCTTTATGCTTATTGTGCTGAATCAAGGCTAAGTAAGCCCGGTCATGGACTACAGGGAGCTGAATGAGAATGTCGATGCATTTACGGCTAATGATGATGTGTGCGCGGTCACGTTGAAGGAATGGCGTAAGAAAGGTGCGAATGTGTCACTGCTTAATTTGAAACGAGCATATCTTCAAGTTTGCATTGACGAATCTTTGTGGCCATATCAGACTGTGATATTCAGGGGGCAAAGGTATTGCCTCACCCGGCTGGGCTTTCGCCTCAATGTGGCGCCTCTCATCATGAAATCTATTGTCGAAGCCGTTATGTCCCGAGACCCGACCATCAAGAGCGCCACGTCAGCGTATATCGACGACATTTTCATCAATGAAGATCTAGTTTCGACAGCTCGGGTAAGAACGCACCTGTCCGAGTACGGCTTAATTTGCAAGGATCCAGAGCGACTGCAAGATGGTGCCAAAGTCCTTGGTCTGCAGGTCTGGAGGAAAAATGGTATCCTCCGTTGGAAGCGGGGGAGTGAAGTTCTCGATGTTCCCCAGATTATTACTCGTCGAAACACATTTTCCCAGTGCGGGAGACTTGTGGGTCATTTTCCTGCCTGTGGCTGGCTCAGAGTGTCTGCTGGATTCATCAAGCGTCGGGCAAATGCAGTATTCGACAGTTGGGATACTGCGCTTACCGATCCTCTGCTGGAGATGATGATACGAGACACAGTTGCCCGGGTTAAGCGGAATGATCCAGTTAAGGGAGAGTGGTGCACCGCCGGCCTCGAGATGGATTTGTGGATTGACACAAGATTGGAGCTCGCTTGCTACGGGGTGTCATTGGAAGACAACGGAGCCGTGATCGAAGATGCGTGCTGGCTGCGCCCGGACAATGACTCCCAGCATATTAATTTGGCCGAGCTCGATGCGGTGGTGAAGGGTGTCAACCTTGCTCTTCAATGGCAGACCAAAGTGCTTCACCTAAAAGCGGACTCATTGTGTACGTACCATTGGCTCAAGAACAGTCTGAGTGGAAGGTCAAAGGTACGAACGAAAGCAGCCACAGAGATGTTGGTTAGGAGGAGGCTCTACACACTCTCGCAGCTGGTTGAAGAGTATGAGCTGACCGTTGACGTGGCGCTTGTAAGGTCGGAGCGGAACAGAGCTGACGAACTGACGAACTGACGAGAGTGACACAACAATAATTTAAGGCCATGAAAAAGGGGAATGAGATGGCGCAGGATATTTGCGCTGCTGCTCTGAGTGAGCGCCAGATATTAAGTATTCACCGGCATAGCGGGCACCCTGGAGTAAGGCGAACAACCTACTTTGCGCTTCGAGTTAGCCCATCAACGACAAAGGCAGCCGTAAGACCTGTAGTGCGATCCTGTGTGGACTGTCAATCCATCGACCCAGCACCAGTGCACTGGAAGAAGGGAAAACTAGACGTGGGTACTAATTGGAGTCAGCTAGGAATGGACATTACCCACTACGGGGGTGAACACTTCCTAAGCCTCATCGACAGCGGACCCTCCGGTTTTCTATGTGGCCACCAATTCGGTACCAGGATTCGGGTACAGTAGCCGTCAGTTGGAGGGAGTCTTTTGCGAGCAGGACCACCAAACGAGATACGGACTGACAATGACACTGCCTTTACCAGCAGGAGTTTTCGAAACTTCCTGGAAGATTGGGGAGTACGGTTGCGTCTCCGATGCGCATACACGCCGTCCGGAAACGGAATCGTTGAACGGTGCCACAGGACGATAAAAACAACTGCGGCCAGGAAGCAGTGCACCATACAGGAAGCTGTGTACTGGCATAATGTAACACTCAAAGACGATTTCGTCTTCTTCAGCATCAGCCAATCGGATACACAACTACCATGTCAGGGTTAAGGAGATTGATGCCGTCCTCCCACCCGAATCGCAACATGAACAAGGGACGTACTAAGTAGGGGACTATGTTTGGGTCAGGGTCCCGAACGGCAGATGCACCACACGATTCAGAGTAGATCGTGTGACCGTGGTCAACAATCGGCAATCTGTAGTAATTGATGAGACTCCACGCCACGTCAGACACTTGCGCCCTGTTCAAAGCCGTACTCCCCCGAAGATGAGAGCTCCTCTGAAGAAAGTATAAGGTTGGTCCAGGTGGGATACTCCTCATCAAAATCATTCACTGCCGGTGATTCTTCAGACGAATCATCTGCAGACGAGCCGAGTTTGGGACGTCATCCCCACGCCAACGGGAGATGGGAGATTGACACTAGCAGTGCGATCAACCATGAGGGCAAGCCAGTGTGACTCACCTGAGAGCTAGGCAAAGGTCATCCGACGACTGGACATTCACTGACAACCCGGTATTGCCAAGCGATCCTACTATCACAGTTCGTTGCGCTCGCCAGGATGATCAACCAGGCCCCATCTCCCTCAGGAGGAGTACGCGTCGAAAACGTCCTGCTCACGGCTGTACTTTTTGTGATCACGAGATCAGGAGGGGGGGGGTAGTGACGTCGAACTTACTTGACTCAAAGCGTCCTCGGTGTCTAGCTTGCAAAGTGAGACATGGCGGAAGAAGGAATGTCGTTGGGGCGGTACGCCACTGTACCCACTCTGAGTAAGAAGTGTCAAGAAGTTGGAGGGGCAGAGTGGACTTTTTATAGAGGCTGCAAGGCATTATGGGTGACTACCCATAGTGCATTGCAACTTTTGTTTGGCTATAAAAGCGACCCATTTTTGCCAGAACGGTGCATTGTATTTTTGTTCTTCAGTAACAGAGTGTCTAAGAAGAAGAAGAAGAAGAAGAAGAAGAAGAAGAAGAAGAAGAAAGAGAAGCTGGTGAACAATTTATATACGTTCATGTGCGGTATTATTTACTAGAAATAAGCCTACGGGTCAGAGGTTTGGATCTTAAAAGATCTTCATGTTTTGTGAGCCATTCTATAAGACAGTGAAAAGAAGTGCAAGTTTTGAAATACCTATCAATGTGTGCACCATATTTATGGTCTTGTGCCAAACTAAGGTAAGCTTAGTAATTGAATAACTGTAGCATTGACGACGTACTTGTTGAAAAAGGAAGTGCGTTTAGTGTAATGGTTATCATTGTAGGAAATGGAATTGGCGACCCGAGTTCAAATTCAGGACAAGGCTGCTTGTGTTTCATTTCGCTCTTGGAAAGGTACGAATGCATCTGTTCTCTTCCCTTTTATAGGTAAATAGTAAAGGTATACAGTCTAATGGAAGGAAAACTATGAATTCAAACCAGCTGAACTCCGCTTAAAGATTGACTTTGAGTTACATCCTGTCCGTAGCGAAGAGGTTAGGTAAATAGATTCTTGGCGAAAAATTGATATCCACGGAAGAAATGGTTCAATTAATTTTCATGAAATTTATGTCATTAAAATATAGAATTGGAAAAAAATCCACAACAGAGCATATTTCATATTCACCCCCCTTTTTTTAGCACAAAAGAAAACTGAATAGCTTCGTTTCTATATGATATATGAAATAATTTTCCAATATTTCTTTAATATTTTTAAAATAACCTTTAGGAAAATTATTTACAGCATTATTGAGTAGATTTTTGTCAGTGGGTATCGTTTATGGACATGTGCCTGGTAATACGTAACTACCAATTGGAAAGGTAGAAAGAAATTGCCTCTAAACTTAAAACAATATTACCAATAATACGTTTTTTTCTCTCTGATTTCAGATTTGCTAGAGCCATTAAGAATCTGGTATTCCATTGGTATAAAGTAATGTGAACTGCTAAACATTTTTCTCGTCAATTCAAGACACTGTCTTCCATTTTTCGCTATCAGCCTTTGGCATTATGTTGCCACCATATTTCTTTCAGTGGCTATGCATTGTGACGCAAGCAACGTCAGCTGGACGTGGGCAGTCTACTAGGTTGCTAGGCAATATGGCCAGACCGGTAACACCATTGTTTTTTGTTTCAAATGATGCAATACTGAAAATAAAACAATTCATTGTTACTATCAAATTTATGTCCGATATGGCAGATGTGCAATAGAACTGTTAAATTTGAAATATTGAAAGTCTTTATGATATTACGAAAATACTGAAAAGTATTTCAGAAACCACAAATGTTGAGAAAGAAAAAAACTTAAAAGCTTTTCATGAAACCTGGCAAAACCAAATTTGCAGCCATTATTTTTAAACAAACACAGACACACAGACACATAGACTCTCACACAGACACACCTATACGTATATATTAGAATATCACTAAGGATCTTTCTCACTCTCTCTCTCTCTCTCTCTCTCTCTCTCTCTCTCTCTATCTATCTCTCTCTCTCTCATATATATATATATATATATATATATATATATATATATAACCTGGCAAAATATCAAAACACGATATGAACACGAAATCCGTTACTTTAAGTTTCATGCGGTGTGCACATCACAAAACCTAATGTAACGGACTTTGAGTCTATAATTTGATCTTTATGATTCGTTCACCTGATGGTGACACAGATTTCTTTGACATTGTTACTGGAGTTCTATAAGGAGATACATTAGCACCATTTCACATAAAAAAAATCACACTAAACAAGGAAAGAAACAGACGATATCCAGCAGAAACTATTACAGATTCAGACTACACAGATGATTTTGCGCTTCTCGCAAATACGCCTGCTCAAGCCGAATTACTGCTGCTTAGCTTAGAGAAAGCAGCAAGGAGGACTTGCGAGGTACGAATACCAATGGTGAATGAATGGGAATCCATACTGTCAGCACGACTTGGTAATTATGATACCTGTTCGGCTATAGCGGCTTTCAAATTTACTTATTTACACACACACACACACACACACACACACACACACACACACACACACACACACACATATATATATATATATATATATATATATATATATATATATGTGTGTGTGTGTGTGCGCGCGCGCGTGTGTGTGTATGTGATAAAAAAAAGTAACGAGACTTTCAAATTTTAGCATTTACAATTTAAATGAAATTATGTGCATAGCTAAGCAACTACAATAACGTGCCAATTTCCAATATTTTGTGATCAGTAGTCTGGATACATAGCATTGTGTAAGTTGAGCACACCCCCTTACTCACCAGTCGAGCAGGACTATTTGGCGCCGTCCTCTTGGCGTCGAAAAGTTTGGGAGATCATTGTTTTGGCACCAATTCGCAATGTCAATAATATTTTGTCTTAAGACATGAAATGAACAACAGCAACTGACAGACCGCGCAACGAACCAAGTAACGGAAAACGAACAGCTGCAACCGACGGGCAGTTTCATTTACGTACTCCACGGAAATAGTTTGGTCTACAACTATAAGATGCATTAGATTTTTAATATTCATTTCAATTTTTGATTTTAGTATTACTATAAACATAAATAAGTAAATCCAATTCTTTTTTAATTATCAATATTTGGTTATTCTTTTAAATCTTATCAATCGATTCAAGATAAGCCAAAGTCGCTCAAACAATTGAATGCTAAAACAGTTCCGCGCTTGAAAAAAATTTGTGAAGAAGTGAAGGATTATAGTTAAGATTTCAAAGTTATCTCTGTTATATCGAGAATTTCAATAATTTAAAAATAGCATTGAACGTTACGCAGATCTCACAAAATAATCATTCGGTTGCAAATTGAACTGGCAGATGTTTATTTTCAATGTTTGAGTATTAAAATACATAAAAATAAAAGTGAATTGCTTGAACAAAACTATCGCCACGATGTGTCATTTTTTCCTGGAATACGTTGAGAAATTGTTCCACTACGGCCCAATCACAGAGAGAACCCAAGAAAATCCATTCATCAAGTCCATTTATTGTGAACTAAGCTCAGCAATAAACATCCCAGATAGATGATTATAGTTTATTTATGGTGATTTCAATGACAAACAAGGATATAGGATTTGGCATGTATATGGGTTCCTATTGAATGGGAAAATATAATAAAAATGGAGAAGCTCTAAGAGCGTTCTTCAGTACCCATGGGGTATTTACTACAAATACTACCTTCAAACATCATTGTCACCACTAAACATCCTGGATAGGACAAGACCCCAAAATCAAGGCAGATTCCGAGGCCACATTTCCCATTTTCAACCAAATTGATTTCGTTCTATGCAAACTAATGAACAAACTATTGCACCGAGACTCACGATCCTATGGTGGTGCAGACTCAACTAGTGGTGACACACTTATGCTTGAGCCACTCTTATATTATGTACAAACAATGTATCAGAAAAAAAGTGTCCCGGTCAAATATAACCTTTGAAGACTCACAAGCAATCGCTCCAACCACGTGTCATACGAGAAAAGCATACACAATCAATTGGCTAGGATGGATCATCACAGCAGCACAAACCAGACATTAGCAACCATACTAAAATATGTAAAAACATCAGCTACCAGCACAAAAGAAATAATAAAACATAATCAACCACACTCGCCAAAACTAGAGATGCTGTGTTAAAAAGAATATCTGCGCAGCAAAAAAGCATTAAGGATGCGTATATATACCGAAACAGCCGAATTGAAGATCACACACACACACACACACACACACACACACACACACACACACACACAAATATACGAAAAGAACGCAACATGTTGCGTAACATCTATAAACGTTTGAAATGCCTTGAGATCAGCAGAGCAGATTCCCTGGCTGATGAAATCTCCTCAGACGAGTGTCTGGAAATTGTTCCGGGCTGCTCGTTCTGTCAATGATTATGGCCTTATTACACTCCTCTTAATTGTCGGAACTGACAAAGGAAATGCAGATACGATCAGCGACAGGTTCAAGAAACAGTTTACTGAAAAAAAACAACAAACATTTGGATTCTTTTATAGGTGATTCTTAGCTTCTAGAAGTCCCAATAGAGTGGGGGGAGTATGGAAGGTTGTTAAATCCTAGCGAAATGGACGTTCACCAGGGCCAGACGAAAGCAGCAATGAAATGTTCAAGTATGGCAGTAATGTCATATCACCATCAATTGCTTCTATCATAATCAATATCTCTCTACTGAGGTTTCGTCAGACATTATTTATAGGAAAAACAGATGATTCCATTCTCATTATTTAGGTACCATGTATATATATATATATATATATATATATATATATATATATATATATATATATATATTCAGATCTTTAAGGAAAAGACTCAACAGCACAAAAAGACCATAAACGAACAATTTACATAGCCAGAAAATGAAAAAGAAACCTATTGAGCCGAGGATAAATATAAAAAGGTGCTCAATACAAACTTGTAGAGACGGTTTAGGGAACCGAATCAGTATCAGAAGATACCTACCCAGGTTTCACCGAGAAGGATCTTCAGGATAATTATATGAAAATAGATCAATAAATTATGAAGATTTTTTCTTTTGTGTGCGTGTGACACGTGAACAAAAATCGTGTCACTTGACAAATTCCTCAAGCATTAAATACGGTTGATTTGCCACTTTTTCTTGTAAATACCATCTGATGATTGTGTGATACATATGATACTTTTACAGGAGGCACTTCTAGGGAAATGGACACAGCTATACAAGTTCAAATCCTGGACGAAGCTGTTTGCGTTTCACATAGTGTTAATACCCTTGTGAAATGGTATAAATCCAACTATTCTTTCCAACTATAAATAAATAGTAGGACAGGCTGGTCTCTTTAAACCTGCCCGTGGGAGAGGAGTTGGGTCAATACACACACGCAACATTTAATAACAGAGTACATAATTTGGATATTTTTAATTTAGACCTGTTCTGTAACATTCGGTACTTTTTATATGCTTTTCTTATTTGTATTTTATCTCCTTTTATCATATGTATAGTGCCCACGTCCTCGATAGCTATAAGTATCCGTACTCGGACTTCACCAATAGAGATTTTGGACAATTTTTAAACCGCCTCCAACCGCAATTTTAACATTTCGCTTGGTAACAGGAACATATTGATAAAAAGCTAAATACCAAATTCTCGTTTGTTATTTTCAACAAAATATGCCTACAATATATATATATATATATATATATATATATATATATATATATATATATATATATTGTTAAAAAGCGTAATATAAATTGCATGAATGTGAAGATCCGAAAAATATGACATTAACTGTTTTAAACATTCCATTAAATGGGTTAAATATTGTGTTCTTTATGTTGAAATATAAATAGATATTTTTATGGGCATCGTGACGTCATCCGTCTCTTGGACGCAGTTGGTTTGAGAAGTCAATTTTCCCAGCTTCATATCGATCGGGATTACGTTGCTTTGACGGTCGCTTATGCGTCATCGACCAAACAGTAACCAGAAAAAAGTATTTTATGAGTATATATGGATTCTATTCTTATTGGAAAGTATAAGTCAACTTCTGCTTGAAACAAATGTATTTATATCTATCAGAATCTGTGTGTGTGTGTGTGTGTGTGAGAGAGAGAGGGAGAGGGGGGATTTTCAGAATCACCCCAATCAAATGTACTACATAGTAAGTATAATATTTTATTCGCAGCTCATATTAAAATTCTTGGCTTTTCTAACGTTTTGCCTGAATTCAAGTTTATATCAAATTTTTACCTTCCTTAATGTGCAATGGTGCAACGAAATAAAACTCGAGAAAAATAAATTAGACTCTAACTAAATCTACTATTAATCTTTTCTATCTATATATTATTAAATTTGAAGGCACGCGTGTGTAATTGTCGTGGAAAATGGACACAGTGACACGAGTTCAAATCCTAAACGAGGCTGGTTACATTTCACATAGCGCTAATGCTTTTGGGAAAGGTACGAATTCAACTATTCTCCCTCCAGCAAAGGGTAAATTGTAGGGCTGATTGGGCTGTTTGACCTTGATATGGCAAAGAAAATTCTTAATTCAAATTTGTTAAAATCCGTTTAAAAATTGACATTGTGTCACACCCTACTCGTACGGAGGGATTAGAAAATACATATATTACTAAGTTTCTCATTATCTTTCTTTGTAACCGTGATCCAACAAAAACGGCATATCATAGCAGGGTTCTTAGAGCAATGCACTTGAAATGGGACCTCAGAAAATGTTTTTAGCATAATAACTTTTAGTGTGGGGGTCGATTAACAGTAAAAGCATAAGGCTAAACTGGGCACTTATTTTATGTTCATTAGGTTAGCTAAGCCAAATATTTATCTTCTTTTTGTTTAATTGAATAAAGTATCTCTATGAAACTTTCCGAAGTAGAAAACAAAAAATGAAACCTTTTTTATTTCGACGATTCTTTTTCTCGATTACTTGAATATCAAGACTTTAAAAATCGCGTTGTTATGTTTATATTTGTAGTACGATTAGAGACGCTTATTATATTCCTTTAAAAGATAGTTTTGTGTGTTCGAGCTTAAAAGCCCACCCAAAATGTTGTAATTTTAGATAGTAATAATAATATTAATGTATCAAAAGTATTTTCGTGATTACATACTTTTAATCTATAGCTTAATTCATGTACACCTATGAAGACAATCGATGACTGCAGTATATCACTCACACACACACACATACATATATATAGATATTCATATATATTTACACCCCCATCCCCGCACACACACGCAAATATATATATATATATATATATATATATATATATATATATTACAGTAGGTCAATTTTCACTTTTTTGTGTAGTGATCTATGAAGTACTGATACCCAAAATTAGATCTTGCACTTGTACCAATTTTGAGGAAATGGCATCAAAGATCTTTGGCAAAAATGCACTGAAAAATCCTCAGTTTTGCAACATTTGGTCCCGAAATTGATCAGCTAATCAAACAATTTCAGTATTTAAAGCAGGGAATGTTGTCATTTTATTTTATCAAAAGGAAATGAAAGGAACTAAAATTACAATTAAAACATGCACCTACTTTTTCAGTGATGGCTCCGAAATGCTGTTTTACCGCATAAATTAGGCAGTAGCAGTGAATACATTAAAAAGAAACCAACAACAACAAAAAAAAAAACATCTGATTTTTTCTGTTATAAATTTAAAAAAAAAACAAAAAACAATAAAAAACAAAAAAACAAAAAACAAAACAAACAAACATGTAAAAACAAATGATGGTTTACTATTGCTTAATATATAGAGTCAAATAACTCCATACAAAAAAGCCCTTAGACGAAAAAAGGTCACGGTTTATGACACAAAACTTTTGCAATTATGTAACTGTGCATCGCTTCAAAGCCATATACTGATTTGAAAGCTTCTTTTGTTAATGTGACTGCCCGTTCCGTCTGCGAAAGACGATGTCGTAGTGTCTATTTTTTGGGGGGTGGGGGGAGGACTACGTATCCTGGGCGGGTTGTTTTGGAGGATGTGCTGTTACCCCAGCAGGAAACCCCCCTCTTCACACTGCCGCTGTGGTTTAAAGGAAAGACAAAAAACCTATGCAGTTTAGCAACGACAGTAGGAGTTGCTGTGTAGCACTGAAATTCAGCGTTACTCCACCTTAGGTACTCTGACTCCGGATTTGTTATCGGGATTTACTCCCCTGCCATTCCTCGGAATCATATAAGCCGCTCAGCGGTGATTGTTTTTTAACAAACTCTTCCTGGTCCTAGATGGGTTGACGACCAGGGCCAATTTGGGGGTTTATATGTGTAGTAAGTGCGCCAATCTTACTACTGTCAGTGTGGGTAGTCGTTGGCTCGCCTTGAGCTCGTCAGCTCTTTTCCAGATCCAGTTTATTTGTTTTTTTTAGATGCTAGTGTTTATTCCCCCCTCTTCCCCAGACAACCGATACGTACCTGTTGAAAGTGCCAGTTTGGTTTCTTGTTAGATATCCAAGTTTTAACTTAGTATAAGTCCATGAGTCAGCTATCATCTTTAAAGTTTATAATTGACTGCCATATGCTTTTCCTTTCCTTTTGCCGGTACGACCAAGGAAAAGGGTGGGTAGTGGTCTAGAATTTTGGATAATGTGAGGTTATTTAAAAACGAAAAACACGAATTAAAATTATAATTTTACATGTCCTGAAAGGAAATGTATTAGGAATCCTTGTGAATGTAAGAGCAGATCCGGCTACGTACCATTCAATAAGGATTCTCGAAGTTCATTTTCTGAAAATCCTTCTAGGATTGGTGGTTCACAAACTCCATTTTGTGATATATATATTGTGTCCAATGCATAGCTTCAAAATTAATGGTTTTTTTTTTTTCAATCCTTTCTTGACTGGTTCCCAATCCTGAAAGAATATAAAAATTAATTTATTGAGTTATCTAAAATAATTCAATCTGTACTGTTTTAATATTTATGGTAAAATTAAATGAAAACTTAAAAATGATTCTATAAATCAGCATAACTAATTTAGTCAGTTTTATATGAATAAATATTTACTTACCTAATGGTCAAAATTCTTTTTATAGCTTCTTCCTTTACTTTCAAGTCATCAAATTTCAGCATTGAGTATAAAACTTTTTCTGGCAAAATCATTATGCTGTATGCTTTTCAATGTAATCTGTTGGATTTCTGGTGGTTGTTTCCTAATCCTTTGAATCATATTGAAAACATACAATTACTGATTATGAAACTTATCTTTTTTAATTTCAAACCAGCAAATGGCATCCACATCCACAATGAATTTTATCAAGCTGTGAAGTTTAGTTGAAAGATTTTGTGGGTATGTACCACGATTCCCAGATTGATAAAATTCACTGGGGATGTGTATGCCATTTGCTAGTTTGAAATTAAAATAAATAACAAGATAACCATTACACAACATGCCTCCTTTGAAAAATTGACAAATTCAACAAAAGCGCAACAAAATCTTGAAATATCTGTTGGCAATATAAAAAGAAGGTCATATCTACCACTAAAATAAGTATGTTAACTTTATGTTTCTAAAAAAATTACGTTGATTTATTGAAACGTGGAATTATCAGTCGTATTTGGAGTTAACATGCATAATTCTAAAAAAGTATACACTTGAAACACACATAACTTTAATAATAAAAAAAATACGTTTTATTGAGTGGGAATCGTTGTAAAGATTCTATTCTAGATCTTAATTTATTGAAATTTATTAGGGGTTCAAATCAGTCTATAGAGGCTCTTCTGGAGATCACGTGGGATCAATTTTAAAAGCAAAACCCCAACAATCTATCTCCCTCTTTTTCAACTGTTCCATGCAGACATAACAAGGTAAGGGTATTCCTCTTTACCCGTACTGACCTAATCCCGACCCAACTAAACTATTTTTGTACCAATTTGAACTCTTTGAACTTTGCAAATATTACCATTCACTTTTTCATACTTGTTGAGACAATCATACATTCGTTTTACTTGTTTACTATTGTAAATTTATGCTTTGTACATTGAATGTTTTTTGTAGTATCTTTGGTTGTCGTAACCTTTCTTTCAGAACAGCGCCTAGCTTCTCTCTGCTACCACTTAGTAATTGTATTCATTCCCCTACATTCCTTTGGGGTTTACATTTTTTACTTTAATTTTATAAATTAAAACAAAAATGAAGATCTATGGTAACTTAGAAAACTTTCATGATAAATTCATTCAGCTACTCCAGTAAAATGTCCCCCCACACACATATGACTATATGTGTAGCTGACTAAGCTCTGTTTAGTTTGTTCAGTAACCAGTATGTTTAATTGCCACCCCCCATCAAAATATTGATTAGATTCATCACTCCTTAACTTCGGTGATCAAACGAGGATAGATGTTTTCTGTTTGTTTTTAACATAAGCTCAAATAAACGAACAGTGCACAATGAACTATTATCATCAGTACTACTGAACTTAAAATATTTATCTATTACACGTGTTTCTTTAATGCTTAGTTCTTAACAGATAAATTTTAAATAAAGAAATATAACAGTGATATCATATAAGAAGTTTTCAGATCTTATTGAATAAACTCTTTCAGCCTTTATCTTAAAATAACAGCTATATGGAGGTCGAAATATACCAAAACACTATCCATCTTAATTTTCCTCCCGTCACACACACACACACACACACACACACACACACACACACACACACACATATATATATATATATATAGATAATAAAACTCTTATGCATCTGTTAACCTTTAAGGGTATCTGATTTTTTAATGGTGTCTTAATGTCATGAGATGACGGGAGATGTCGGAAGTATCCGTCGGAGGGTTGTCTTTACATTGGTACTCATGTCGTGAAAATATCAAAAAGCATAGTCGCCTTTTCCAGAAGGTCTCAAATTAAAATATACTTTCCTTGTTATGTGTAAAACTTAGTTATCAAGTATTAATATATATATATATATATATATATATATATATATATATATATATATATGTGTGTGTGTGTGTGTGTGTGTGTGTGTGTGTGTACTAACATAGTGATTATAAATGACATGATTATTTATGTGTGAATTGGCATTTCTGATTATCTATGACTTTGAGATAGTGGCGTCAGTCATACTGACGAGTTGAGAAAGCGGGAGCATAGATTGAATTCAAATTTCAAATAACACACGTCAACAGGAGAAATAAAAAGAAAGAAAGAAAGAAAGAAAGAATGCGTGGATAGAAAAAAGAGAAGATCCATAAACTGAGAAGAGGGAGAAATTGAAGAAAGAGAAAAAGAACATGAGGATGTATAAAACGGAGAAGACAGAATTAACGAAAGTTATAACGAGAAAAAGGAAGTAAATGCACAAGTACGATATATATATATATATATATATATATAATATATATATATATATATATATATATATTAAATCACCGGTTTATTACTCATGAAAAAAAAAAAACACGGACATATTCCAATCAGATGATTTCTAGAAAAGAAACTAAATAACATATTTACATTTATTTACATAAATTTTCTGCAGGTCAAGTAACGCATCATATTACTATTACAGCGTGGTTTCTCAAAACTTCACATGATATAGTGAGATGAGATATTACTATAGTAATATGATGCGTTAGAATTTGCTACTTAAATACACATACACACACACATACACACACACACACACACACACACACACACACATATATATATATATATATATATATATATATATATATATATATATATATATATATATATATGCATAGTATTGTATTCAATAAGAAACATTTATAGTGTTTGCGTCACTCACGATATGGTCATTTAGTCCATCAAAAAAAAAAAAAGAAAAAAAAGAAAGAAACAAAACTCCCAGCTGTAAATAAATTTTTGTATCAACAGAACCTTCTAAAGTTAATTTGATCTAAAATTGAGTTTCATTCTCTTTACATAGATTGACACAACCTGATTGAATTGGTAATGTTTTTAAGAAATTATCTAATTTTGTTTCAATCCTCTCAATTTTATCTCTTCCAATATTATCTCTTATGTTTTTTTGGTAAAATATTAAAAAAGTTTGCTTATTTAGGGTATTAGATGTCTGTAGAACAAACTGTTAGATACAGGACTGTCCTTTATGTTCAATAGATGTAAGATACTAATCTCGTTTGATATTCTCCATTTGATTTGTTTGAGCCTTGCTTTTTTTTTTAAGAAATTGACTCATTTAGTTTTACTACTATTAATTTCATCACTTACAATCTCTTATGTCTTTTGATAGGATATTAAAAAGTTTGTATCCTATCAGTAGTAGATGTTGGTGGATCAAACTCTCAGGTATAGCACGCTCCTTTATGTTTATGATAAACTTCCATTGTAGTTCCTAATCTTTCACTATATATATATATATATATATATATATATATATATATATATATATATATATATATATGTAATGGGTAAATTGTCACCATTTTAAATTATTAATTTCGCACATGCACTTTGTTTATTTCAGGTTTTGTCTTCTGTGCAGCAAACTAGATTCAGTTTGACATTGTCTGTGAGGAAAGCAACACCATAACGCAATTCACTCCTCCAGAAGTTTGGAAGCAGCATTCACACCGGAAGCTCCAACACGAAGATTTTACAGTGCTTAAGTGTTAATATTAGGACAGTGCATCGGGATTAAAAAAATGTTGGATAAGTCCAGTGATGATTACAAGGTAGGACAGTTCAAAATCCTCACTTTAATCATTCTGATAAGAAAAGAACTTCCGAATTTGTTGCAGAGATCCAAGCCATGGTTGACTACGTTTCCAGCAAGACAATCAGGTTCTTAGCCAGGAACATGGGAATGTCTGAGTTTCTTATCAAGCACGTAGCACATGAAGACATTCACTATTTCTCACACAAGATGAGAAAGGGCAAACATTTATCACAGGCTACAAAGGAAAAGAGGTAAGACCGTGGTGCAAAGCTTTTCAACAAACTCAAGCATCCCCTCCAGCCGAAAATGCTTTGGTTTTTCTCAGATGAGAAAAAACGACGCCAGGATCAGACGGTGAACTCACAGAACAACCGTTGGCTTGCTCTATCCCCCACGAGACATACCGATAGTAAGGAAAAGCAAACACCCAGTCCATATCATGGTGTTTGGGGTGGTCACAAGCGATGGTAACTTATGTCTCCATTCTCCTTCCCATATGACACCAGACTCAAAACTGAGACCCGTATTAAGTTTCTAAAGAAGGTAGGGCTACTCTGGATCGAGAGGGTGGCTACTGGAAGACCTTACATATGAAACAAGACTGCGCCATGCCACACAAACAGAAGAATCGAGTGTTTGCTGTGAAAAGATTTCTGTGACCACATTACCCCTAACGTCTGGCCACTTAACTCACCAGATCACAATCCCCTTGATTATTATGTGTGGAGCAATTGAGTTTTATCTTTTTTCTTTAATTGAAAAAAAAATTGAACTACTGAAATCATTTCAGATAATTTTTCTCTTTCTTTATGATCTCCACAATCTCTCCATTCTCCTCAATTTCTCCATTCTCCCCAATTTCTCCATTCTCCCCATTCTACCGAATCTCTCCATTCTCCCCAATTTCTCCATTCTTCCCATTCTCCCCATTCTCCCCAATCTCTCCATTCTCCCCAATTTCTCCATTCTTCCCATTCTCCCCATTCTCCCCAATCTCTCCATTCTTCCCATTCTCCCCAATCCTCCATTCTCCCCATTCTCCATAATCTCTCCAATCTCCCCATTCTCTCCACTCTCCTCAATCTCCCCATTCTCCCAAATCTCCCTAATCTCTCCATTCTCCCCATTCTCCCTAATCTCTCCATTCTCCCCATTCTCCCCATTCTCCTCAATCTCTCCATTCTCCCCATGCTAATTTAGAATAAAAAATTATCAACAGGATGAAAACAATTGTTTATGGAATGTTGAATTCCATCGTCATTTCCGTTCGGCCCGTGGTTTTGGTATCTCAGTTGAATAATCTACAGCTCAGAGTTGGTCTTTTAGTACAGACCCGTTCGCGAAAAGTTCATTTCGACAACCGGAAGTAGACTGTAAACATACATAGTTACAATTTGTGTAATTGTTAGCAATTGTTTGCAGAGCAATTACAAATGTATGGTGACTTTGATCTGCACTAGGTGACCCATGTTTGTGTCTGTTTTCTAAATCTAAACATAGCGTCGTGGTGAAATGTTTAGTAAGCTAGTTTCGCAAAGCAATTATTCGTGAGTTGTGAATTTGATCCTGACTAGGTGCCTAATAGTTGTAGACTTGAGTCAAATCTATGTGACGCTTTTTTTTAGGTCACCTCGACACGGTAAGGGTTAAAAAAGTTGGTATCGCAAATCAATTACTACTTAGTAGTGAATTCGATCTTAACTAGGTGTCTTGATCCAAATCAAGGCTGGGATTTTTTTCTTTTTTAATGACTCAGTGTTCAATATTCGTGGCCTTGTGCCAAATCCAAATTGTTTGTTTTTTTTTCTTTCTTTTTATTTTGATTGGTGCTTCATGCACATAGCAAATTTGAACTATGGTTATTTTTTATTTGTTTTCTACGGGTGCTTCACGTGCTTTAATGGCTAACAACCTAGGCTAGCGGACGATTACTAATGAGTTTGATTCTCACTGCGTGCCCCATACTTCTGACCTTGTGACACAACTAAACTAAGCTCAGCAAATAACCATAATCCTACAATAAGAAGTATCATTCTTAAGGGATGGTACTGACCATGATAAAGAGTGATGATAGCTACATGAATCCATGAGAGAGAGAGAGAGAGAGAGAGAGAGAGAGAGAGAGAGAGAGAGAGAGAGAGAGAGAGAGAGAGAGAGCTCTTATCAAAAGCTCCTTTGTTGTTACTGGATATAATATTGAATTTTACCAAACTTAACACGATGCCAATTCAAAGAAAAGGTGGGTGGGAAAGGTGATTCACCGGGAATTGCGCCAGAATAATCAAATCGAGACCATCGAGACCACAGTACTTTTAAAATCAACTAGAATACTTAGAAGAGTCCAGGAGACCCGAAGAGACTTACTGTCACTCATACGTCAGTGAAAAATAACCAGGTAAAACTAGTGTTAAAAAACTCACATAGAGTAAAAATGACAGCGAAAAAAATTACCGAAGTACCAAATTTGCAGCATCTCAGATAACCAGTTGATAGCACACAAGATCTCTCTCTCTCTCTCTCTCTCTCTCTCTCTCTCTCTCTCTCTCTGCCATCTCTTATTTCTCTTTTTCAATCACATGGTTGTTGTTTATTTCACTTCTCTTTCTTTCTCATTCTCTTTCTCTCTATTCTTGGTTCTCTGTTTCTGTTTTTGTTTCTGTTTCTGTTTCTGTTTCTCTCTCTCTCTCTCTCTCTCTCTCTCTCTCTCTCTCTCTCTCTCTCTCTCTATTTTTCTTTGTCTCTTTCTCTGAAAATTATTTCCATGAAATGTATTCAACAATTCAGGAATTATTCTATTTCTCCGTTGAACTTTTTTTATTTTCACTTTTTTTTTTTTCAAATTATTTTTAACATTTTTTTTAATTTTTATTTTTTCTTCCTATTTCTCTCTTTCTATTGCTGTGTAGATTTTGTAGCTCACATGGAAATATATGCGCTACTGTGACAAAGTAGATTTTTCTCAATCTGAATGTTAATGTCGTTTACTAAGTTTATCACTCGGCTTATCTCTAGCTGTGGTAATCGACAGCTAGGGACAGTGTGCATCAAAATCTATATTAAAGATGTTTGGAGCACTTGGTGAGAATTAGTTTTACTAACTATCCCATCGTAGTATAATGGTTACCAAACTAATCACACAGATCCATTAATACTGAATAGCGAGTTCGATCCTCGCTGGATACCCCATCTTTGCAACCTTGTGTCACATCCTATCCGTGTTCAACAGGTTGGGTAAATACTTACACTAAGTGAAGTGCCCATGTCTGTTATTGATGTTGTTTATCTTTATAATCCGAGGAGAAAATGTTGCATTTGTGATGAAAAGTTATCAATCTAACTAATAATTATTCTCTTTCGATTTATGAAGAATGTCATTTTCACTCGTGCTGACCAATCTGGTTTGTTTAATTTCCCTATCATCAACACTGTTAGTTTTGGGCATAATTCGATTCGTTTTAATGCAATTAATTCTTGGAATACTGTTCAGTCGTTATTTTTTGATAAAGAAAAGATGAAGCTTGTTTCAGTAAATTATTTTGTCCTTAAAACACTTTTGAAAAATCATTTTATTGCCTCTTATAAACAACAGATTTGCATTTAGATTCTCACACGGCTAATTTGTCTCATGATATATATGTATATGTTTACGTTGTGTGTTTCATGTATCGTTTCCTGTGAGCGTCCAAGGTGGTCATGTCCATGGGATTAGCTTCATGCTATTAGGCATGGCCTCCCTTCAATAGTAGTTTAAACCAATAAAGTTTTTCTTTTACTTATATATTTTTTTAAATAATTTGTACTACTATTGATTGATAAATTTCTTATTTCTTATTTCTTATTATATTTACTCAGCTGATATTAATTTTGCACAAAAGCCAGAAGTATTGGGCATCCAGTGAGAATCGAACTAACAACAATCTGCTAACCTAACTCGGTAACTATCATGCGAGGGGGCCACTGTGTATTTGAAGGTTGCTTCGTACTTTTACTTTTTTTTGCGCTGTGTATGTGTGTGTGGGGGGGGGAGCTAATGCCCCACTCATTCATATTATTCCAAAATAAGGGCTCGTGCACCCTTAGTTTTGTAACTTTGGCTAACTATTTGCTTTCCTTTCCCATAGTTCTTTGTTTTGCAGTCTGGGGCCGACAACGTTGCTCGTTTCTCACGTGGCAGTGGGAGAAATAAGCCGAAATAAACAAATACGTAAAAATCTAAAAGACGAACTGCTTCTGTGTTGTAAACAAGGTGCTGGGAGGGGGGGGGGGACAATTTCAAGTAGCTATGAAAGGTGGAATTCTATATCCAGCCTGACGTTTAGAGGCCAAATGAATGGAAAAAAGAGAGGTACATACAAATACGAGATAGATAGATGGATATATATATATATATATATATATATATATATATATATATATATATATTAAATATATACCCAAATTTGGCCTAAAATGCGTTTTTGACAAAATGAATTTAGCCGTCCCCCCTCAGAAAATAATAAGAAATCAGATAATTATCGGATTTTAATGAAATTTTCAGTGTTTATTTAACAATGGATGATCTTTATAATGCATTATTTATTTTATTTCAGTTTTTTTCAGGTCACTTAATTTTGACCCCCCTTATTTTGGGTGTGTAAAATCTTGGCGAATTGCTCCTTGTTTGATAGTAATTATACTATAAATAAAAAGATAAAAGACAGAAGTTGGAAAAAGAAACAACATTTTTTTAAGGGGAATATTTTATAAGAAAATAAGTACCGAAAATCGGAAAATAAAATGTAAAAAAAAAATAGATAAAAATTTTTTGGGAGATTTCTTTTTTACTCATTTCGATAATTATTTAATTGGATATTATCTTATAATAGAAAAAAATAAATATCGGTATTTTTTCTGCTTAAAAAGGGGGGGGGTAAATTTTCAATAGAGTTTTTCTTCAAAACTTATACTTTGTTTGACTAAAATAAGGTTTGCATTAAATAGATATTTATTTCTAGAATCTAAAAATATAACATTTTAAACTTAACATCAGAATATTTTTATTTTAAATGAATGCTATTAATTTTTCATAGCAAAAATACTTAATTAAAGTTTTGAAATGAAATAACTGATGCATTATAAAATTCATTAATTGATAAATCAATACTGAAAATTTCATTAAAATCGGATAATTCCCTGATTTTTGGTAATGTTACATTAAATTTGTCAACAAGCCATTTAAACCATTTAAAAAGAGCAATAATGGCGATAAAACGCGATCGAAATTGACAAAAAAAAAAAAAATTTTAAATGTATCAAAAATAAATTGTATATGTAATGATATTTATCTTTTTTTTTTAATATATTAGATATACCCCAAATTCCTCTGCTACATTTAAAAAAAACGAATTAAAATTAATTAAATCTATTATTTAAGGTCAAACTTTTGTCTAAAACGATAAGTAGTAACATAATGTACTACTTATCGTTTTAGATAAAAGTTTGACCTTAAATAATAGATTTAATTAATTTTAATTCGTTTTTAAAAACTGTAGCAGACGAATTTTGGGTATATATATATATATATATATATATATATATATATATATTATATATATATGAGAGAGAGAGAGAGAGAGAGAGAGAGAGAGAGAGAGAGAGAGAGAGACGGGGAAGTGAGAGACAGACTGACAGAACACCGGACAGACAGTCAGACAGTCAGTCTGAGAGAGAGAGAGAGAGAGAGAGAGAGAGAGAGAGAGAGAGAGAAGAGAGAGAGAGAGAGAGAGAGAGAGAGAGAGAGCGAATGGGTGGCTTTGGGGGATAAAATTATCATCATTATTAATTTTGTATTATTAGGCTACGGGCCCAAAGGCCAAAAAGGCTCTAGTTTTTGATTTAAATTGTAAATTTTGGGGTGGGAAAAAAAAAGCGGCCAAATAAATGCCTATAGACTCCTGAATATCACACTATTTTTTTTTTTTCGTAAATGTTGCACATATTAAAGTTTTCCGTGGGTACCACCAATTTTCCCCGTGAAATTAACCCCGCCCTCTACTATATTTAACATAATAAAACTTGCATAAAGGTTAATATTATCTTAAAAAATTTTTATTCACTCGAAAGAAGAAGCATTAAACAAACTCCTAATGATTTGAAAAAAAATTTTTCGGCTTACAAAAATAATGCAAATTATAAACGAAAAACAATGTTTACATTTTTTCACCGTTAAATCAATAGAAATTTAACGTAGCCAAAAACAAGTTAAAACTAAGTTTTTTTTTTTTAAATTCTATGAAAAATAAATTAATGGTCCAATTTTCACGAGAATTTCCATAATTACTTACCTTTGGATGAATATATGTCTGAAATAGTTTTTTTTCTAAAATATATTAGGGGAAATATTTTTTATGAGGTCTACTACCACCTATAGGCCACGGGCCCAAAGGCCAAAAAGGCTCTAGTTTTTTTTTTTGTAATTTTGATGGTGGGGGAAATAAAAAGGCGGCCAAATGAATGCCTATAGACTCCTGAATATCATACTATTTTTCTGATGCGTAAATGTTGCACATATTAAAGTTTTCCGTGGGTACCACCAATTTTCCCCGCGAAATTTACCCCCTACTATATTTAACATAATAAAACTTGCATGAAGGTTAATATTATCTTAAAAATTTTTATTCACTCGAAAGAAGAAGCATTAAACAAACTCCTAATGATTTTTAAATATTTTTTTCGGCTTACAAAAATAATGCAAATTATAAACGAAAAACAATGTTTACATTTTTTTCACCGTTAAATCAATTGAAATTTAACGTAGCCAAAATAGGCTACGGGCCCAAAGGCCAAAAAGGCTCTAGTTTTTTATTTAATTTGTAATTTTGAGGGTGGGGGAAAATAAAAAGCGGCCAAATGAATGCTTATAGACTCCTGAATATCATACTATTTTTTTTTTTATGCGTAAATGTTGCACATATTAAAATTTCCGTGGTTACCACCAATTTTACCCGTGTAATTTACCCCCCCCTACTATATTTAACATAATAAAACTTGCATAAAGGTTAATATTATCTTAAAATTTTTTTATTCACTCGAAAGAAGAAGCATTAAACAAACTCCTAATGATTTAAAAAAAAAATTTTCGGCTTACAAAAATAATGCAAATTATAAAGAAAAACAATGTTTACATTTTTTCACCGTTAAATCAATTGAAATTTAACGTAGCCAAAAACAAGTTAAAATTAAAATACACATAGAACATTTATTTTCTGGTGTGTTTACATTACACGCTTGAAGCAGACATGTTGAGTGATAACTCATGCTACGGTGATCGTGATTGGTTAATTTTATCAGCAGTCAATGAAAGATGTATTCTGATTGGCTACTTCGTTGTACGCAGCTAACTAAAATTTTTAGCATCTAATTTGTGTATTAAAATATATATTATTAACTAACATGAAAAAACGGTAACTCAACCAAGATACAGATATGTTTCTCATGATTTTATACATATTTCTCTAAAAAATAATGCCCACCGCATATTTTTACAAGTTAAAAGTCATCTTTTTCGCCTTGGGAATGTAGCCTATATCCTTCATCTTAATTCTTATTATTTTTTTAAATTTTATTTTCATCGCTACCCACTTGGCCCATCTCTTCTACGACTGCGAGGAACAGCATGTACGGGAAACCACAATAAAAATAGTCTGTCTATAAGAATCGAACTCACGTCTCCTTTTGCCTTTTTTCCAAGCAAATGTTTGCACACACACTCACACACACACACACACACACACACACATATATATATATATATATATATATATATATATATATATATATATATATATATATATATATATATATATATATATATATATATATATATAAAGAATAGGTAACAATTATGACGTCATAGACGTATTTTACAAAATCAAATCAAGCCCCTGGTAGAAAAAAATTCCAAAAATAGAGAATAATCCGATTTTAATGAAATTTTCAGTCGGACGATTGGTTAGATTTTACGGCATGTCAACTCTTGTTGGGTTATTTTGTGCCGAAGACGTTTTGTTTTATTCATTCTTGATAGGTATTCAATTTTTTTAAACACATTTCTAAACTCATTTTTTCTATTTAACCCATATATTGGATCCTAACAGGTACTACCACTCCGGATCAGGGTGGACCTGGGAGTAATAGTGATGAAGAGGTACTCTACACTCCCCAGAGCTCCAGATTTGGAACTTCTCCTCTAGATTGGGGTCGTAGTAGTAGGGATTTGATTATGCAAGATGCATTATTTTCTGTCAGAACGATTTAGATTTTAAAAAAGTTCATTCTTTTTCTTTAAATCCTCGTATAAAGCACGAAAGATGTGGTCACCGTATCATTCAGATGTCTAGAGTAGATTACCAATGGCTACCGAGTTGGTCTAGTTATGTATATTGATCTTTCCAAGGGAAGATCATTCTGTTCAGCCTGTACACAGGGGCAGATTACTCTGTTCTACAGACACATCTCGCAATAATTATTTCTTTTATTTTGTTATTCATTTTCCTTCAATAATGTTCATTTTCCTTCAATAATGTTCATTCGTCATCCTTCTTTGAAAGAACAACTTTTCATTGATTTGAACTCCCTTGAAAAAATAATTTCTTCATTTATATATTTCTTCATTTTATTATTTTTATTATTTTCCTATATGTAATTTCATTTATATAATTCACTTTCCTTTCTTTATTTTCGCAACTCTTTTAATTCAATTGTTATTTCTTCATTCCTTCCTTTCTTCCTTATATAACTTCTTTATGGGCTTCATTTTTTTTTTACTATTCTTTCTTTTTTCTCGACACTTCTTCATATCACCGTTTTTTTTTGTTTGTTTGTTGCACTTTTCTTCTTCTTCTTCTTCTTCTTCTTCTTCTTCTTCTTCTTCTTCTTCTTCTTCTTATTATTATTATTATTATTATTATTATTATTATTATTATTATTATTGAGTTTTAATACCTGCCGCAGCCGGTGGTTCACTGGAAGCTGAGTGACAGCAAGTCTCCTCAGGTCTCCAGGACTCTTTTGAGGATTCTAGCCGATCTTAACAATGCCATAGTTTGGGTGGTCTCGATTTTCCCCCTGATTTCCAATTCACCCAACTTCTTTTCCAGAGCTTTGATGACCGTT
This sequence comes from Doryteuthis pealeii, assembly GCA_023376005.1. Lineage (NCBI taxonomy): Eukaryota > Metazoa > Mollusca > Cephalopoda > Myopsida > Loliginidae > Doryteuthis > Doryteuthis pealeii. The sequence goes on from CM042153.1 coordinate 46,863,455, forward strand.
CCAAGGGCACCAATGACAATTGGTACGACTTTAACTTCCATGTTTCACAGTTTCCTAAGTTCTCTGGCAAGGTCCAAATATTTGTCTAACTTTTCGCCTTCTTTCATTTTCACTCGGTGGTCGGCTGGCAAAATCCACGTGATGACTGGTTCTCTTCTTCTTGCCAATCAATACTAGGTCAGGTGTCCTGGCCGGGATAAGATGATCCGTCTGTACCTCGAAATCCCATTACTATTTCTCCATTCGAGTTTTTCACACCTGTCGAAGCCGGTGGTTCACTGGAGGCTGAGTGATAGCAAGTCTCCTCAGGTCTACAGGACTCGTCTGAGTATTCCAGCCGATCTCAACAATGCTGTAGTCTGGATGGTCTCGATTGTTCCTCTGATTGTCAATTAATACAGACTCTTTTCCAGACTCATGGGGATCATTCCAAGGGCCCCAATTACAATTGGTACGACATGTTCACCCTCATGTTCCATAGTTTTCTCAGTTCTCTGACAAGGTCCAGGTATTTGTCAATCTTTTCGCTCTCTTTCATTTTCACTCTGCGATCGGCCGAGACGGCAAAATCCACGAGATGACAAGTCTCCTCTTCTTGTCAATAAAAACTAGGTCTGGTCTCTTGGTCGGGATTAGGTGATCCGTCTGTACCTCAAAGTCCCAGAGAATTTTGTGCGTTTCATTCTCCAGAACAGATCCAGGTTTGTGCATATACCATTTAGTTGAATGGTGAAAATTGAATTTCTTTCACAGTTCCCAGTGGATCACCTTTCCCACCCAGTCGTGTCTAGTCTTGTACTCTCTTTGTGCGAGTTTACTGCATTTGCTTATTATGTGATTGACAGTTTCGTCTTTTTCCCCACACATTCTACACTTGCTATTCTGTTGTGTCTTGTCTATTTTTGATTTTATATAATCTGTCCTTATGGCATTGTCTTGTGCTGCAATTATAAGAGATTCTGTTTCTCTCTTGAGGTTTCCCCTTCTTAGCCATGTCCATATCTTCTGATGTGCTATCTCTCCTGTATTTCACTTGAAGTGTCCATGTAGTTGTTTTTCTTCTCATTTCTGCTTTCTTGTTTTTGTTATATATGTGCTCGTCCATACGTTGCAATTGTTTTTTTTATGCTATTTGTCTTTCTTTGCTCTTTTTAGTATATTCATCGAGGGCTCGAATTGTCGAATCTACACAATCTTCAATGCTGGTGAGACCTCTTCCTCCTTCTTTTCTTAATACATATAATCTGTCTGTGTCGTCTCTCGGGTGTAATGCCTTGTGCATTGTCATAAGCTTCCTCGTCATTTGGTCCATCTGTCGGAGCTCCTCTCTTGTTTATTATTATTATTATTATTATTATTATTATTATTATTATTATTATTATTATTCCATATTTATTTCACTCATTCCTTTCATTCTTTCTTAGTATTTTATATGTTTTGGTTCATTCAATCATATTTTCTTTACATTCAGTTCATAGATTTCCTTCTATTTCACCCCTTTTCCATTTTCTTTATCTCAACTTCTGCCCTGTTTATACCGTATTTGCGTTCATAATTTTTCAAAATTATTACTCTTTGTTAGTTTATTTTTCTTTTTGGTTCGTAATGCCGAATCAAATAATTCTGATACCCAGTTGCTAACAATTCCAGCTGCTGCTTAGATGATCCCCCATCTAAGTATTGTTAAGGCTCATCACTGCTTAACTGCAGTGATCTATCAGGAACCGATGATTTCAACCTGACTTGATCGTATCAGTTTTGGAGGCCATTAAAATCAACCAATCAATAAATGAAGAGAAATATTCTACAGGTAAAATTAATATTTATCTCACCTGAGAAATAATTAGGATCGGTATAAGCACAATCCGGATCCACCCTTACACTTATTACGTTGCATATTGAATTGAAAATTGATTTATTTTCCAAGTTAAAGTATTCGCCTGGATGTGCTATTTTCCCCGTAGTATGGTAACATACAGGCCAAAATTGGATTATTATTATTTCGATTTATGGGTATGATTTGCCTACCAACGAAATCGGCATTCGGGATCCCGGATTTTACAAATGTTCGAACACCGATACGAACCCTGATACGAGTAGGAAATACCTATTTCAGTCACAAGGCAGGGCACATGAATGTTGATTACTTCATATTTGAGCAGAAGATATAATGCCAACCTGTATTTTAAATTCAATAATTGAAGTCATTTACTTAATCCCATTTTGTAATTGGTTAACATTTGTCTTAATATAGATTGTTGAAAAAAATGGGGAGGATATGGCACAAGGTCAATTTGTAAGTAGGTACAGCGAGTTTATCTTTTCCTAGACCGGTTGCCTAACCAAAGATAAAGAATCCAGTCTGCCCTACTATATGAGAAGAGATGGGGTCATAACTTTTCTAAGGAAATAACGTGACGTAAAATGCAAACTGCCTCGTCCAGGATTCTAGTAACTATCTTCATGTAACTAATAATAATAATAATAATCCGTCGTAAACAATTATAGTTTTAAGTTACTGTTATTAATGGAAATGATCTGCACACGGTTATATGGTTTCAAGTGTTCATATCTAATACAAATAATTTTCAAACATATCTATATTTGGCATAGATGTGACTATCACTTCGAGTCAAAGCAGACTTGGGAATTAATGGCGACGGACAGATGACTCTACATATTCAGAGCTCCAGAATTGGAGCCTCACCGACGGATGCTGTTTAGAGTCCTACACAGAACATCAGCTGGTCGACGATAACCGTTATGTCAAAAATGCTTCCATGATTCAGAAAATAGATATTTCAAATCAATGAATGAAAATCTAAAGTCCCTATTTAGACCTTCCATAGAATATCGACCATATGGCGAGTTTTCAGCTATTTCTTTGGATGTTGAACATTTGAATTAACATCTATCAAAAATTGAATTAATGAAAAAAAATCAATTCCCTGGAATACTGCAATTGGCACCTTGAACAGTTCTTGACTAAAGAAGTTGAAATGTTGAGAGAAGATGGAATTATGAAGTTATCGGAAAGGGATCAAAAGGTAGTTGAACAAAACGGTAAATATGTTCTTTAATAAAGTTAATGCCGAAAAAAGTATTTTATTTTTATACAATAGACTATATATATATATATATATATATATATATATATATATATAGTACCTTAACTTACGAGTGTCCCAGCTTACGAGTTATCCGAGTTACAAGTTGTAACTTGGTCGATTTTTAGCTTTGTGTTGAAAGCTAAAATTTGAAGTACGAGTCAGCTTCAGATACGCTTATGTTAACAAGTTCATTAAAAACTTAAAGTTTCTAAATTTATTACGCCAAAACAAAATACTATTTGTAAAAAATAAACATAAAAGCATATTACCGCACATAATTCATTGCGTTATATTTTATTATATTTTTATACAATACGTACTATTTTTCTTAATTAAGAAAACGTGATAAAAATAGGATTTTTTTTTGTGGAACGGATTAATGGCATTTCAGTTTATTTCAATGGAGAAAATTGATTTGATATATGAATAAATTGAGTTCCGGACGGAACGAATTAAACTCGTAAGTCAAGGTACCAGCACACACACACACACACACACACACACACACACACACATATATATATATATATATATATATATATATATATATATATATACGAGTATGGCAGACTACAAAAAGATACTACGGCGTTTGCTTCGTTCGGTGCACGAGAAGAAGAGAAATGTGGCAGGACAACTCGTGGGTGCTTAACCATGACAATGCACCTGCCCATACTGCCCTGAGTATCCGAGAGTTCCTGGCCCAAAACAACATCACTGTGGTGGAGCAACCCCCTACTCGCCCGACCTGTGATTTTTTCCTCCTCCCCAAACTCAAGGAGGTCAAGGGAACCCGTTTTGAGAATCAAAAAGTCTCTGACAACGGAGAATCCCGGAAGAACCCTTCCAGAAGTGCATGCAAGCGTGGCAGAGAAGGGTGGGAAAGTGCATTAGACTCCAGGGGGATTACTTTGAAGGGGATAACTTGTAGTTTGGATTTGAAAAAAATATTTTGTGACACCAGTCCTGGAACTTTTCTGACATTCCTCTCTCTCTCTCTCGCGTGTGTGTGTGTGCGCGCGCGCATGTGTATCCTCAATTCGAACGCAACATACAAGAGGATTAACAAGTATCGTCAGTATAAGAGTTGATACTTCCTATGAGGGAATATCATTCCTATTACCATGTAAGGTACCTTTTTATTTCAAGACCGGAATCTTTTTTTTTTTTCATTAAGGAGTGGCGTTCTGAACAGAAGCATTTTAAAATAAAAGAGGTGTGTCACCACGTCATATGTGCGAGTGGGTTGCCCTTACAAATAAAATGAGGACACGAAAATGGAAGCTGATCTCTATGCCAACAGGATGGAGAATGAGCAAATGAAAAATGAAAACGTGTTACTAGTTTCACTAAAACGAACTAATTGATGCATTTTTGGTTCAAGACATACACTTAATCATTGCAGCTTTGAAAAGTTATATAACTCTGAAACCGACGAATATATTTAGCATTTTAAAAAGTTGGTTAATGTAATTCGTTATATTAGTATATATAATATAAAGTAATATAATATAATTGTTGTTTTGGCGTATTTTATCGAAACCCAACGTTTTAAAAATACATCAAAACTATGATTTACTCTTATCATTAGATATATAGTGACAAAGCAAATACTAAAAGCATTTACATAAAGTATAATATTTCAAGTAGGATTTATTAAACACATATGTGAAAACTTTAATTCCTTCTAATGATTACATAGTGACAAAGCAAATATTAAAACCATATAAAGGGATTGATTACAAATTGTTATATTATAGAAATGCGTATATATATATATATATATATATATATATATATATATATATAATGAATTTTTTTAGGCGGGTATAGATGTTCAAATGTAAGGCTAAACAAATCGAGAAAATGTCAATCCCTGAATGTACATTTCGACTATTAGGTCTCATTAGCAAGGTTATACACATGAGAGAGTGCCCCGTGTGTGACTCTAAACCTCGACTGCCAAGCTGACAGGCGGAGATTCTAACCACTACACCAGCTGGCCATTCCCAAATTCTTCGTTTATTTTGAACTTATTTATATTCCACTTTTTATTGACTTGCTACACGACAGTATGAGAGTGAGTAAATAAACTCTCACTCTCATACTGTCGTGTAGCAAGTGGCAGTCTCCCATGTCTATAACCTTGCTGATGAGACCTAATAGGTCGAAATGTACATTCAGGGATTGACATTTTCTCGATTTGTTTAGCCTTACGTTTGAACATATATGCCCGCCTAAAAAATCATTAATTATTAACTAATTTTCAAAATTAGGTATGACTTCAATTAAGCACATATCCTAAAATATATATATATATATATATATATCATTCCATCCGTACGAGCAGGATGTGACACAATGTCAATTCTTTAAGTGAGGTTTAACAAGTTTGAATTCAGAGTTTTCATTCTCCCAGACTGGTTGCCTAACCAAGGTTAAAGAGCCCAGTCTGCCCTACAATTTACTCATAGATAGAAGAAGAATATTTGAATTAATACCTTTCCATACAATGGTGAGTGTGCGACAAATCGAAAAATCAACAAAATATAGGCCCGAGCCATCATAAATTATGTGTGTGAGGATTAGAACTTTCTGAACGAATATATATATATATATATATATATATATATATATATATATATATATAATGTGTGTGTGTGTGTGTGTGTGTGTGTGTGTGTGTTTTAATATTAACAATGAGGAAACCGGCAAGAATACATACAAATCAGAAGGGCCCATTAGCAAAGAAAGGTTGAGAACCACTGAAATAAACCAGTTTTAACATTGGTTATATTCATCGAACACTCAGTGAATACGCAATTCATCACCAAATGTTTCCATGACTAAAACATCACAATAATGTAATGGCGAATCTCCTGGAAAGCCACTTTTACGAACGGATAAAAAAAAAGAGCCATCTTTTTTCGACGAGCAATTGTACTCAACCCTTTCTAAGTGTTTATCTAAGTTGTTGACAGCAAATGCAAAACCTTGATTGCATCATCACTTCAAATTTTCTAGTCTCCCTCACTACTACCCAATTTTCGGCTATAATAGATGCCGAAGTTCAGGCACCCTGCAAAGTGATAAACGCGTACACACACATACACACACATAGATACACAAAAACACCCTCTCAATAGAAAAATGAACCCGAACAGTTTTTTGTTATCTTTCTTTTTATCGGCTGATAACAATAACGAACTGCATAACTATCAAGTAATGAAGCAAAAAAATACTAAAATACTCAAATGAAAGAAAGTATTCCTTACAAAACAACCAAATGAAAGAAAGTTTTACTTAAAAAATACTCAAGTGAAATTCCCTACTGTGTGTCTATAATTATAAAAAAGGGCGATGAGAAAGATCTGCTGTTAGGCAATCAAATAAGTTATACTTTACTAGAGATATTGATTGATTTATGTATTTTTGTTTCTTTTTACATTGTGGATGGCAAATCGATGCAATTAAAAAACATTGAACAAGAAGTGAAGAAAAGATTAAACGGACCACATTTCACATGTTTATGTCACGTTTAAATTCATCTGATATTCAGTGTAGAACATTTAGAAAATGAATGGTTCTTTTTTTTTTTTTTTTTTTTTTTTTGAATGAAAAAAGAGAACTAGGAAGTGTGGATCTGTTATAAGTAAACTACGTTTGTTATTTCTTTCTCTCATTTATTCGAAAAACAAGATCATCTTTAACATCTATGTTGTTACTTACTAAACTTAGCTTAGTTTGACATAAGGCAAGTAATATTAAGCACACAGAAGAATGAAGCTCAGGGACAATAATTTACTAGTTCACTAACTGTGGTATCACACGAGGCACACATATCGATTTACTTAGCTTAACACCTAGTGAGAATCGAACTCAATAGTAATGATCTACTAGATTGGTCTGATATGAGGAACTTTTAAGGTATTTACTAAACTAATCAAATAACACGCGAGCTGTGCCTATGTAAACTAAACATCTTTCTACTCTTAATATCAACATTGTACTTGTGCCTAGCAGATAACGAAACCAGATAAGTAATTAAATACCATCAAGTAATATATATATATATATATATATATATATATATATATATATATATATATATATATATATATATATATATATTAAAAGTAATTCAAATATATGTTTTTTAAATAAATTAATGGAAAATATAAATTTAATTGTTGACTGGTAATGCAGACTCAAAAAGGCTGAAATGCAAAGATGATCTGACTGTGTTTAAAATTTCAAACCAGTTGTTAAACACATATTTTCGCAAAGAGCATTATTCAATCAATGCTGGCCAAAAACAGAATCTACTATTTGTGTATTATGATGTGACGATGAAACTTTCACTGTATAATGTTCGATGTGATCAATATTCGTAACCGAATAAAATGCATTGACCGAGAAATTCATGTTGAAAAATAAATATTTGTTGGGTAAAATAAATTATTTTGCCGCATTTGTCAACAGATTATATCTATCTATCTATCTATCTATCTATCTATCTATATATATATATATATATATATATATATATATATATATATATATATATATATATATATCAGTATCTATCATATGCTTATATAGGTATATATATATATATATATATATATCCCAGTTTGTGTATCTATCAGAGTATGCTTATTCATCGGTTAGACAATATTTGTCAACAGATCTATCTATCTATCTATCTATCTATCTATCTATATATATATATATATATATATATATATATATATATATATATATATCCCAGTTTGTGTATCTATCAGAGTATACTTATTCATCGGTTAGACAATATTTGTGATTATATCTATCTATCTATCTATCTATCTATATCTATATATATATATATATATATATATATATATATATCCCAGTTTGTGTATCTATCAGAGTATGCTTATTCATCGGTTAGACAATATTTAAAATTAAATGCTCAAAAATTAGTGCAAGTTTTTTGTATCAGTCTTTATTGTACAAATACCAAACTTTCTTCGGGTGAAACTTTTTGATATTAAAAAAAATGTATCGATCCTTACATCTATTTTGCGGTGACATAATTTTGATAGTGCAGAAAATTCATATCTATCTATCTATCTATCTATCTATCTATCTATCCCTTTGAATGGGGATTTCAGCCAACCGTTAATTAAAAAAAATACAGTTAAAATATTTTAAACTATATTTTTAGGTGTTGGCAATCGTAGGCGGGATACGCGTGGGTTTAATTAAGACATTCCAGTTTAAGTCTCTTTAAGTCTGTTACAATGGGAGATTATCCATTGACATCAGTTTAGGGCTTCGGGCAATACTGTGTTTAGAAACGACATTTTGGCGTCCTTTGCTCATGATAACGGTATTTCTTTTCTTTTTAAAGTAGAGAGAGAGAGAGAGAGAGAGAGAGAGAGAGAGAGAGAGAGAGAGAGGTCTTAACTTCAGTGTTCATCTGATCGTTATTATCTTATGATAGATAAAGTCTGATAAATTTTGATAGAGTTCAGAAATTTCATCACACAAGGCAATCGAACTTTGAAGGTTATCTGTTTCAATTTCAATAATCTATAGATTTAGTTAGTCGACAACTAAATATATCTTTCATTTGATAACGTTTGTTTTCCTGTTGGTTTGTCTCAGTTGAATTCACTTAGCCGACATTTTTAGAGCTTGATATTTTTGCACAGAAACAACATTTATAGTCATTCTAGAACATATTTAAAACACGATCGTTCCCCATCTATGCTGTCAAATTATCATTATTATTATCATTATTATTGAATAATAATATTTTTACATTTGCAAATATCATATTCTAATTAAAAAAATCATCTGGAAATTTATTTTTAAAATATGTTAAAAATTAAGCCAAACCATTAAAAAATATATATATATTTCTGGTTATTGGATATCTAATAAGATTTTTGTAACGTAATAACCTGCGAGTGACTGGAGTCTAGCAAGATTTTACAATATACTCTTGAACTTTTCGTGCCACTAGAGTTGTATTATGAAAATAAATGTATGCACCAATGTTGGTTTATGGAACTCTATTACTTTTATTTTTTATTTTACATAATTTTCGTGCAGACGTTAACTTAAATCATGGTAACCTCGAAGATTACCCACAACACAAACTCTAATAATTTTGCTACCTCTTCTCCTCCATTTCTCTATGCCATTTCTTTGTTTTATTGATTAGCAACAGGATTATTAATTGAAGTTTTAGCTTAAGCATCTTCATTGAATACAATAGTTTGTAGACACAAAGTATTGTGATAGAAATCAACAATAATAAGATGAAACAAACCTCGTAATAAAATAATGATAATGAAAATGCTTCCTGTAAAATGTTTAATTAAATAGAGCTTTTTAACAGGTTTAATTTTTTCTCTGATTCAAAACATGTTTGATAAGGAGGCCGGTTTGAGTTCGTGGGCTCTGTTGTACATTGCCCTATGCTAATCAGACATTTATAATAAGATTGGCATTAATATAGTTGGTTGGTTGGGGAGGGGGTGCATCTTGAACTGATAATTTTAACTTGCGAGGGTCGGCGCGGTTGTAGGCAGAAATGCAACGGATAAAAATTCCCGTGTCAAGTAATTGTGGGATCGCGCGTGTTAATAGGGCGCAGTATCACCCACTTTAATATAATCGAACTTCGAACTTTTAAAAGAATCTCGCGTAGCGTAATGGTTAGCAAGACGAGTTTGATTCTCACTGGATGCCCCATACCTTGTGCTAAACTAAGTTAAGCTTAGTCAATGGCTGATAATCTAAAAATTTCAAACAAGTACAAAAAGTTTTTTCTTATTCTTTTGTGGTCAGTATAGTATATCCTTTTCTGGCATCCGCCGGTCTGGTGGGATTACGGATTTGCGCCTCGATCCTTGTACAGACCCGGGAAAGGTTGTATGGATGTCCGTCAGTTGCTCATGCTATAAATCTCTCTTCTTCATGTTGTCTGAGTGCAGGTGTTATACAACATGGGGATTTCCAGAACAATATTAAACACAACGTCAGACTGCTTCAGGAACCCCAGCTCTTGATTTTTCAACTCTACTGTGACAAGTTAACCTGCCACAATGGTAATGAACTTGAATTCAGTTTTTCTTCACTTAGACCGGTTGCCTACCAAGGCTAAGTGCTATATATTTGATATGCGGAGAAAGGAAATTAGCACTCATTGGCACGGATAATGCTGACTACCACTGACGATGGATAGTGACTCTTCTAGAACCCGAAACCCCAGAATAGGAAATAGAATATAAATGATATGTCGACTGTTGACTGAAAAAGGCACGCAAGGTGCTCAACGCGATGAGTTCATTCAACTGTAAAGGTGTTGAACTCATGGCGGATATAATGCAATTTCAAAAGACACGTGGGCGGATAGAGAACATACGTGGGTAATACAAAATGCATAAAGAGGACGCACGAAAGTTTTAAGAACAAGAGGATCGCCAACGTGTGCAGAATGTATTTCACTGTCAATCTGGTACACCCGTAACTTAGACTCTCTGACTAACTGACTGACACACACACACACACACACACTCTCTCTCTCTCTCTCTCTCTCTCCCCTCTCTCTCTCTCTCTCTCTCTCTCTCTCTCTCTATGTGACAGACTGGTGTGATCTGTCTGTGATGTTTATATATATTGATCGTATATATATATATATATATATATATATATATATATATATATATATATATATAAGAATTAAAAAAAACAGAATAAGAAGTGCTCGTTCTTAGAAATCCGTCTTCGTCTATTCTTTACCTAACACTATACCACTTAACTGTAGAACACAGAGAAACCAGTCTACCCTACTTTTTAACCATAGCTGGAGGAAGAATAGTATTATTAGCGTTATTCGGACTATTGTCCCCATCTTCATTGTTATTTGTACAACGTTTCGGCCGATATACTGAAAGTAAGACTAGAAGAACACCGTAAAGCAGTGGTCCGAGGAGAAATAGAAAAGTCGGGTATGGCTGACCATATATGGAATGAAAAGGGAAACCATCTGCCCTTATGGGATGAAGTTAGAATAATAGATAGAGAAGAACATTGGAAGAGAAGACGCCTCAAAGAATCAGCACATATGATAGGCTGTACTGGGCTGTTAAGTAGACCTAGCATAGAAATGAATACAATATGGGAACCCATAATTAAGAAGGCCAGATCAGATTGAGGGGAAAAAAAGCCAAAAAACAAACACACAATATGAGTCTTGGCAAAAAATCATACATAAGTAAAATAGGTAGATATTCTAGCCAAAATCAAGAAGGTTCTCGAGTTCGACAAGAAATACTTGAAGAAGGCCGGAGGGTATATCGGCCGAAACGTTGTACAAATAACAATGAAGATGGGGACAATAGTCCGAATAACGCAATAATACTGGAGGGAGAAGATATTGAAGCATGCCTTTCCCTTTCCAATGAAATGTGAAAAAGCACATCCAAAATTTTAGCTTGGCTTACAAAGTTCATTTCTACGACGATAACCATTGGGTACAAACTAAAGATTATATAACCATCTGATCCTGGTTCATTCGAGGGTAGAAAAATGAACTCATCCCGTAACAGTCAGTGAAGTATCTCGATAGTTCACAATATTGTAGAAATCTGTATCTGTCCCAGGCGGGAAGATAAAGTACTGCCCTACGGACATAGATTAAATAATAACTATTATTGCTTTTTTTTTTTTTTTTTTTTTTTGTTCACGGAAAGAAAAAAAACACTTTTAGAGACTTGAATCCCAAGGCCAGAGACAAAAAACGGCGGGAAAAATGTCGGCGAAAGGTCAAGTCTAGTGTGACCTTGCAAATAACAACGTCCAATAGAAAATTAGGGGCGTACAACAGAAAAAGGTCCTCCTCTTTCTGTTCCTTCTTTTTTCTCTTTTTCACTTAGTAATTATCAAGCCAGGGTCGTTGTGTTCCCACGTCGAGTGAAAAAGCTACTGTCTGGCTTACCTCACTTCACAGAAAGGCGGATAAAGACCTCACTATTTATTTTCTCTGTCTCTTTTTTTTTCGGGATAAAGTTCATTGCAGACGAGTAATATATAGACAAATATCGTATTAATCTTTCTCAATATGAGGGTGTTCGGAAAGTAATGACGTTTTACCAGAGAGGATATAAAAACAAATGTAATTTTCGATTCCACATTTAATTAAATCTTTATTTTTCTCGGAAAAACAGTTTGAAAGAAGGTTTTCAATTTCTTCTTTGTTTCTGAATGTTCTGCCATTTATGAAATATTCTGGTAATCGAAACAGATGAAAATTTGTTGGTGATACATCTTTATGGAAAATGTCGAAGAATTTTCTGTCTTGATAATCTTATTTTTTTCTTTAATTGTTTTGTTGGCCGAATGTGTTCTTGCATTGTCATACAACATTGCTATTTAGCAAAGCAAAATACTTTCGATTTAATGCTTCGTTTATCCGATCAGCTTGTTGTGATTGTACTACCTTATTCTAATTGCTCGTAATTGACGACGTATATTATATTCCACCAGATATAAAGTAATAATTTCTGTAGATGGAATCTTGATTTTGGTGTTGGCATTCATTTTTATGATATTGTCTTTTTCGTTTTCTGTTGACATGCACAACCTATTTTTCATCACTTGTAACAATGCGATGTAAGAATGAAAAGATGGTATTCCTAGTCAAAAGACAAATAGTGGAATTTTGCATCCGGTTCTCAAGTAACAGTTCCTGAAGAACCGAAGTCCCTGTTTCCATATTTCCTGATTCGCTTGAGATATTCATGCACAATTGATCAGGGCACATTAAATTTTTGTGCCAAATTTCTGGTGCTTTGACGTGTATCTAATTCAGTAGTCTCTTTCAAAAGTTTTCATTCAGAGTAAGTCGCCTTCCAGGCCGAGGCTTATCGGATATGTCACAATCGCTATTAAAAAAACAACTTTTTAAACCACAGCTTACATGTACGAACCTTCACTTCATCTGTATAAGTCGTCGGGGTGGCCTAAAGTCGGTATCAGCCAATCAGCGAGGGGGTCTATCCCCTTTTCACTATC
>CM042153.1:46881635-46976635 GCA_023376005.1 Doryteuthis pealeii
TGCAGCCACTTAACGACATTGATAGTGCAGCGGTTTTCGTAACAAGAAGGTTTTTATGCAGTGAAGTTGCAAGACTCACACCGCTTGTTTTGAATTCGGAGTTTTTTCTTTTTCCTACGCCTGTTTGCCTACAGAAGCTAAAAAGCCTATTATGCCCCGTTATCTACTCATTTATAGCTGGGAGAAAAATGAATGAATTTATATATTTTCCAAGGGCACTAGTGCCAAGTGAAACCCCAACAACAAATGTCCAGAATTTCAACTTGCTTATTCAAGTTTCATTTCTTTATGACGATAACCATTACGCCGCATTGATAATTCTTATATCAACTCGATAAAACTCCAAATAAAAAAAATGATATTAATTTCCAGATCTTCTACAAGTCATTAATTAACTGTAGAAGTTTATTTTCCAGTAAGTGAATTGATATGAATAGTATACATTTATTTTGAAAAAAACATTGCAAGTGTCTGAAGTCTGTCCGGCAGGATGGTCTGTTTAACCCCAGTCCTCGTCGGCACATATTTTAGCTTTGGCCAGGGTCACTCTCTCATTAATATTCTGAATAGATCCTTTTATAAATCTTTATTTTATTTTCGTAAAGATATCATATCTGAATTCTTATGGCAGAAATGACTTTGATGAATAAATAAACATTCACACGAATCTGACATCACCGAACTGAAACCGTAAATCATCACCCCACCCCCCAACAACATTTAAATTAAAATAACATAAAAGTTGATTCTGCATACAGTGTAACCCTTTGAACCAATAAGCCCGATATTTTGAGCTGCGCACCTATTTCATGAACCATCAAAGCCCGATAGGCGCATTTGCGTAACGGTTATTGTTGGACGGTTATTTTAGGAAATGGATTTGACAGGCAGAGTTCAAATTCTGAACGATGTTGTTTACGTTTCCTTTTGTGCTAATGCCCTTGGGAAAGGAATGCATTCATCTCTTCACGCCCTAGTTATGGTTAAACAGTTGGGGAAAATGGATTCATTAAGGTCTAGGAAAATGTAATCTATGAATTCAAACCGCTTAAAAATTGATTTTGTTTTGTATCCTGACAGTGGTGTAGTTATGGAGTAAAGGCATGTGTCGTAAACCCGATATTTTGGACTGGGCACTCTTTTATGATGCACCGTAAACTCAGTATTTCGGATTCGATGCTGTTTTATTAAGCTCCATTTGAACCAAATGCATAATCCTGATATTTAGAGAATCTATTTGACTACGGCCCTATCGTCTGGAAATGTAGAATACGCCGACTGCATCTTTTTAAATGGGTAAGAGCCCTCCCCAATGGGACCACCTGTTAACCGTGGGAGGTGACCCGTAATGCCCGAGGACAGGATTGTGGTGGCTGAGCAGTCCGTGTACCAGATACTAAATAGTCCAGTGAAATGCAAAACTCGACCCCAGCCCTTTGGCTAAAACGGGAGATCGGGGAGGCTCAATCAAATCAATCGACTGGTCATATTGTGCCCTAGCACCTATATGATTGTCCCGACTGTATTATTCAAATTGCTCTTATGACAAACATCCAACCCTTTTTATCACAAAGGGTTAACCACCAGTTTATTAATTCAGATGAAGTTATTTCTGACAATTTGTTGAGACAAAAGAAGTTAATGAAAAATACAACATAAAACTTATTTCTGTCAATTTAGTGTCCTAGGTATGACGCTAAACTGCATATTGTGGTTAAGTTACAATTCTGGAGCTCTGTTGAGTGTAGAGTACAACTTCATTGCCATTACTCCCAGGTCCACTCTGAATTGGAGTGGTAGTACCTGTAGGTCCCCATCTATGGGTAAAATAGGTATGTTTGTAAATTAATGAAAATCATTTCTACCAGTTTATTGATACGCCTGAAGTTAATGATAAATCTAACATGAAAATTCATTTGATCAATTTATCAATACACATGAAATTAATGAAAATTATTTCCACCAGTTTATAAAACAAACCAAAAAAATATATTTACCACCAGTTTATTGATACACTTGAAGTTAATGAAAATTATTTGTACTAATCTAATAATACACATGAAGTTAAACACATAAAGTTAATGAAAGATATAACATAACCACCATATATGAAGTTATTTCTTCTAATTTATTGATACAAATGAAGTTAATGAAAATTATTTCTACCAGTTTATGAAGCCAAACCAAACAAAAATATTTACCAACAAACTGTTCACTTTCAAATCCTATATACGGAAAGACATGATTTGGCATTGGGTAGCCCACAGGGGTTTATATGTCATTAAACAAAATAACCAGCCAACTATTTGGCTATCAACCGTAATCCTGTATTTCAGGCTCAGCACTATTGTAAAACATATCGTAAGACTGATATTTACGTAAGCTTTTTTTTTTCGAGTTAAACGATATTTTACTATACATCGTAAGCTGGATACTGAGTATTGTTTTACTTTGCACCGTAACGTCAGTGTTTCAGATGAGGGTGATTATGTCACATACAATTAATAAAATCTTTGATATGGTGACCATTTACAATTTCATTTAATGGAATGATGGGATTTCTTTGTGTCGGCACCCAGGAATCAAGTTTGAAAATGTTTAGTGCTCAACTGTTTTTGTGAAATTTTGTGAGCTCAGGTACACGGTATCTCAAGTTAAAGGAGCTAAATGTCTTCTTAAAATGAGATATGGAATAAGTCGGTAGTTGGGTTAAAATACGCAATGTTTGTGTAGAATTTAAAGAATGGTGGTTCTTCTTTGATTGGCATAACGTTTGTAGGTTATATGGAGGCAGACGTGAAGCAAAATTGGCTAAATATTGTCTTTAATAGCTCATTATAGGTAGAATGATAAAAAGTGATATGTCTTAATGATGCAAATATCTATGAGTATGGCATCGTTGTGGACGTCTCGAAGGTTGTTACTTGACCCAACGGGAAAGACGTTTTTCACTCCCATTTTATTTTGGATGTTACATCTGGTAAGAAGGGATACATGGAGTGGTTTTCTTAGTCGATGGAGGAAATAATTGTTCTCCTTTAAAAATCGTCACCACCCCCATGGGAGAAGAAACCCGTTTCACCCCTAAATACTTCGACTTAACTCTTCGTTGTATTCGATAGCAAATGTCCCTTTTCGAATCTCAGAAAGTTTCTAGCGACTGCGTTCAGCCACTGAACGAAAGTTTATGCGTTTCCCACAGCACTCAGGTCTATCCCAATACCCTTAAGGTCGTTGGGAGTTGGCACCACATTACACTGTTCAATTATGAAAGCTAATAAACAATTAGAAACTTATCAGAATCAATCATTATCGTGGTGGTGGGGGTAGGTCAGGGTCCATTAGTGTCATAACTCGTCTGGAACTAATAATCTCCTCCTTCTCCATTGGGTTTTGGACTGGTAAGTAAAAGATTCCAGATTTTGAAACCTGAGTTACCCATCTCCCTAAACTAGCTACCCCACCAAGATTAGAGAGACCAGTTTGCCTGACTAAGAAGCTAGAAGGAACAGAAATAGATTCATACCTTTCCTAAGGACATTAATGCAAAGTAAACAAACTTCGGTGGTAATTTGAACTCGGCTTGTCGATTCTATTTTCTACGCCAATAGCCATTATGCCACTGCACACTTATGGAAGACAGTAGAAGACACAATTTATTTCATAGAAGACAAAATACATTTTCATCAGAATCGTTACGAGTTTAATCAAACTCAGCACCTCCTATACTCGTATTTACTGAACCCTTCTACCACGAGCAAGATGCGACACAAGGTCAATCTTTAAGGGGAGTGGAACTAGTCTATCCTACTATTTTACTCACAGCTTGGGGGGTGGAGAACAAATAGATGCCTTTCCCAATGGCATTAACGCGAATTGAAATGCAGTCTCATCCAGAATTTGAACTCTGGTCACTGATTCCATTTCCTACAATGATAACCGTAATACAAGAGCACCTCTTTCATCAAAATCAAACCAGTTAAATTCCTACATTTGCCTCAACTTGTCCGCATACACAATTACTGCAAGACTCAATTCAGTCAATAGAGTGAATTCGGCGGGGTGGGGGGGAGGCACGATTTCATCAAATAAGAGACTTTTATCTCGCATAGTTAAAACATGAAGAAACGTACATTTTAAGGCAAGCGACCTAAATTTGTTAAGTAGATGTTCACAGTATTTACAACTGTATATTCACGTTGGACATATGAGCAACCACATACTCATTCTGATTCTCATTTCATCGAATCGTTTGAAATAAATTTTATAAATTTGATTTAGTTTAAAACAGTTTTGAATAACGAAAGTGTTGCTGTTTAGGGTTAACTGCAGATAAGTGAAACAGCGATCGGCAATTCCACCTGTGGTGAAGTTCTATTGTGTTCACACACACACACACACACACACACACACACACACACAACACACACACACACACACACACACACTCTCTCTCTCTCTCACACTCTCTCTCTCTCCTCTCTCACACTCTCTCTCTCCCTCTCTTTTTCTCTCTCTCTCTTTTTCACACAAACACAAACACACACGCGCACACACACACACTCTCTCTCTCTCTCTCTCTCTCTCTCTCTCACTCACTCTCTCTCTCCCTCTCTTTTTCTCTCTCTCTTTTCACACAAACACAAACACACACGCGCGCACACACATACGTATAATAAGAAATAGGACTTGAAACGCCGAAGTTTGTCTTAAAATTGTTTTATTTCCTGTGCAACATGTCGCTCTTTCAAACACAACCGGAAAGGTTTCAAAACGCTGAAAATGACACTGCTGTTTTATTTATCATGTGTGAACGTGTCATGATGTTATGTGAATATGATGAGACGTTGAGAGATTTAAAAAGATATTTTCTAACTGAAATCTCTTAAATTAAAAGTTTCTGAATTTGTCTAATTATGAAGTTTATTTGATGCGATTGTTCTATTTATTATGCTCTATGTACCTGACGATGTCGATAAATATTTAAAAAACTTTTAAAGGATATTCTAAAACTAAAATTAATATTATCAAATTATGCTTGTACAGCTTTATTTTATTATCATTTTAGTCAGATAAGGTGATATATTATAACAACTTTGTATTTGTTTTGTGGTTTTAAAATGAGAGACGACTGCTGATTTGATTATTTTCCTTGTGCATTTATCCTGTTTATACAGTGTCATTTGAAATTTTCTTAAGTTGAAGGAATGGTCTTGATCGTGAAGATGTGTGACTTGGGCATTTAGATTATCTCCTATTTTGTTACCACCCTTTTGTGTTCATAAATGCCTACACATGTGTTTGTAAATGCGTATGTTACATAATTTTCAAGGAAAAAAACCACACAACTCAAATCAGAATCTCCAACACTCGCACATATGCATGTCTGCAGATATAAAACAAATATGCCGAATGTGACGTCAGTGTTCCTTATTATTAACCTGTTCACTGATAAGCATATTTTTAGCGTTGTAACCCCTGTTTTAGTTTTTTTCTTCTCTCTTATAAAATAAATTGACGAAAACAGGTCTTCATTGTGTGTTTAAAACGGTTTTATTTCCATAAAAATGATCTAATATATACAACAAAGTATCTAATGTAACTTATACATTGAATACATTTTTTAACCTTTTGAACTAGTAAAACATATCTGAAAACATGGATTTATACATAAGACGCAAAGTTGTGCAAATGTTTATACTAGTTTTCCAAACACAAAATAAAATTGTAAATTTATTTTGTTTGCACAAAAAGATGTTGGCATCTTGCGTGACAATAACACATTATCTTAAGACGAATTATTTCCACATTTCCGCAATCATTGATTAGTGGTAACGATGTTTCATACAGAAAACCATGTCTAGCTTCAGATTCATTATATAATGTAAGCTTTATTGTGGCACGACTAATGCTTCCGTTGTAATAGATCTTAACTGATTCGGTATAGCACATCACTTATCCAAGGCAAAACCTGTGTGACACAAGATATAGAGCTTGATGCTGGGTACAAGACCAACTAAAAGAAAATGGACGAATACTAATTTTTTAAAGGTGAATTTGAGGAGTTAATTTTTTGCAGGGAATATTTCGGACAATCTTTGTATAACTGAACCAAAGTTAACAAATCTTGTAAGGCGACAAGGAAAAAAATAAGTAAATAAAATAAAATAAAAAAAACCGTTAAAAACTTATCTGTGCTTTTTAATGAATCTGAATATAGTCTATCTCTCTCTCTCTCTCTCTCTCTCTCCATATATATATATATATATATATATATATATATATATATATATATATATTATATATAAAAAAACATTGATTGCAGCCTTAGTGTGTGCCGCCCAGTATGTGAGGATGCTGGATGCTGCGCAGAAGAGCTCCCAGAGGTAATGAGTGATAGGGAAGTTGGCGAGAGACCGTCATGGATATCCATGCTGCTTGCGCGACATGATGATGATGATGATGATGATGATGATCTATCTATCTATCTATCTATCTATCTGTGTATGTGTGTGCATCTGGGAAACATAATAACAGCAACAACAACAACAGCCATAATAATAATAATAATAATAATAATAATAATAATAATATTGCTGCATAAAATAATGCCATAAGGACAAACTATATAAAAGCGAAAATTGATAAGACCCAACAAATAGTAAATGTAGACTTTGCGGTAATAGAGATATATTTGCGAATGTAGCAAACTAGCACAACGAGAATACAAAACTAGACACGACTGGGTTGGGAAGGTGATCCACTGGGAATTATGCAAAAAATTAAATTTTGGCCATACAACAAAATGGTATATGCATAAACCAGAATCTGTTCTTGAGAACGAAACGCATAAAATTCTCTGGGACTTTGAAATAAAAACGGATCACCTTATCCCAGCAAGAAGACCAGACCTAGTGTTGATAAACAAAAAAGAAAGAACTTGTCAACTGGTGGATTTTGCAGTGCCAGCAGATCACAGGGTGAAGCTAAAGGAAAATGAAAAAATGGACAAATATCTAGACCTTGCCAGAGAACTGAAAAAGTTATGGAATATGAAAGTGAAAGTGATACCAATTGTAGTTGGTGCACTTGGAACATTCCCAAAAGGATAAGAAATGGGTTTGGAAAGTTTGGAAATCAGAGGAAGGATTGAAACCATTCAGAACTGCACTGCTGCAAGCTGCCAGAATACTCAGAAGAGTCCTGGAGACCTGAGGAGACTTGCTGTCACCCAGACTCCAGTGGAAGACCATCAGCTAACACTGATGTGAAAACTCAAAA
The DNA here is from genome assembly GCA_023376005.1 of Doryteuthis pealeii. Lineage (NCBI taxonomy): Eukaryota > Metazoa > Mollusca > Cephalopoda > Myopsida > Loliginidae > Doryteuthis > Doryteuthis pealeii. The sequence continues at coordinate 46,888,917 of CM042153.1, forward strand.
GGAGTAAATAATAATAATCACAGGGTGAAAGTGAAAGGAAATGAAATATAGACAAATACGTTAATAGAGAATTGAAAAAAAGAGGGAATATGATGGTGAAAGTGATACCAATTGTAGTTGGTTCCCTTGGAAAGGACCCCAATAGTTTAGAAAATTGAATGGAGGAATTTGAAATCAGAGGAAGGATCAAGACCATCCAGACAACAGCATCGTTAAGATCAGTTACAATTCTAAGCAGAGACCTGGAGACCTAAGTAGACTCCAGTGAAAAACCACCAGCTAACACTGATATGAAAAATTCTCAATGAGTGAATCATTATTATTATTATTATTATTATCATTATTATTACTACTACTACTACTACTAATAATAATAATAATAATAATAATAATAATTAATTATTAATTATTTATTCAAATAGTATCATGAACTCTTCGCTATTTTTGCTTGGTATAAACAAAGCAGTAACCATAAAAAACGAAGAGTGTTCATAAAAAGGGGGAAAAAAAAGATCGTAAATGATGGAAAAAGAGAGAAAAAGAATATACAACTTAAACAGGGTCTAAAAAGAAAAAGAAGAAAAAAAAAGAAAAATATGTCATCTTGAAAGCTCTCACGTTACAATAGGACATATTTCTAGTGACTCTGATGATATGGGGGGGGGGCTTCAGTTTGGCCTCTTATTTCTCCCTGTCCACTTTTGACTATGATGGCGCGCGTGTGCGTATGTAGGACTGAAAAGATTGTAGACTTAATACCAATTATTGCAAGACTATCATTTGACGGACGCTCACAAATTAGGGAGACAACGCACCACTCATCATCTTACCCCACCATCATTTACGAACACATTTGCTTTCTGTTTCTCATTTGTACACACGTTGACCTTCTTTTTTTTTCCTGTCCAGACACGCACACACCACTCACATATATCAACAGACTTCATCTAAATACACATGTAATATCTCAGCAAACGCTAAATAATTTCGTGGCGGCCATCGAACGGGAATCAACACTAACACAAATATCTAAACGTCTTCCTAATAAAAGACATGTCCAAGAAAAAACAAAAAAAAACAAAAAAAAAAAACATCCATCCGTAAAAAAATATTGGAAACTATTTATAAACGCGTATAAAGTTGAATGCTAAAATCACTAAGTTTTTTAAAGTCCAAGTATCATTCACATGGGAAGCCAATCCCTTGGAATTCATAAGCCTTTCAGTTTTGAAATGTAACTATTCATAAAAGAAACATTTGATGATGGCCAAAGGCCGAAACCGACCGGAATTAACAAACTTATTCACTAAAAAAATGTTTAAAACACACACACACAAACACACACACACACACAAACACACACACACACACACACATACACACATACACACACACACACACACAGATATATATCACAAATTGTCGGCATTCGCCATTTTCAAACTCACTGTTTGACTACTTCATACTGTCGTGCCATAAGTCACCCAAAAAGTGCGATATACATATCAGTTTAAAATGAACGAGAAATTCTGGGGAAGCCAGCTAGTGTAGTGGTTAGAATGTCTGTCAGCCTGACAGGTAGGGTTCGAATTACGCACAAAGCACTGCCCTGCTGATGAGGCCTAATGGGCTGAAATGTACATACAGGGATGGCTTTTTCTCGATTTGTTTACGCTTTACATTTAAACCGATATGCACGCCTAATTCATTTAGTTATAATTAATTAATTAACAAATTAGGTATGACTTTAATTAAGCACATAATCTCCCACAAATTATCGGCATTCGTCATTTTCAAACACACTGTTTGACTACTTCATACACACACATATATATATATTCTTTGTTGGGTCTTTTTATTCACAAATATATATATATATATATATATATATGCGTGTGTGCGTGTGTGTGTAAAATAGAAAAAACTTCAGCATAAATAATAAATTAATCTTTTTGAAATACTTTGTTTTTCTATTTTTGCATATACAACGAAAGGAAAAGAAATATGAAATCCACAAGCATATTGAATTTTATTTGTTATTTTTGATTTTCCAACTCGTGTTTTCACTATAAAGAACTTAAGAACTTTCATCCAGGTAAACTGCTTGTTGAAAGATAATTGTTTTAAGTTTTCTGTACATTTCTAGTCCTAACCGACTGAAGCGATCAACAGGTTGACTGCCTTCTCATTAGATTATCTGGGTCTTGTGCACAGTGGTACCACACCCTTCACCTAACCGAGGGATTGTCCCTTATTTTTGACCGCATAGATAAATTGATCCGAAAACATGCATCCATGTTTATACACTTGTCGCCACAGGGCCTGCCATTTTAAACAAACAAAATTAAGTTAAATCGCATAATCTTAAAGTGTTCGTTCCAATTTAGTTTTTCTTTAATTTAAGAGATTGCTGTCGCCTGCTTTAAATTGTTTGTATTAATGAATGAGAGGAATAAGAAACAAACGATGAATAAATTAAGCGCCATAAACTGAGACGAGAGAAAGAGGGAGTGAAAAGAAAACGACGCACTATTTGGTTACTATAACAAAAACTAAAAACAAAAACTTCAGCGGTAGGATACAAAACAGCACACACACACACACACACACACACCGCACACACACACACACACACACACACACACACACACACATATATATAATATATATATATATATAATATATATATATATATATTTGCAAGTATATACATATATAAATAAATTGATATTCGTAGCATTTCTTTTTTCACGGACGCGTTGTCTGATGATGAGACAGTGTAATCGAACACTTTATTTTCAATTCTCCAATACTAGGACACACACACACACACCACACACACACACACATATATATATATATGGAGTAAATATGAAATAAATCCGAAAATATAAGAAATTTGAAAAAACACTAAATAAGATGAATTTATTTATCGACGCTAAACGTTTCGGTACCAGGATGTATTATGGGGTGAAGAAATTGATGGATTTATAGATGACAGGAGATTAAAAAAATCTTTATAATTTTTTTTTTTGTAACTGTATTTTTTATTTCCTGTCATCTATAAAACATCCATCAATTTCTTCACCCATAATACATCCTGATGAAGGTTTAAAGAAACCGAAATTTAAGCGTCGATAAATAAAATCCTCTTATTTTATTCATCCTGTTTTTTCAAATTTCTTAATATATATATATATAACTTGAATACACGTCTACACCGGCTCAGGTCAAGATTTTGACCGCAGTTGTTTATAATAATAATAAAAAACAAAACAAAAAAAACAAAACTATTGGACAGCTATATCAGACCATGTATTTTCGATAAAATCAATAATGTGATTATTTTACATATCCATTTTTGAAGAACTACTTCTAAATCAAAGTAGCCATTTCTAATCAAATGTCAATATTTATTTCAATAAGATAAATAATTCTTAATCTTTTAATTAGAATTTTAATTCGTACGATTAATGCCTTGCAGCAAAATAGCTTTTTAGAGACCTCTTTTCCCCACGAAGAACAAAAATATTTTCAAATGTTAAAATCTTTACCTAGGTTTAATAAGTATACATACTAAAGTAATAAGCATACTAAATTTTAAGTCGTCTATAGAGGACAGACAAACACTTCCCCAATTATATATAAATTTCAGTAGAAATTATCGTGGGCTCATTCCATTGCATTTGTTTGCTAAACTGTTCCCATATTATGCCCCGTTCTAAACAAATATATTGTTAATTGTTGGTCTATTGATGCTTAAATCCAGTGAAGAGAAAGAGAGAGAGAGAGAGAGAGAGAGAGAGAGAGAGAGAGAGAGAGAGAGAAGAGAGAGAGAGAGAGAGAGAGAGAGAGAGAGAGAGTTCAGAATGAAGATAATAACAAAAAAGAAGACATCTTTGTCTCCATAATTTGAAGCTCCATTATCATTATATTAACTTTTCAATTATATGTAACCTGTTTCTCGCCTCTTCGCTTGTAACTTTAATGATAGGGTTTGTCGAGCGGGGAAGAACTCGTTAGAAAGAAGTGGATGTTTGATCAGAATAGGGTTCTGGGTTAACCCTTAATGATAATAAAACAACGACAACAACAACAACAGCAACAACAACAACAACAACAATAATAATAATAATAATAATAATAATAATAATCTCCATTAATAGCAGCACAAAATACTCCTATAAAGCCTAATTATGTCAAAGCAAAAATTGATAATACGCAGGAGAATAACAAGTATAGGTTATGCGGTGATAGAGTTGAAACAGTTAATCACGTTATGGGAATGTAGCAAAAATAACACAAATAGGAATACAAGTGTTGACATGACTGGGTGGGAAAGGTGATCCACTGGTAATTGTGAAAGAGACTCAAATTTAACCATACTAACAAATGGTATATACACGAACCAGAATCTGTCCTAAGAAATGAAACGTATAAAATTCTCTAGGATTAAAAAAAATACAAAACAGACCACTGAGAGAAAATAAAAGAAAGCGAAAAACTGGATAAATACATGAACCTTGCAAAAGAGTTGAAGAAGCTATGGAACATGAAGATAGCAGTAATGATAATTGTAGTTGGACTCCAAGCCAGGATATATAAATGAAGTTTGAAATCGAAAAGTGCCATGTTCGTGACGGAGAAGAAGAAAAGAGAAACAATGGAAGGAATAGAACTTCAAAATCAAGAAAGTATAAGAACAATTGCAGTAAAAGAGAATTATAATAACTTGGGAATATTAAAGGTGGACACCATCAAACATAGAGATGAAAGAAAAAGTAAGAAAAAAATACCTCAAGGAAACTTTTCGAAATCAAACTCTGCAGCAGACATATCGTCAAAGGAATAAACACTTGGAATTACATAGATGGACAATATGTGTCAAGAAAAGAAGGAGTGAGAGGACACACCAGTGTTGAGGATTGCGTAGATGCGACAATTCGAGGACAGTTTGGAATCTTACGGAGATAGCCGGCTGAATTATCAACATATTAATAAACTTGGAAACCAAACTGTAACTACGTGTTTACAAATGATCATTATTAGCCACTTGAAAATTGCTTAAAAACTGACTTTGACATTAAACAGCCGAATGTCCGTTCTTTTGTCACCGAGATCAAGTGACAACCTCTGGGAATTTTGTCTGACATTTTCTTACCTTTGTTAACAAGTCATAAATTTGCTGATTACATTGTTGTCGTGACAACGTCTGTCTCTTACCCCAGTTTAAATTTTGTTTCTAAACATATATTCAAATATGCAACTTTTACTAATATTTCAAAAGTCAAATTTCAGTGGCATCTTTTTCAGTTCATTCTATATTGAAGTCAAATAATCATAAACGATCTCAGTATCCCTACCGTCGTAAAACAATTCACGCGTGTGACAATTCCTTTACACTAACGTCTTTCATCAGTATTGGCACATGTACAGTCGGTAAATAAGAAGAAATTTTGTTATAGTCTGCATGTTCACCCCATTTATTGAATTTCGTTTGGTAAATACGAAGTTCAATGAGCCACTAGTTTCTAAAACCAATGTTCGTTCTATCGAGGTTCGTTATATAGAGGTCTATTACGTCGTACAGTATTTTCAATTTTATAAAGAAAAGATGACTGCTGAAAGACAGGTTAAGAGTTGAAGAATAAAATTAAACAACTAGAATTGGAATAAAAGACATGTATTACAGGCATAAAACAATAGGGTTGCATACTTTTTGGTTTGTCTGCACAAATGTTTACGATTTGTCCACTTAGCTGAAATCCTGAGGTATGGTTAGTTATCGAAGTCCCTTAGCTACGACCATCTGATAGTTCTGGATATGAGAGAGACCCTTTTTTTAGGTTGTCTCCGTTGCTGGTCAATCAGAAAGAGGGGGAAAGTATTTGCTCTTTGGCTTTGCCGCCAAAGTATGCTGGCTCGTGATTGGTTGGTTCGATAGAGAGGCTCGTAGACAAGGACGATAACCCCTACCTCAGATTTCTTAATAATTTAGTTAAGTTAGTGAAGTTTAGTTAAGTACGGTACATTACATTTCCAGATTGGATGGGGAATATGAAGGACAGAATTATTGTATTGCTAGATTTTTGCATTGTTACAAACTTTGAAAATAGGTAACTATTTCAGCTGAAAGTTAATAGGAATGTTTTTTTTTATTGTAACACGAAGAAATTAGCAATATTTATGTCCCATAATACTTGTTACATTTACATATAATTTTCATATGTTAAATACAATGACAATTATGGGACAGATGTAATAGTCATTTACGAATCTCAATTTAGTTTGACACAAGGTTGTTGTCGTTATTGTTGTTGTTCAGTTTTACGGCACAATAACATTTCGGGTTATTTAATGTCGAGGGCGGTCTTGCCTTTAAATAACCCGAAATGTTAATGTGCCGTAAAACTAAACAAGAAATTATTTTTAGTTTCAAGTAACGAATAATGATAATTCGTTAGGAATTATAGCTCCAATAAGCCGGTTTAACTCAGAGGGTCGTTTTAGCTCAGTCAGTAGAGCATATCCTTAGAAATTACAAGGTTCCAGGTTCGATGCCGGTTCTCGCCAACTCAGCCCATGAGCTTGGGTAAGTTGATCTGTGCGGTGAAGTAGGGAGCTGACGATAGGTGTGGTACTCTACTTCAGCAAAAGAATTTCTCTAGTCTAGTGCTAGCAAAAAGAGGATAGACTCCCTCGCTGTCCAATTAATACCGTCAACAGACCATTCCACCGAGCTTCAAGTAAATATTCTTAATTCTAATAATTTATACAAAGTTATATAGTTCAAGCGCGTGGTGTAATGGTTAAAGTCATGGGAAATAGACTCGTTGCCCCGAGTTCAAATTCTGGACGTGGTAATTGCATTTCACTTAGCGCTAATACCCTTGGGAAATGTATGAATCCTACTCCCCCTCCAGCTATGGGTAAATAGCAGGGCAGACTGGGTTCTTTAACCATGGCTTGGTAACCAGTCTAGGAGAAGGAAAACTCTGAATTCAAACCTGTTGAACTCTGCTTAAGAAATTGACCTTGTGTCGTATCCTGCTCGTGCGGAGGAGTTGGTAAATATATATATAGTTTCAAGTATTCCCATTTAATGCAAACAATCATGTTTACACACAGTTATATGATTTCAAATATTATTTTCTAATAATGATAATTTTTACACAATTGTATGGTTACAAGTAAATAATAATAATAATAATAATAATAATAATAATGATAATAATAATAATAATAATAATAATCCTTTTTAAACAATTGTGGAATCAAGTAACTATTTTTGGAGACCACTTAAGCAACAACAGCTACTGCATGCAACCTGAATCAAAAATGACTTGGTTCAGCATTAAATGACCCGAAAAACAAAAACAACCAACCAATCAAGTAACTATTCTTAATACAAATAATTTGCACACAGTTATGTGGTTTCAAGTATTCCTATCTAATACTAATATTCTAACACAGATCTATTCGGCCGAAATATGGAACAGATGCCATCACTCTTGGAAGTAATGGCAACGAAATGGTGACTCATCACACTCGAAAGCTCTAGAACGGGAGCCTGAATGATACACAGGACAATTTTTTAAGGGAAGTCTACAGGTGATATAGTCAACGTATTCTAAGCCCCACCGATAGTTCACCACTATAAGATAACTACTAAATTTGATATTATTTCTTTTTTTTATACTATTTTTTTTTCATTTTATTTGTATTATTTATTATTATTTAGAAGTGGATCTTAGTCAAATCTTTATCTAAAATAGTTTTGTCTCGTTAGTAAATGAAAAAATGTAAATGAAGACCGAATTATTTTCCTATGTAGAAATTTATTTATTCATTTTTTGAAAACAAATCCTATAAAATAAAAAATAAAAAAAATAAATAACTGAAGAGAGGGATCAGAACTTTAAAAAAATCTACAGAGTTATTATTCTTTAAAAGAAAAATTAAAAACCCTTTTTAGTTTTAATGCATTTTTCATTTAATGATTTCTATTCTTGCAGATTATTGCTAGAATGTCATCACTTTTCCATTAGTTTCTTTCCTTTTATCTATAATACAGACATCAAGTATTATCTTCGTCCGGTACATTGAACCTACTTTGTTTAGAGTACTTGCTATTATTAAAATTACAAACTCCATATATATATATATATATATATATATATATATATATATTCACCAACCCCTCCGCACGAGCAGGATATGACATAAGGTCAATTTCTTACGTGGAGTTTAACAGGTTTAAATTCAGAGTTTTCCTTCTCCTCGACTGATTACCTTGCCATGGTTAAAGAGCCAATCCACCCTACTATTTGCTCATAGCTGGAGGGATATTAGTTGGATGCATACCTTTCCCAAGGGTATTAGCACTATGTGAAATGCAAACAGCTTCGTCCAGGATTTGAACTCGGGTCGTCAATTCCATTTCCTACGACTCTTACAATCACACCATGCACCTCCCACAAACTTCATATATAACAGTGATCTGGCGGGAACTAGTGTTTATAAATAGTATTTGACTATGTTTAGCGTTGATGTGGCACAAAGTTAGAGGTATTAGACACCCAGTGAGACTCTAATTCACTAATAGTAGTCTGCTAGTCTAAATTCTTAATCACTGACATTACACCAGGCTCAATGTAAACTTATAAGTTGATGAAACATAAACCCGCTGAGTTGAGTTATAAAAGTGTTAACGAGACCGTATCATTCAAGAGAACGGTATATGTCAAACCTTACCGTCTTAGTCGGGTCTATGGTGAATTTCTCGAAAGTTGGTTCTTTCTCTATCTTTAACTAGAACTCTACGCACCACAATTGATTTTTGAGTTTAGTGTTCTGATTGGCTCAGTTGAGTTGCTACCCGGATGAATATACTTATAATGGTGTCTGCTTCTTTTATTTTTAACGATCGCAGAATCAGTTTTGTTTTTGTAGATCGACGGAACAGAAGTAGCAGTCAGAAGTTAAGTATATTTTCCTAGAACATTGACATATTCGGGCTTTATACAATAAGCATCTTTTTAAAAGTACTTTTTAAGTACTCTTTTTTGAAGTGTTAAATTTAAAATTTATTTTGAGAACAGTCAGATATTTCATTAATTTTCAATAGGTTGGTCGGTTTTACGGTATATCAAACTTTGTCTGGTCATTTAATGCTGAAATCAGTCTTTTTAAAAAGCAATCTGCATATTTTACCTTGTGCCAGACGAAGAAAAGCTTAGTAAATACTTATAAGATTCTCACGGATAACTGTAGTGAAATTTTGTCATTGAGAAGGTCAAAGAGAGATGGAGAAATAGAAATAAAAATTTTCGTAGAAGCAGTATTATCTTTTATGACTGGGCATCACATAAATTCAGCTTAAGGCAATGTACTCGTGTATAGGTCGAATTTTGAAGACCTAATTGTTTGGTCAAAACTGACGTCGACCTATACAAGAGTAATTATTTTGTAAAGTTTAAACTCAAACATAAAACGCACGATTTGGATTAAAATAATTTCATAAATCAATGATTTCTTGGTCACAAATGAAAGGTCGACTTATACACGAGGTGGCATATACAGGTTGATACGGTAGTTTGAAAACATCGAATTCTCAAGAATTACAACTAGAGATAGATTCATGGCCTGATTTGTTTGCCCTATCGTTTGGCTCTTTAAGAATTGGGTGGGGGTGGGGTCCAATGGCATAATGGATAACGTGCTGGTCTGCGACATCGTAATAAGCAAGTTTGAAATTCAGTCGTGCTTTACGTTCACTTTCGGACTAATGCCCTTGGGAAATGTATGAAACCCTCACTCCCCAGCTGTAGTTTAAATAGTACTACTGCTATTCTACAAGGATTTTTTGGCATTAAATAACCCACGAAGGTTGATACATTTAAACAAAGAAACCAAATCTTTAAACATTGAAGCCAAACGACCTGCTGACAAATATATTAACTCATATCATGTTTTCGGGGCCATTTATTGAATCGAACCCACTATCATTAGTTTTCTAGGTCAAAACAAGTAACATTGCATTTAGAGGGTTAAATATATTCTAATTGTCATTTACCAATCTTAACTGAACCCAAAACAAGGAGTATGAGAGCATACTCATTAACAATGGTATACTAGCCTAGCTTGCTGTCCATTACAACAGACGACACGCCTAAATATATAAGTAAATATAGTTTACAAAGTTTTGTTCAACAGGCCAGAAGTAATAGGTACCCATTGAGAATCGAACCTATTAGCAGTGGTTCGATAGCCTAGCCTGCTAGTTATTGCACTATGCGAAGCGCTCAAATATATATTAGTTGTAGAGTTTAAAAACTAGCAGAAGTGAAAATGTCTGTTTCGTGAGTAATGTAAAACCGGAAATTGTGACTAGCCTTGACATTTGCTCTAAGATAAAAAAAAAATCGTCAAAGGGGAAAGAAACACTTTGTGAGTTATGCAGTTGCAAATGGGAAAATGAAAATAAGCACACCCACCTAAATTCGAAAACCATATTCGGGAATTAAACACTTGGAAAAATAGGATGGATAAAGGATTAACGTCAATCTTTAAAAGCCTCTTTTCATTTAACTGTAACTTTAAACTTTTCATCTCTCTCTCTCTCTCTCTCTCTCTCTCTCTCTCTCTCTCTCTCTCTCTATATATATATATATATATATATATATATATATATATATATATACGAGTGTATATGATATCTATCTTTGAATGTCCTAACATATACTTTACACTTTTGACCAGATCACCCATCCAGGTTTACCTTCTTCCCTAAAAGAGGTTAAAAGTTAACATGGCTAAGCAAACAAACAGTCAAAGACCAGTTTTATTACTGTATACGTTTGGTGTAACAGTAGTGTGGAGTACCCCTTTATGACCCGGAATAGTAGTACAAGCTAGATCTGTTTCAAAATTATTCGTATTCGATATAAATAGTTGATGCAATATAACTGTGATCTATTTGTCTCTTATTATAATGAAGATTCGGTGTCTGTCTGTTACCGAAGCTACGTCACTGCTTACGTTACAATACACTCAGGAATTGCATAAGTTTATCAATGAGGATTTAATTTATAATCAAAATCATTAATACATAGAATAAATCTTATTTATGAAAATTTTAATTAGATTTGCCTCAAAACGGCCCATGTTATTAGTGCATTTAAAAATCCTGCAATGTGTCTGATATACCACTAAGAAATAAAGGTTTACATAATTTATGGTGTAGTTAATTTGCGTACTGATTTTAACAAAACCGGGCTTGATAAATAATTACTTGGTGTAATTGATATCTAATGTTATTGTTTTATTCTCCAACGTATTAAAATCAATCCTATGAAATATTTTATATAGAAACCAATTAAGATATGATTAATATAAGTCTAATCCTTTTATATGTGTATTCAATTTCGTTAGTCTTTCTAATTTGATATATTACTTTATATTAAAACTTATATACATAGGGCCGGAGATTGCATATTCTTGCTAGTTAAGAATAATTACTTAAAGTTATAATTGTTTACTAAAGATCATTATTAGTTACTTGAAACCATATAACTGTGTGCCAAAAATGACTATTATCAAATATGAATATCTATTTGAAACCAAATAATTACTAGTATTAGATAAAAATGCTTGAAACCATAGAATTATGTGCAAATTATTTGCAAGAGATTGGAATACTTGATATCATATAACAGTGTACAAAAACTCTTAAGAAATAACTACAAAAATGTAGATATAAATGTAAAATATACACAATTCCCTAATATCTAAGCATGAAATAATCCTAGACCGGTTGAAATGTCGTATTCGGGAACCTTCTCTAACTCAGAAACATTCTCTTCGTACTCAGGAATCTTCCTGTCGAACTTGAAAGCCTTCATGTCGTAATCGGGAGCCTTCAAGGAACTTTGAAATCGAACCCTTTACTCAATCCACGGGCGTAGGCTGTTCTAATTCCGTCTTCAAAACTATCCAGAGTTCGGAGGCCCCAAACCGCCTAAATATTGTGTATATAACAATAAAGATGAGGACAATAGCCCGAAAAATCCAAATAATACAAATTATCAAGCCTAATCACAAAAATTCAGACAAATCGAAAAAGAATAGAGATGAAAAAAAGAACAAAAACAAAACAAAACAAAAAAAACAATTCAATTTCCCGTTTAATTAGACATTCATTGACTTTTTGGCGTATCATTTTTCTATTATGAATACAATTATTTCTCATCAAATTGTCCAGGCTCGCTTTTTTGGATTGAAACAATACAAAATCTCAGATGGATTGTTATCGAAATATTTTATGAATATTTCCAATTCTTTACGAGTGGGACATCAGCAATTACTCGGTTGGAACAAAATAAATAGCCGTTTCGGTTGAAATTATGGCATTCGAAATTGAAGGTCTTTTTATTGGGCAGGTGGTATAACATCGAGGCCGACAACTTACACCCAGTTTGAGATTTCATTAATTCGCTTCTGTAGTCGGCTTAAGAATTTCAAAGAAAGAAACTTCAGAGACCAAGAATATTCGTAAATGACATTTTACCAGTGAATTTGGAACCAAAAAAGTTTTGTTTTTTTACAATAAATGTAAAATAACATGGTTAATTACGAAGGGCAATTGGGTAATTACTGCGGACTTGAAGAGTGCTTACTTCCATGTTCCTATTTCCCCAGGTCACAGGCTGTTTCTACAGTTTCATTTTCAGGGGAGACATTACCAATTCAGAGCAATGCCCTTTGATGTCGGCACTGGGGGATTTCTAAGGTCTTGTCAAGTAAATATTTTCATGTACCTAGATGACTTGATGGTCAGAAATCAGGATCAATGCATTCTCAGTCAGCAAATAGTTTTGATAGTGGACCTTCTTCAGAATTTGGGATTGTTCAGAAATTCTCAGAAATCTCACTTCCATCTCAAAATACGATGTACCTGGGAGCTCTCTTAAATTTGGAGGTGGGAATAATTTATCCTTCAGAGGAAAGATTCCAGAATCTGGTACAACAAATAGATCGCATTTTGGAGACAATGTTCTGCAGAACTCATATGTTTCTCAGACTTCTGGATCTAATGGTTACATGTATTGATTTGATCCCCTGGGCTCGTTCGCATATCAGGCCAATCCAATTCTATTTTCGGTCATGGTGGATCGCTAATAAACTGTTTATTAGCGAAACATCTATAATGGTGGATGAGAAAGGAAAGCCTCTTTAAAGCGGTTCAGCTTCACCACGTAGAGCCTCTAGTTCTTTGAACAAATGCTTCAGAAAAGGGTTGGGGAGCTTACTTCAACACTCACCAGGTGGCAGGAGTTTCGGACAAATACCGGGAAAGAATCATATCAATTGGATGGAGCTAAAAGCAGTCCATCTATCACTTGTTCAGCTACTACCTCATGTCAGAGAGGAGAGTTCTTCTGAGAGTAGTATGCATCAACAAAGAATGGAGCACAAACAAGGTCCCTTCATCTTTGTCAGTTGGCGTGAGGAATGTTTCAATGGGCAGCAGATTACAACATTCACCTTTGTGTAGCTCACATTCCAGGAAAGAAGAATGTTTTGAGGGGCCAAATGGAAACTCGGTTGACAGAATAGAGCTTGGACCTGAGGAGAGTGGACTTAATTTTTCGAAGATTCAGTTGTCCAAGGATAGACATATTCGCTACTCCGGAGAACAGAAAATTGGAGGCGTTTTTCTCCCCTTATCCAGTGGATGCTGCTTATGCTTCAGATGCTCTGAGCATAAGTTGGATGGGGATGTATGCCTACAAATTCCCTCCCCTAATATTGATTCATCGGGTCCTTCAGAAAGTGTCGCTAGAAAGATGTATTCTTCTTCCGGTAGCCCCACATGCTCCACATCAGTCATCATATCCGGTTCTGCTGGATCTGCTAATAGACTTTCCAAGAGAATTACCAATAACATCGAAAATGCTAACTCAGAAACGGGGTCAAATAGTGCATTCAAACCCAGTAAATCTAAAGTTAGTAGATATGGAAAATATACAGAATAACCCACCTAAAGAATCTCTTTCTAGAAAAGCTCAAGGTTACACCAAGAATAACAAAAAACCTTCCTTTAGGAAAATATATGCAGCAAGGCAGCATATATACAGAATCTGGTGTACTGAACGAAATATCGACCCGTATTCTGCCCCTATAAAGTGTGGTGTAGATTTTCTCATTCATTTTCACGAAGTCAGAGGTTGCAGAGCTTCAACTATTGGATGGTATAGAACAACGTTAGTAGCTATTCACAAGGGCTGGGAGAAAAGTTCTATAAATTCAGAGAATCTTCTATCGAATTTGGTTAGAGGAATTTTTAATTCAAATCCGTCAGTGAGACCACTTCTCCCTAACTGGGGCTTACCCATTGTTCTAAGGGCTCTCACTAATCATCCCTTTGAACTTTTAGATTCTGCGAAATTAAAGTTTTTATCCTGGAAGACTGTTTTCCTGGTGGCCTTGGCTTCTGCTGCTAGAGTAGGCGAGCTAAATGCTTAATCTATCAGGGAGTGGAATCTTAGGCTTGAAGAGGCTGGTATACAACTTTTACCTAACTTAAAATTTCTAACCAAGACTCAGCGTTTAGAGAAAGCTTGGTCGCCTTGGTCTATTCCGAATTTCACCAAATTTGTGGGTGACTCTGAGGACGCCCTTCTGTGTCGTTGTCGTTGTTTGAGAACCTATATAAAAAAAGAACGTAACTGTTACGACATGATAACGAAGCGCTTTTCATTACCTATCAGAAGAATGAATACATACCGACAGCGATTAGTAACATTTCAAGGTGGATTGTATCCATTATTAGACATGTTTATGAGGCATCAGATCAACTAAATTCGAAGATCAACTGAATTTATCAGATCAACTAAATTCGAGGGCCCATGATACTAGCCGATTAGCTTCATTTTGGGCTTTGTTTAATGGAGCTTCACTGAGAGTCATCCTCCAAGAGGCTCATTGATCTTCAGAAAGCATTTTTGCTTCTTTTTATTTAAGAGATGTTGCTTGGGGTGAAGGAAATTTTGCAAGGTCATCCATCTTAGAGACAGTTGGAGTTGCAAAAGAATCAATGAGTATGTTTCTTTTACTCTTTTTCAACTTCTTGGAGTTCTGCTACAAATTCTATTTCTCGCATTAGTTATACAGATGAGTATAGATATTGATATGAACTGAGTTTAAAAAAAAAGGAAAACCCCTGTTTATCAGATATCTATACTTACCTTCCATCCTCCCCTCTTTATGTTCCTGGTTGATAAAAGTGCTAAAGAGTCCTTCGTATAAAAGTGAAGTATATCTCTTATTTATTGAAGAGGTCATCTTGGAAAGGGAAATAATTAAGAATGAATACATGAATAAATAAATAAATTCTACTCAGACGGTAAAGTGTCGAGTATGATTGCATTAGTTATACAGCTAATTATAGATATATAAACAGGGAGTTTACTTTGAAAACCCTCAATTTCACTTTTATCGCCGAGCAAATTTGTGGGTACTTTATTATAAAAAAAGTTTATGTTAAAATGACCCAATTCTCAATAATTCTGTTACGAACAGACGTCGAGATTTAATATTATAGTTGATATTCTCTTTGTTTGATTATGCGTAAGTATTAACAGAAATCATTCAGTTGTGCAAGAGCTGACTTTATATGCATACCGTTCGTTACAAGGAATAACTCATTAATTTTAAATAAAATGTTTTCCTTCAATTTTTTAATGTAAATATATACAATATGTGGTATTATTATCTTCTACTGATCAGAAGATTATGATACGATCTAGTGATGGCGATGTCGAATCCAATGTTTAAATGATCACGTAACAAAAAGTGAACAACTTGGGTAGAATAAGGTAAAGTGCGAACGCCATTAGCTTAGACAACAATAAATATTTACTACATCCCTGAATTTTTTAGATGGGGCATGATAATTGGTATTATTTGGATTATTCGGACGACTGTCCTACTCTTTATTGTTATCTGTACAACTCAACTGTCACTTAGAACTGTATTAACTCAACGCCATGTGTTCAATTGGACACATAGCGCAGTGGATATAAGCGTTGAGATATATGCCGTTAAACAAATAAACCAAATCAAACCAAACCGCACTGTTCTTTTTTTAAAAAAGGAAAGAAAAAGTTAAAGTGAATAGGGTAGATATCGTATTTATCTGCATATAAAATGCATATCTAAGTAAAAAAGAAAAAAGAAAACAAAAATACTTATATACTATATTGTATCCAATTTGTTTCTTAGAGAGTACAAAATGGACAGTTAATGGGTAAGTAGCAGTAGGTGCCAGTCTTCCGAATACCATCGTAATTCTTCCGTCTTACATGCCAACAAATATGGTAAATGTTAAATGGAGAATTTTCCTAGAAGTTATCAGATCACCACTTGATATACGAAACTCCGAAAACAGGACACCAGGAAATAACATAAATCAACCTCATAGTGATTAACAAAACTTTATCTACAAATAAATATTTAAAAAATACTATTAATATTACAAGTGCGGTAAACATTAGCAAAAAAAAAAAAAAAAAAAAAAAAACGAAAAAGAAAAAAGATGACACCGACGAATCTGAGTGAAGGATATTGAGTGTCTTTATAGACCTCATTGGACATTTGGATGGCATCATCCTCTAGTGGCTTGGTTAGTTAAGCAATTAGTTGGTACGGAAACTCAGTCTTTCCAAAGAAGAATTGGCGTGATTTCGAATCTCACCAAATCTCATGTTGTTTCTTATGTGTGACGTTTGTTGCGAAAAAAAGAAAAAGAAAAAAGAAAAGAAAATGAAGGATAATGTAAATAAAAAAAATTAGTGATAGTGAAAAAATCAACTTTGTCATGGTCACCAGTTTTAATAATGGACCAAACCATTCAAGGCTCAGTTTCGAGAAACAATTTAACCATTTTATTTTCTATTCGCTTAATCTATCGCTGAGCAGTTCAACCAATTTTCAACGTAAATGGTTAGGATTGTTATTAGACGTGCACAGAGAAACCGGATTTCTAATGAAAAATTCTCTATACGATAAATTCAATAAAATCATGTAATTCTAGAAACAATATTGTTTTTTATTCTATGTATTGACGATTTTGGGTAATGTGACGTAAGCAGTGACGTAGTTTTGGTTACAAACAAATAGAGACTGAATTTTCTTAATTAATAGATAACAGTAAGAGTTTAATTGATTTAATGGATACTTAGAATATGTTGCCATGACAATAAGATAATTATTTCATATTTGAAATTACTATATATCGTTTTCATAAAGAACAGTTTCGATAAAACGATAAAAAGACATTTCGACGAAAAGCCATACCAATGACTTTTGTTGAAAACTCGTTTAGATAAAAAAAAAACAGTTTCGATGAAAATCGTCTGTCGATGAAAAGCCATTCTTATTGAATGTTTTGATGAAAGGCCGTTTTGATCAAAAGTCATTCGGATGAAAAGGTTTTATGAAATATCGTTTTATGAAAAGTCGTTTCGATGAAATGTCGTCCAATGAAACGTCATTTCAATTAAATGTCATTGGTCGAATAGACATTTTGACGAAAACCGTTCTGATGAAATGTCATTTCGATCAAAAGTAATTTCTATGGAAAACCATTTCGATAAAAAATCGTTTAAATGAAAAGCTATTTCGATGAAATGTCGTTCGATAAATTGTCAAGCAGGGTTATCAATAATTGCGAATTGCTACTACCATAAAATATTCAAAAAAGAGGAAACTTAATTTCTCTATCATCATTTCAATACTAAATTAGATATAAACTCACCGAGCTACGACAAAAGTAAATAAACACATTTTATTTTCGAATAATAATCTTTAGTCTGAATTATTCAATATCATATAACAAATTAAACTTGGATGGACTTGCCATAGGCAGATATTAAAGTTTTTATTTTGTTCAGGCATCGAATATATCAAGTCTATTTTCTCCCATTGAATTTCTTAACGAGCTGCATTCAAAACACAAAGTAACTATTCTTTTGTACGTATTTTTTCTGTACCTTATTTCAAGATCTATACTGACCCAGGCATCCAATAAGATTTAAGTCGGGAGTTGTTGAAAACCCTTTTAGATCCAACATTCTCAACTTTTTAAAATTTTCTTGTGTGTGTGTGTGTGTGTGTGTGTGTGTGAGAGAGAGAGAGAGAGAGAGAGAGAGAGAGAGAGAGAGAGAGAGAGAGAGAGAGAGAGAGAGAATGGCCGTTTTCAAATAACCATCAGTGAACATTGAATTGATGTGTATTTTTCTGAATTGATATTCCACATGAACTTCAGAAGATTTAAACGATCAATGCTTCAAATAGCTCATCATACTATTACACAGATAATACACATATGTTTGTTAGAGAAGCGGTGAAGGAGTGGGGGCAATAGATTTATTTATTTTCTTGCATAATGCCTGTAAAAATTACGGTATTATTTATGCATGAATGGACACTTCTACCTAGGATCTCAGTATCTGTGTGCCTTGTCCAAGATCAAAGTGTCATTCCTCGTCCTTCACCCTAGGATCAGTGTAGTATATGTGCACCTAATCTAACTCAGTATTTTCTCTTGTCTTCGAACTCGACAATAAATATGAGTTTCGTGGTTGTATAGAAATTGTCAAAAATTTTATTGAATGATTTAGACCATCCTTGCTGTTTTACTTTAGCTCTTTAAGATAAAATTGAAATTTTATTGTTTTTAAATTCTCGTTTAATTTTTTTTTTACCTTTTAAAAATGAAAAAGAAAGGAAGAGAATTGCCTATGTGACCTTTCTGCAGTCTTTGTGTAGACAGAAAACAAGAGAAAGCAGCGGAGTCGGCACGACACTTGCCTACATAATTCCAGGTCAGTGGTTCGAATCAGTGCACGATTCATGATTTACTTTTAAATATATTTTTGCTTTAGCGTGAAAAGTTTTGAGCAGATAGAGAAAGAAACGAAAAGGTCTCACTGTTTCATTCTCTAAATTAAAGTAAAATAAAATTACAACTTATTGAATACGTGTTTTAATTCTCTCGAGATTAAATGTAATATAAACATATCAATATGTGTAGAGGTCCCAAAATAAATAAAAGTGTATCTAAATATTGTAATGTTATATTAAATGATAACTCGAATCGTAACTTACAAATGAAAAGGGTTTATTTTGATAAAATTACAAAAATGAGTGACAGTCGAAAACCTTACTAACTAGTCTCGTAAAGAAAGACGGACTATTTACCTCAAACGCCTACCGGGTAAGGATGTGACAAAAGGTCTTTTTAAAGTGGGAAGCCACACACAAACTGAAGCTCATGCTATGGCCAGTTTAAAAAATGCGTGGATCCCCTCGGCATTCCCCTTTTGGGACGCCCCAGGCACCGGAAAATAAACCCAGCCCTGCCCTTTTAAATCGAGGGGGCAGGTGTTGCTTGAGGGGATGGTCCCCTGGGAGCACGCAATTTATTTGCCCAGCCGTCGTTCGCTAGGAAAGACGGGCTCCTGAGACCAACACCGTTAATAATTATATTCAAATCGAACAGTCCATTCTATTCCCAGATGAGTATCATCTCTTCTTTGCAACACTAAAGTACTTTGAATTTATATTAATAGACTGTAATCCTCTTTGTGTCTTAATATACATATGTATTGTCACACCCATACGATCGTACAGACACGTTACATTATTTAACATAGAAGACTAAGATTCTTTATCAGAAATAGCAAAATAAAAACGCCCTTCGGGCGATGTAAAAAAATATTTTTGAAAAATATTGCCTGAGGTGGGTGGGAGGTCAATGTCAATAAACTAAATTGTATTAAGTTCAATTCTGTCGAAAGATAAATTCTTTAAAAATTATTTTCGATAAATAAAATTATTATAATAATGTTTGTAGTTGTTACGTTCTTACTTCATTTTCTTAGAGATTTAAGAAATTTCATATTTATTAAAGTAAGCATTAATTAATTGAATGATTTAATTTAATTTTTAAAAAATAAAATAAAATTTATATAAATAAAAAATAAAAAAAATATTTTGATAATAATAGCAAATAAAATTAAACCGTATTTTCTTCCATTAAAATAAATGTAACCGAAATCACTTCCGGTTGAGTCGTTGAGTTGAGTTTTTTTTCTACTCTTAAACCAAGCGACCTAATATTTTAATATTAAAATTTTTATGATTTAATTTTAGTGTAAAAAATATATACGTTTTAAAGTTTGTTTTTTTTTATCTTGATTTTAAATTACGTAAAGGAATTTCCAGACAACAGATACTAAACCGGATATACAATTGGATAGAAAATAAATATAATAAAATTTAAGGGTGTGAAGTTTAAGGTGACATTTCTTGTTTCTAAATAATTTTCTCGTGAAATTTTAGACGTTAAATAAGTTTAAATATGTATTTAAATAAAACAAACTATATATAGATTAATAATACCGGGCATGTATTCATTAAAACTTATCTTAAAAATCATGGTAAACCATCTTTTGTTACGTACTTACTTCTGATTATATCTATAAATCAACGTTATTCATCATTTTATGTTGTAATTATATTGACTATAAATTACATATTCATTGATAAACTTGCTTAATTCTTGAAGTGACCGTGACGTAAGCAATGACATAGTTTTGGTTTCAGACTGAATCTCCATTATATATGTAGATATCTACTACCTCCCAGTATGCACACATTTGCTGCAAGGTCAAAGTCTTCAGTATATTGAGATAATATATATATATATATATATATATATATATATATATATATATATATTGGAAAGGCGAATAACGAACACAAACAATCAGTTCAGTAAATATTTCCTCTCCGAAACAGAATAACTTTATTAATTTATAGAAATTGATATATAAGTGAGGACACGGTAAAAAAGGGGGTGGGGGTGGAAGAGAGAAAAAGAAAGGTAGAGGCATGGTGATAGGGGGGGGTTAAGGATTATCTCGGATGGATGGTGCAGTGAGAATGAGAGGGTAGACCGGAGGAAGAGACACGGTGTAGATATGGTCAATTAAGGGAAGGGATAATAGATCAAAGGGTATAGAGTGGAGGGTCATCACTCATAGTGTCGGCGAGGAAGGATGAGAAAGGGTGGCAGTAAGTGATTAGTAATTGAACTGGTTGTTTGTGTTCGTTATTCACCTTTCCAAATATATTTCCTCGCATTTTGTTGGAGTTTTCTTAATCTGTTATTTTCTTATATATATATATATATGCTGATTGCCGCTTCTTGACAGAATAAGGCCATTTCTACAAGTAGTCCAGATGTGAGCAGTTGTGAGCAGGCAGATGACCCACGGAACCAGCTTGTTTTTATGTACCCTGTCACACATATGAAATCTTCGACATACAGGCGTTGCCACATAGGTCAGGCTTCGATGTAGAAATGTTTCCATGGCGTCCGTCGTGTGTCACTTTAGAATGGAGGGCTCGAGTCACCTTACCTCAAGCTTCTTACAGCTATCATCGGCCTGTCTTTCCATGAGGATGTGTATCCAGTCCACCCCTTCTGTCAATTGGTCCTTATAGATAAAACTGATTTCCGCAAGAGCATCGGTGTCTGCCCCTTATCGAGATACTTCCTTGTCACGATGCCGGTACGTAGTTTGGGATCTCTCAAGATCGGGAGGTGTCCAGACATTCCAGGTGGCTATTCTTAGCCTTGTCTTGTAGTATTTTCTTATTTTCGCCCAGCTGACGTGGACAACCGTCGAAGCGTTGGTTTATGGCCATCTTGATAGGTGACCTAAACAAATGCCTGTTCACACAGGCATTTGTTTAGGTCACCTTTTCTAGACACTTCCCTACTGCCTGGGTGAACAGTATTAACCAAGGGGCTGCTCATTCATCCACAACTTCGCCGAAGCACGTTGCTGTTCAGATCAGCAAGGCTGTGACGTTAAGTAGGTCACGAGTCTCGCCATATGTAGATTAACATTTGCGTGCTTCCACTCTATCAGTCTGGGACTTGTAGAGATATCTGCACACGTTTTTTGTTTTACATGTTGTGCGATTGTGCGACACGCACCGCATGCTCTCCTTCCCCAAAGTCAGGTAACAGTGACAAGCCGAGGCAAGATGACCGGGAGACTTTGGGGAACGCAGGTGGATGATCTGACGAGATCTACGTGTCCACCACACCGAAAAAAAAATTCCAAGTCTTGACTTAGTATAAGTCCACAGGTACCATTTTAGATTATCGGTGAGCATATTCTATTAATGCTTTTCAAAGACACCTGCGTGGATTGCCGGTTGGAATGGATTTATATTTGAGAAATACATTGCTTATTTAAACAAAAAAGGCAAAGTCAGTAAATATCTTCAGTGAAACTGGGTTTAAGACTGTTAGCAGATAATACCAAGGGGGTAAAAGAATGAAACATTTGTTAATGAATAAACATTTCTACTTTTTAAAAACAATAACTTATAATATTACTTATCTGACCACTTGTCTCGCAGAACGACTACGTTTGACGAAAGCATGCTGGGTCATTTAAAAAAAAAATTTCTATGAGCGGGTAGAAGAGGGGGTTACCAGCATTAATTGTCGGTTGGAATGGATTTATATTTGAGAAATACATTGCTTATTTAAACAAAAAAGGCAAAGTCAGTTAATATCTTCAGTGAAACTTGGGTTTAGAGAGAGAGAGAGAGAGAGAGAGAGAGAGAGAGAGAGAGAGAGAGAGAGAGAGAGGGGGGGGATTTCATGGTGTGTACGTATCGTCTTATAACTCCGAAAAGAGATGCCATTCAACATTGAAATCTCGTATATACTTTAATATGTTTATAATTAAGAAAAGTACAAAATTTATTTTTTTATTTTTACTGATTAAAGTATATAATTCAACAATTAAACAAAAATTAATTTGTGGAACTTTTCGCAGTTCTTCATAAGTTAGTATAAGAAGACATGTCATGGTTTTACCTACGCAATCCATCATTGGACTCATCTAGGTTAATATATTTAGCCATACGGTGCCTTCAGTTTCAGTCGAAGATATTTCGACAGTAAGATATGCTTACCAGGCTGTCGAGCTCTGTGTCTCGGCCATTGGACCGGTATGATATATAATACAGGCGTGAATCCAGAGGCCATCCGCCATACAACACCTGCCCCTCTCATCTAAAAGAGACAGGGCTGGGTTTATTGCCCAGTGCATGAAGCATCCCAAAAGGGGAACGCTCAAGAGGTACACGCAATTTTTAATAGTGGTCATCGCATGAGCTTCAGTTTGTGCGTGACACTTCACGTAAATCGGGCTTTGTGTTTATCTGACATGTTGGAATGTCGGAAAATAACTACTTTGACAGCAGCTGCTCGACCGAAGATGAAACAGTAGTATCTGTTCCCGAAACCCGCAAAAGCTTCCCGCTCGATTCCAGGGGCACAGTACCTCAGGTAGCACATGTCTTCTCGTCTAAAAGAGACAGGGCTGGGTTTATTGTCAGGTGCCTAAGGCGCCCTAAAAGGGGAATGCCGATGGAATTTTAAGCAATTTTTAGACTCAACTTGGGCCTCACCTTTTGTCACATTTGGTTTAGTAGGAAGTCAAATACCCAGTCAAAGATCCTTTACAACTGAATACGGAGTTCGATTGTTGCTTTGACTTTAGATACCTCCTACCCGTGGCGAACTGGTTGGATAAATACCAACTTTGCTTTCAGTAGAGTTTGATAAATTGTTAAGTATCATTACACCTGATATGTTTAAATATCACATATTCCCTATGCGAAATTTGAATATAATACTTTTTCGAAATTTAAGGCACGAATTGTCAAAACTGTTAATTTTTTGGAGAACTAGAAAACTCAAGAAAAATAATGATTTATTTCTAAGAAAAAATAAATTAATCTTTATAATTGTATAAGCTGATCACAATTTTTATCAAGATCCCGACTGAGATATTTTTTCGAGATTCTTATTTTGCTATCAGAAAACAATCCTATCGAAAATCTGTATGACTTTCCAGGAGACGCGAAAAAGTTAGACGGGGTTGTAATTATCTAAGACCGGAAGCTGAACAATATTGGTTGGAAGTTATGAGAGACGTTTTAATTTGTGGAATTGCAACAATACGACAATAAAGGCTATAATATAAAACGTCTAATTTACAGAGCACTTTCAACCAAGTTTCTGACGCGAAGATATATATATATATATATATATAATATATATATATATATATATATTCCGTGTGTGAGTGTCCCGTGTACTTCAATTTAATACGTGATTTTACTATATAATTACAATTACAGTCAAGTCACGCTGAATGCACCGGTTCCCGTGAGATCTCCGAAATTTAAGCAGCGATGGGCCGATTTAATACTTAAGCAACAGCAGGTACTGTAAGCAACTTTAGTCCTTTGTTTATCAAAATGACTTGATTCGGCATTAAATGACCCGAAAAGACTTGATATGCCGTAAAACAAAACAAATATATAATTACGATTGATTGATCTTTTTTCTCCCTTATTTCGTCTTCCTTTATATAATTCTCCACACACACAATGTTTCGACGCATCCTCAGTGTGGCTAGACATCGCAGGCTACCTCCAACTGGGATCCAAACCCTACCGATTTATCATCAATGGTTCCTAACCACTGGGCCATCAGCACAAATAGGAGCGAAAATGTAACTGATAAATACATACATATGTATTTATGTAAAGGCCGTCGGAGAGAGCTCCATCCGTCTTATAGAAGAGCCTTGGATTTAAGCGTAATCAGCAGCTGTCAGCGAGATCCCCTCCAAAGAGCGAGCTCAACCTACCAGGGGTGGAGAGCATATAACTTTAAAATAAGTAGAATTACTGCTCGTTTTAAAACTAAAATCTATAATGCCAGTTTGAAACTAAAATGGCAGTGCTGACCTTAGCAAATAAAAAGAGCTTAAGACAAAAATATCGTCGGACCAATGAAATAGTATTATTAAGAAGAAAGAAAAATCAGCCATTGTTTAAATTGTAACCATCTCTTGATCATTAATTACGTTTGATGATTGAGAGATTGTGAATTGACTGCTTTTCTTTTTCTTCTTTTATATAAGCGCTTTTGTTTGGTCCAACAGGTAGTTTGTATTGCGTAATACCTATACTACCTATAATATCCCTGAACTATCATTGATTACTTTTTACCTGGTATCTTTTACCTTTTACCAGGTATCTAACGGTATAAGCCAATATATATATATATATATATATATATATATATATATATATATATATATATATATGGGGGTGTATTGTTCAACTGCTACTCAAGCGTTTTCGCTGTAGTAGCATTAGTAGCTAATACAAACTATATATATATATATATATATATATATATATATATAGAGAGAGAGAGAGAGAGAGAGAGAGAGAGAGAGAGGGGGGTTCGGGGTTCGGGGGATCTAGATTGTCAAGTTTTATTTTTTGACGTTTTCATTGAATATATTCGTCAAGTCCAGAATTCGTTCATTTGGAACGAAAGTTGTTTGGATATTTGCAACATGACGTAATACCATAAAAATGTTGTAGAGCGAAAAGTAAAAAGTAGGTAGTAGAAGAAGGCTTGGAGTGCCAGTCGCATTTCAACAGACCCGAACGTACAGAGTAAAAATAAATAAATAAAATAAAATAAAAAGGACGGTACCATATATGGAAGAATTCAGCGAGAGATGACAGAAGGGTGGAGATGGAAGTGTTAGTGCTGCGTTATTTATCAACTTATTTACTGGCAGTGGTCATGACGAGGAAGAGGGGGTTAGCTAAAGGGAAAAAAAATGCTTGGCTATGATATCTTGTGTCAGTCCTAGCCTACTTTTTTAAAAAAACTCTCTCTCTCTTTTTCTCTCTTTCCCCTTTCTCTGTCTGTCTGAATTTCTGTATTACACACACACACACACACACACACACAAACACACACACACACATTCTCTCTCTCTCTCTCTCTCTCTCTCTCTCTCTCTCTCTCTCTCTCTCTCTCTATCTCTCTCTTCTTTCTCCCTCTCTTCACTGTAAAGACGTTTACTACGTATATCATATGATTTGTACATACATGCATATGTATTAATGCACACACACACACACACACACACACACACACACACACACACATATGTATATATATGTATGTGTGTGTGTGTGTCTACGAGAAATAAGACGAGAATAATCATTTAGTCCAGTGTTTATGATAACGTTTCACCCTCTATGAGCTTCATCAAATAAAGATTACGTATTTTGTTGGATAAAGACGCTCTAAAAACTCTTGCGGATTTGTTTTAAAAAAGATGACAGGAACAAAATGTCACGTGCCCTCTCCTCCTATGGAGGACCTTAAGTTGATAAAAAAAATTATCAAAAATCAGGTAATTATCTGATTTTAATAAAATTTTCTGTGTTGCCTTATTAATCAACGAATTCCTTTTTTTTTCTTTTTTAATTACTGAATCGTTTCAATCAAACTGATTCAATGGAAATAAGTCAAAATTCTTTAAAATAAATATTACCATTGGTGGCTACCATAGCAAAAATAATTTTCATACCTAATTAATAGACAAAATTTATGAAGAATATGAAACGCGTAATTTTAAGTTTCAAATTTCATATTTTTAGATTCTAAAAACAAATATTTATTCAATAACTACTTTACTTTATTATTGTTATCTAATAATTTTTCTAGAAAACTCTATTGAAAATTTAGTCCCACCCCTTTTAAACAGAACAAATATCGATGTATGATTTTTTCTTTTATAAGATAATAAAAAAAGTAAAGTCGTCGGGGTGACCTAAAGTCGGTATCAGCCAATCAACGAAGGAGTTTATCCCCTTTTCACTAGCGCTAGACAAAGGAGATTGTTTTTGCGTCTGAGGTGGAGCATCACACTACCATCAGCTCCTTACTTTACCACACAGATCCCTGTGCTACTCATTCGCTGAATTGGCGAGGGCCGGTATCGAACTAGGAACCTTGAGGTTTTTTAGCTGAACGCTCTACTGACTAATCGAAAAGAGTAAAAAAAAAAAGATCTCCAAAAATTAATTTTTTAGTTTTTATTTTACATTTAATTTTCTGATTTTCGGTACTTATTTTCTACCCGGACAGCTCCCTTAAAAGATTTTTCTTCTATTCACACCTTCGGTCTTTTGTAGGCACTGGCAATTTTGTCATCTGCAACGAATTTTAAAAGCGAATTAAAAATAATTAAATCTATTATTTAAGGTCAAACTTTGTCTAAATCGATAAGTAGTAACATAATAACCATCATTAAAAAAAGAAAAATATCATTACATATGCAGTTTATTTTTAATAGATTTAAAACTATTTGTTTTGGTCAATTTCGATGCGATCCGCCATTCTGCCTCTTTTTCAATGGTTTTAG
Source organism: Doryteuthis pealeii (assembly GCA_023376005.1). NCBI lineage: Eukaryota > Metazoa > Mollusca > Cephalopoda > Myopsida > Loliginidae > Doryteuthis > Doryteuthis pealeii. Next base: position 46,916,324 of record CM042153.1, read on the forward strand.
GCACTTGTTTACAATTTTAAAATAACATTTGGGATGGAAAAAAAATTACCAAAAATCAGGCAATTATCCGATTTTAATGAAATTTTCAGTATTGATTTATCAATTAATGAATTTCATAATGCACCAGTTATTTTATTTCAAAACTTATAATTTCAAAACTTATTTAATTTAGCATTTTTGCTATGAAAAATTAATATATAAGATTCATTTAAAATATGAAAAGCCTGATGTTAAGTTTAAAATGTTATATTTTTAGATTCTAAAAATAAATATCTATTTAATGCAAACCTTATTTTATTACTGAAAAGTATACTTTTTGAAGAAAAACTCGATTGACAATGTACCCCCTCCCCTTTTTAAGCAGAAAAAATATCGATGTATAATTTTTTCTTTTATAAAATAATAGCCAATTACGAAAAGAGTAAAAAAGAAATCTCCAAAAAATTAATTATTTATTATTTTTTTACATTTTTCAATTTTCGGTACTTATTTTCTCATAGAAAAGCCACTGTAAACATTTTTTTTGTTTCTATTCATAACTTCGGTCTTTTATCTCATTATTTATACTGTAATTAGAAAACTTTAAGACCAACTTGAAAAAAAAGTTACGCCCCCAACATAAGGGGGGTCAAAAATAAGTGACCTGAAAAAAATGAGAAAGTTTTCAAATAAAATAAATAATGCATTATAAAGATCATTCATTGATTAATAAACACTGAAAATTTCATTAAAATCCGATATTTCCCTGATTTTTAGTAAATTATTTTCTGTAGGGGGGGGGCTAAAGTCATTTTGTCAAAAACGCATTTTAGGCTCAGTTTGCCAGTACCTAGTCTTTTGTCTTTTTATTTATAAATTAATTTCAACTTTATATAACCCCACTGATATACATAGATATATCAGTAAATATGTAGCCTAATGATGCAACTTTTTTTTTACGTAACAAGTATTTGTTTTTAACATAGTTTTCTTCTTTGTCAATGCCCTTAATTCCGTATCTATAAGTACTTTGTTTATTCATCATAACCCTGGGATTTAAAGATTGTGTGAATCTCATGTTGATGCCCAGTTGAGATTTGAAATTCTTTCCATTCAGCTTTTTCTCATTTTTCTCTCTATCTTTTATTTTATTTTATTTTTTTATTTTATTTTGTTTAGACATTGGAGTTCACATCATTTTAACAGTTTTTCTTTTTTCTTTTTCTTTTATTTCTTTATTTTTTATTTCCCACCCATTGTTTCTTTTCTTTTCTTGTATTTTTGCTTTTTAAACTTTTTTTTTAAAGATTTTTGTACACACTTTTTACTTTTATTTTTTCATTTTCTATCCTTCTTTCTTTTTGTTTATTCGTTTCTTTCATTCTTTCTTTCTTTTGTTTTTCTTTCTTTTCCTACTGTTTCTTTCTTTCTTCTTTTATTATTTGTTTTTCCTTCTTAATAGTGCCTGTTTCTTTCTTTTACTGTCCTGTAAAACTTTCATTTTTGTACTTTTATTATTTCCTTTATTTTCATCGAAAAGTTATTTTTTCTTATTCTTCATATTTTTTATTTTCTTTCTTTCTTTTTCCAATTTCTCTTTCATTTCTAGTCATTTTCTTTGCTCAATTTATTTAATATTCTGCATAATCTTTCTTTCTTTCTTTCTTTCTTTCTTTTCTTTCTTTCTTTCTTTCTTTCTTTTATTTATTTATTTATTTATTTGCTTTTTTTGTTTGTTTGTTTGTTTGTTTGTTGTTTGTTTGTTCCTTTCTTTTCCCAGCCCCCTCTTTCCATAAAAAAAAATCTTGTTCGTTTCTGGGTTTTCCCACGTTTTGACTGCCATTACATAACTTAGGTTTACTTTTAATATTAGTCTTTTCCTTTTTTTTTTTTTTTTTTCACTTTTTCAAAACATTATCTTTAATTTAATATTATAAAAAAAATACTCCATTATTAATAGCTTTACTTTTCGGTTAATCAGTATCTATCAATTTTAGCAAAAGCCATCTATTTGGGTTTTAAAAAAATAGATTGGATAATTATTGTTATTTTTTTAAAAAATCTTCCAACCTCCTCTCCTTAACTTTATCCGTATTTTTTATTTCAATTATTCTTTATTATATTTCTTTTTTACCCTTCCTATTTCTTTTTCTTTTCTTTTTTTCTTTCTCCAGTTTCTTTGCTTGTTTCTTTCTTTTATTTTCTCTCACTTTCCCACTTTCTTTTATTTGTATTATATTTTTCTTAATTTTATTTTCATTATCTGTCATTTTCCTCCCTTTCTTTTTTTTTATTGCGTTTCTTTTTTTTTATTTTTTCTTTTTCTTTCTTTCTTTTTATTTATCTTTCTTTCTTTCCAATTACTTTCTTTCTATCTTTAATTTTCTTTTCATTTTCTTTCTTTCTTCTCTTTCGTTTAGCCTACCACGTTTTTCTCTTTTTTGTCTTTTTTTTAAAATCTCATTTTCTCTCTCTTTTTCTTTGAGCATTAATTTTTTTAAACCGGCTTCATTTTTTTTTTCTCTTCCTACATTTTTTTTTTTTCATTTTTTTTCATTTTTTTTTTTTTCAGCCTGTCTATTTGTCACGAAAAACCGATTTAAACGGACCAATTAGATTGGTCGAAAGCGACTCTCCGAACCGGATCCTGCCAAGTATTACAAAAAGAAAGAAAGGAAGACAGACAGAGAGAAAGAAAGAGAGGAAGTTGTTATTGCTTGTTGTGTCAGCAGCTAGCTATGCCACTAATTCTGTCTTAATAACTGAACAGGGAGACTCGTTTAGTTGCGTGGGATAGAGTTTTATCACGGCATCTGTTGTATGGAACCTCCTGGCGACAAACCATAGTGAAAGAGAAAGAGAGAAAAACAATGGGTTAAATTTGGCAAAGACCAAACTAATATGAGAGAGAGAGAGAGAGAGAGAGAGAGAGAGAGAGAGAGAGAGAGAGAGAGAGAGAGAGAGAGAGAGAGAGAGAGAGTACTGTCTTCTTAGTGTAGTCCTCACTTTTGGCTTATGATTTAAAAATATTTTTGCTCTACAAATGTCACATACTTTAAAATTATTGAAAGTACTCTTGTTTAAAACTGGTTTGACAATTAAGGAATATCATAAACCTAACATCTATTGATCTGTCCCCCCCCCCCCCCCGAAAAAAAAATCAGCGCTTTCGAATGCAGTAGACCCCCAAAACGTCGATTTATTCGTCTAAAAAGACCTAACATTTCCTCATAAGTCGAAATCGCGTAGATTGAGTGTGAAATTTATGTCATACTAGACGATCCGTCAACCCTTTGATAATAATAATGATATTGATGTTTCTAATTAGGAAGAAATTAAGGATTCTAATTAACATCTCATAGATATCTCTTTCATATTGAAAATTTAAATGATTAAAAATCAGGTTGTGGGATTCCGATTCGAAAGCCCTGGAAAACCTGGGGTCACCGCTTCATTGCCATTACTCCAAGGTTCACTCCGACCCGGAGTGGTAGTATCTATTAGGATCCCATCTGAGTGTCAAATAAATCTGTTTGAAAATTACTAGTATCAGATAGGAATGCTTGAAACAATATAACTGTATGTAAACAAATAATTATTATTAGATAGAAATAGATACCTGTAACCATATAACTGTGTAAAAGTTATTAGTATTAGATAGAAATACTTGAAACCAATTGTGCGCAAATTATTTGTTTTAAGAACAATTACTTTCAGCTATAATTGTTTACAGATGACTATTATCATTAATTACTTGAAACCATATAATTGATTGAAAAAGACTAACGTCAACATTAAATCATTCAAGAAGGATTGAGATGCCACAAAACCAACCAACCAACCAACCAACTAATCTTTATTTTACGAAAGAAAATATCTATAAGGTAAAAACCTTCTAAAATGTAAAAATAACTTCAAAACCCTTAGTGCTGATCCTTTAGTTGATCCTAAGGAAACTGAAATAATTATAGAAAAAATCTATTTTGACAAAATAACTCCATACTTATTGAAATGATGCATTTCAGAAACTAACTTGAAAATATTTGTTAAAGAATTTCTGCAAACCTTTAATTTGGCAAAACACTTGCTGAAGTATAGAATTTTAAAATTACCATAATAACCTTAATAAATAAAAAAAGAAATCTCCATACACTTGGAAACTAAAAAGCTGTACCATTTAACATTTTCTCTTCTCAGACACAATCTTTTCGTGTAAAAATGCACATAAAAAGTGACATTTTGATATATTTCGGGATACAAGTAGCTGAGCATTGTGCAAATTATAAATGTGCATTTATTTTTGTGGGAGAAAACGAGAGTTCTTTGTGAAACTCCGAGATGTTTAAAATGAAATCGTTGTTTCCCCGAGGCCTGTTTATAAAAATATTGTGATGGTATGCTTGCTCAGTAATTATAAATACAATTCTCACTCTATCTATCTATCTATCTATCTATCTATCTATCTCTTTTATATATATATATATATATATATATATATATATATATATATATATATAGCCAATGTAACGCAGTAAAAATGGCACCTCATAGCGCGGTTTTTATTAGAGCAATACACTTTAAGTGACCTAATTCAGACAATGAAGCAAGTTTCAATTTAATTTGCAAGTGAATGATAATTGATAGTGTAGAGCCTCATTTTAATAATCCAAATACTCGATATAACGGAGATACGTTAGAATCCTCTACTATTCCCAAAATTTAAGTAACATTATCATCATGTAATGCTGTTACAACGGAAACTCAACAGGTTACGAAGTTTTTTAGTATATAACTAAAACTCTCATTGCATGTAACTGTAATACAAAATAAAAATGGCGTATCATAGTGAAAGGTTTTATTAGAGCAATACACTGAAAATGCTATAACTTAAAGGATAAAGCAGTTTCCGCTCCAGTTTGTAACCAAATGATTTGGAGTTCATGGATCGTCTATTAAAAAAAGAAAAAAAAAAAAGAAAAAACCCAAATCACTTAATCTAAATCAGGATATCAGATCTTGCCACGCTTTTTGGGTCCAAAAACTTAAACATTATGGACCAATCCCTAGGTGAACCCCTATATTATGCTTATTGGGGAAGGATCAGAATCAATCCTAGATGTCTAAGACGTCCTAAAACGGAAATGAGGTCAGGAATTTAATCCTGAAACATACACGTTATTGCACATATTCATCCAACAGTTCAACACATTTGATACATCATTTTTCAATTTCTTTCATTTTTATTAGATTTTAGTTTAATTTTTAGTCGAGAGATCGAGAGACGGTAGAAGAGTTATAGATTTGTTTTGGACTTCCACAAACCAATGTCTCTCGTGGCTTAGTTGGTAAAACATCTGGTGCTATCAATTCTCTGAAGGCAAAAGAGTTTGTGAGTTGGAGTCTCACCGGGTGCTTATCTTTTATTATTGTCCCCGATCCTCGCTGTTCCTCACTGTCGTAGAAGCTTTGTGCAAGTTGCGATGAAAAAAAGACACTTAAAAGGTGAACGAAAATATTAGTTAAAACTTAATGCCGAACAGCACAGTTGATAGACTTTTCAAGCTTCTTCAATGAGTTGTCCAGTTTAGAAGTTTATCTTCAAATTTTGATTAACTTAAATTTTGCCAAGACATTTACATGACCTTATGAATATATTTATTATATAGAGGATGAATTATGAAAGCAACACAGTTTCTTTTGTACAAGTAGGTGGTCCGTAATAAATAATAATTATAATTATAATAAATGTCAGAGCTTGCACGATAATCACCACCATCACTACTGTCCTCTCTTCTCTTCACCTAGATATTAAAAAAGAAGAGTTATAATAATGATGCCCTGGAACGTGAGAAAACTCGGTCTCAATTGGCATTTCTCTAGTCTCTCTAGTGAATTATAAACTATAAACAACAAAAGAAATAATGATGATCATTACAATAATAATAATCGTCATATTCAAAGTCAAAACATACATGACACAGCAGAATAGCAAATGTCTCTTGTGTGGAAATAAAAACGAAACTTTCACTACATAAATACAAGAAACTGGTTTAAAAAGGAATACAAATACAGAAATGATTGGGTGGGATCGGCAAATGACCTGTGCAAATGAATTGGATTTGACTATGCAGACAAACAGTAAAGATGAAAACCAAATGTCGTCCCGGAAGATAGAAAAAAGTTGTTTTTTTTAAATAGATTTAAACAAGTCAGTTCATCTAAATCTAAATCTCGTCTCACTTTTCGGGTTCTGAAATTTGGATTTTTTTTAAACAAAACAAAATGCAACAAAAACAGCAACAGCAACAACAACAATATGTAACCAACCGGAGGCTGAAGCTCCCTATTGTCCTTATAGAGATTGGATCAGAGTCACTCTCTAATGTCTGAGATGTCCAACAAAATGGAAATGACATCGAGACTAGACCATTGAAGAATACAAACTGAGTTCTTTAGCCTTGGTAAGGCAACCAGTTTAGGAGAAGGAAAACACTGGATTAAAACCCAGCTGTACACCGCTTAAATAAATTGACCTTGTGTCGTATCCTGTGCGTGGTCAATAAATATTAATTAGGACACAGCTGAAACACACTTGGCAAATCGTTCATCAAATGTTTTTATCCTAACAAGAAACATACAGAAAACATCTGCAAATTGTTCAGTCTTTGCTAATGTGACTTTTGCAATGGAAACCAGGACAGACAACATCCCCTTCTTGGTTTGTCCGAGAACTTTCCAATACACATTATTAAGGAAAATGCTGTCACTTAATCTTCACCGAATGCCACGATATGTGATGTGGAAACTTAATGAATTTTATATATTACAAAATTATCATGTCTATCAAATTTTAATCACTCTGAAAAACAGTGATGTCTGATTAAAGGCTTTATAGATTTATCAAAGACCAGGTCACCTCCAATAGTAGCAAAAGAAATGGAAGCCATTAGTTTTTTTTTATATTAAAACATAGTCTCAAACATTCATAGAATTAACGATAGAAAACAGTTGAGAGATGGTGTTAGTTCGAAAGGACTGAGAATTTAGTAAAAAGGGAAGGTCAGAACAATAGGAGTGGACTTTTAAATGAACTTAGAGACCACACTACTTAAACCAAAATAGTATCAGGATAAGGAACCTATTTTTTGGCACCTCCAGCAATAGAACTCTATACTTAAATGATTTATTTATTAGGTCAAGTAAGCAGTGTCCGGATTTTTCTTCTTTTTTTTTCTTTTTACAAAATATCTATATTGATAACTGGGAAGAGTTTGTCTTTCACCTGTAACTTAGATCTACCAAATTTAGTTCATATCATGCATACTTAAAAAGTAAGATTTTAACAGTTTTTCAATGTGAAAATCGGGTCTTTCATCGAGAAGGGATCATTAATAACAAACAATAATCAGATTATAAGTACTTACAATAACCTATTAAGACTACAGAATGCATTTGAAAAAGCAAAATTGCAGAAGCCATTAATAATTCTAAGTAGAGGAGGATCCAAATGAACTCAATAATAATTCTTCTAAATAGAAATGTCACTCTCACCTTTTTAATCTTCTTCATCTATTCTGAATAAGATTTGAGAAGAATTGAAGAAACACATTTTTTATTTAACAATTCATATATATATATATATATATATATAAAAAGTAAGTAAAGTCAACGGGGCGGCCTAAAGTCGGTATCAGCCAGTCAGCGAGGGAGTCTATCCCCTTTTCAATAGCGCTAGACCAAGGAGATTGTTTTTAGCATCTGAGGTGGAGCGCCACACCTACCATCAGCTCCTTACTTTACCGCACAGATCCCTGTGCTACTCATACGCTGAGTTGGCGAGGACCGGTATCGAACTAGGAACCTTGTGGTTTCTAGCCGAGGAAGTAATTCTGTTACCCTGGGTTTAATACCTTTGTTAATCGGTATTCATCAGACAGACTCTCATGAGAATGTTTTGTTAAAAACTATAGACAAGTGATTTTCTGATTCTTTAAAACTTTTACCAATTTACAGCAGCCATAACGTTTTATTTTTCACGAACACGAATTTTAAACTGAACAGACTTGTTGATGCGTAACTTCAATGATCTGACAGGAACGGGTGCTTTCAGTGTAACTGGTTGTTAATTACTAAGCTTTTTTGCTTAGTTTGACTTACAGACTTCAGATTATTTACAGTACTTACGGTTTCTAAGTGGTCATCCACAACAGAACTCATCACTTAGATGATCGGGTGGGAAGTAGCAGCGTAACGTGACTGTTGTTGTTTAAGTCCGGATCATTTTCAAGATTGGTGACCATTAAACAACAGCAACCTGAGGTCCGAGCATCAGACTCTGCAAAAAGCTGATTAAATATCAATAGCTGAAATAATTAGGAACCTGTCATAAATTGAGATAGATTATTAGGAAAAGATTGAATTTTCCAAGTGAAATGTTCAATCATTGTAACATCTTTATTGTAACATCTTTATTCAATAGAATATGTCGTTTTTGAAGTTGTATAAAATTCAGTCGCGTACTTTTCAACCTTCAAGCGGAAAAAGAACATTTGTGCGCGTCAGCAACAAAGATTGTTCAGTTTTAGCTAATGTGACTTTTGCAATGGAAACCAGGACAGACACCAGTCGCAGAACTCGTGCTTTTGCTGCAAAGGGGGAAAAAAAGAGAGTTTGTTGGGTTGTTTCAGAGTCGCCGGTATATCAACCAATCTTTTTATTTGGGGTGTTGAATTCCCGTGCACTCAGCTCAGCACAGACCGACACACCACTTAATTTAATCTGCTTTGGCTATGACATTTCAACTGCCATGAAATTTTCAACTTTACACAAGAAAATCACACACACACACACACACACACACACACACACACACACACACATATATATATATATATATATATATATATATGTATATATATAGAGAGAGATAGATAGATAGATAGATTTGCATAGTTCCCGCCATAAATAATGGAATTATTTACATAAGGATCGACACTTAATCTCTCTCTCTCTCTCTCTCTCTTCTCTCTCTCTCTGTCTGTCTGTCTGTCTGTCTGTCTCTCTCTCTCTCTCTCTCTCTCTCTCTCTCTCTCTCTCTTATACACACACACATGCACCCTCAACATTTAGTCTTGTTTCCTCTCTCACTATCTTTCTATACACCAATCTTCTCTCTTCTTTGTATCACTTGGCATTCTTTCTCTCTTTTTCAATCTCTCTTTTTCCAACTTATTCTCTTTTCATTTTCTTCTTTCTCTTTCTTCTTTTTTCTCAATACTTAATGTTTTATTTGTACGATTAATATTCCCCACTGAATTAAATGAGTTGATAAAAAAAGGAGACTATGTTAAAAAAAAGAATAAATATCTGTTTTCAGTAATAATCAACGAACATATGAATTTATTAAGGTACATAGATGTGACTATCAATATAATAAAATGTTTGATTTTTGCATGTTTACCTTTTTGTTTAATTATTTCTGATCATCTGAGCCTCAACTTTGATAAGAGGATTTAAGTTATTAATTTTGCGCATGTATTTTGCTTGTTTCAGGCAAATTAGAGTCAGTTGGGCACTGTATGAGAAGAAAGCAACACCATGACGCAGTTCACTCCCTCAGAAATTCGGAAATGGCATGCTACACTGTTTGGTATACACGCCGGAACTTCCCATACGAAGATTTCAAAATGTTTGGGTGTCAATCCGAGGAAAGCGCAGAGGATTTGAAAAGAGTTAGTACGAAGTTGGTACGAAGGTACGGAAGCTCAGAAGCATCACTCTGATCGTTCTTATAAGAATAGAACTCCCGTTTTTTTGGTAAGATCTAGGCCATGATTGACAACGATCTCAACAAGTCAATCAAGTCCGTAGCCAGAGACATGGGGAGGGTGTGAGTTTCTTATCAGACACGTAATGCATGAAGACATTCGATATTTCGAAGACGAGAAAGGACCAATTGATTCCATGATACGATAAACCGTTCAATATTTATTATGAACTAGCAGCGGCTATCCGGCAAAGTCTGGGTAGAGGAAAAACATGTTTTAATAATCGTTTGCAGATCTAGTACTACTGAATAGCGAGTTCGATCCTCGCAAGATGACCCATAAAAATCACCGCGTAAAAAAGATCTTATTTTAATCCGGCCTGGTGGGAGGTCAGGGATTTTTTTTCAAAAACAAACAAAAAATTTAAAAATCAGACATCTTATTAGAAAGAATTTTGTATTTGTTTAAAAGTTGAATATCAACTCACCGTAATGTCAAAAGTGTAACTGTGATTAATTCTTAAACTGTCCATACAAATTGTATAATAAAAAAGATTCAATAAACGATTGTTTATCCTGTATAATGAAATATTTACTACAACTTTGAATCAGTAAAAATGTAGATTTAAAATGAAAAAAGATGAAAAGAAAAAATTGATTAAGATTCATTTGTTTATTTTTAGCAAGAAACGCCGAAAATGACCGAGTAGAATTTTAACATTATTTTACAATACTATTTAATTTTTAAATGTATTCGATAATATAAATCAAATGTTCATTATTTTTGCTCAAAAACCAAGCCTTGGTGATATTTAATGTGTATATATATTTACTTTGTCCTTAATTGTTTTATTTTCGAAGTTTCCTCTGGACATACAGATTCACACAACTGCCCTTATATATGTATTGATAGATAATGAAAGGTATAATGTATTCTCTTATGGGGGAATGCAAGATAGCCCTTTTCCTTTGACTGGTTGTTGTTGATGTTATCTCTTGTCTAATAGTCCACTGCTTCCATTTTCTCTATCTCTTTTTAAAGGAATAAGGAAAAGCCGAATACGTAGCGGATCCAAATTTCTCAGCAAGTGATCCTGAGAGAGAGAGAGAGAGAGAGAGAGAGAGAGAGAGAGAGAGAGAGAGAGAGAGAGAGAGAGAGAGAGAGAGATTGTATGCGTGTGTGTATTATTTTACATGCTTTTTTCAAAGTATCTTGCCATATATCATAACAGTCCTCACCCAAAAAGCAGGGCTACCAAAGAGAAAAGTTTTGAGATCGAAGTAATTATATTCTCTCTGTGTAATTCTTATACCTGATTTGAATTTGCATATTCTACTATTATTGGCGTTAGTAATATCACTTTTCTTAAGCATTATGTCATAACTTACTTTTCTAAACTATCTTGACCTTTGTTCATTCCGGTCCCTAATGATAGTGCATTTAGAATAAAGGATTTAATACTAATATGATAATACTTTCGAGAAGTCGTGTAAATCAAATTGTGATATAGTATCACGTAATTTGCTAATAAATGTATGGCTACCCGAAGAGTCTGTTCCTGTATTAGCTCGATCAATCATCAGTTTAAGGATTAATATTGAGGATCCAGTAACTGCAGGTGAATGGGGTGGGGACCTAATTCATTAGGCGCACTGCGCATGCCCAGGAGAACAATTAGTAATCCTTTCGGTCATGATTCTTTACGGGATATTATTGTAGTCATGATCGTTTAATGAGTTCTCTTAATCAAATCCTTATTTTGAGGATGATATGCATTCGTTCTCAATCTATGAAAGCCAATATTCTTTTATAGGTTGAGGAACAATTCGATTTCAAATAAAAGCAATAAGTTGCCAAGAGACCATCAAAATGACTGTGGGTTAAGCGAGACAATAGCAGGAATAAACAGACTTGAAAAAAAGCATAAACATGAATAACATGCTTTTTCAACATTTTTACAGAGATATCAATGTAATGGATACCAATGGATAATGATAAGAAAATTCGGTCTTAAAAATTCAGTCTAGAATATGTAGTCGCAAAATTTGGTTTGCAAGGATGCTCCTAGTGTTAAATTAACACATACAGATACTAAGTACCGATAAAAATAAATGTACATAAGGTATTTATCACTTTCATGGCCATTTTTTTTGTGACCAAACTTTCTACGAAAAGAATGTATATCAGCATAATTAATATCAATGCAATGGATATCAGTGCAACGAATATCCATGCACTTTTCTGAGAGCCAATTTTCAAAGAATTGCAGTGGATATCAATGTCAGTATAAATAATCAGTGCAATATATATCAATACAATGTGTCATTTTGTGAGATCGAATTTTTAAAGCATCAATTTAATGGCTATCTGTGTAATTGATACTAGTGCAATGGATATCAATGTAATGGATATCAATGCAGTGAATATCAGCACAATCGGTGCCAATGTTTTGTCCAGAGGAAACTTCGAAAATAAAACAATTAACGACAAAATAAATAGATATACGCATTAAATATTACCAGATCTGGGTTTTAAAGCAAAAATAATGAAGATTTGATTTATATTTTCAAATATATTTAAAAATTAAACAATATTATAGAATAACATTAAGATAATACTTGCCAGAAAGTGGCGTTACTTTTTTGTAAACAAATACTACTAGTAGTATTAATATTTGCTATTATATTTCAACGTAATTATTACGGTGAAATATAAAATTCTTTCTGAGATTAGTTTAGATTTTTAGATTCTTTTTTTTTACATCTAATATTTTAAATAAGAGACATTATTTTTTTTTCAGAGTCGTCTGACCACTTTTTAATTAAAAAAAATAATATACATATAATCATTTTGGTCGTCTCTGTACTAATTTCTACATAATACAAAAATGAAAAAATGTATAATAAATAAATAGTAATAAATACAGTCGTTTTATTCTTTCAATATATATATATATATATATATATATATATATATATATATATATATATATATATATATATATATATTGAACTTTTTTTTCACTTTGAAATATGATATTTATTGAATAAATTCTAATTTCAAAAGTTTGACGTATGCCGTGTGCTAATCTAAGCAATGTTAGTTTACGTATTTCACGGAAATACCCGAAGTTTTTGAGCCGCTCGGTAACGGTACTTCGGGAGTTTCCGTAATCTACGGCTATCTCAAAATGTGATTCTAATGTTATTTCTTGCGTGATATTCTGCATTTGTACAAAAAATTATAAACAAATTCAAAATTCCTTTTAATTTCGATTTTTTTCCATTTAATATCTATCTATCTATCTATCTGTCTATCGATACATATATACAGGGCAGTTGTGTGTATATGTATGTCCGGAGGAAACTTCGAAAATAAAACAATTAACGACAAAGTAAATATATATACACATTAAATATCACCAGTGCTTGGATTTTGAGCAAAAATTATAGAGATTTAATTTATATTCGTGATAATAATTAAAAAATAAAATTTAAATGATAACAGCATGGAATTTCTTCTTTTTTTCATTTAATATTTTAGATAGTAGACATTAACATTTCTTTTCAGAGTAGCTGGATCAATGCACGGTCTATTTTTTTTTTACATAGGGATTTAAATGGGGCATCCCACAAGGATTCAACTCACAATTCAGCAATAATGGATCTGTGGGACTAACTTTTAAAAATTCCCCTCTACCCAGGCGACGCCTGGTAGCCGCTGCTAGTAAGATTTGAAAGAAACTTCAAGTGTAAGTCAACACAACACGCTGTGTTGACGAAACCAGATCAGGATTTATTTTAGTCTAGATGGATCATCAGGAAGTTCTGAGTTGATGAAATTCGCATGAAAAAATAAAACAGTTAACGAATATATATATATATATATATATATATATATATATATATATATATATATATATATATATATATATCGCAAAGGGAAGTAATAAGAAAATTAATTCAAAACAATTTTAAAACTATTACCAAAAATCAGGGAATTGTCCGATTTTAATGAAAATTTTACCAAATTATTGGTTAATGACTTAAAGGAATAGCTTATTTCTTTAAAAATGAAAAAAGGTTTTTTTTATCAATCTAGAATGTAGGGTTGGTTGATCTTTGTTCATTTGATGAAAAAATTTCCGATCCCTAATTTTTACATTTCTAGAAAGATCAAATCCTGAAGAACATTTGAGCATTTACCTAAGGTTTCTGGCTTTTGCCTTCTTCAGGATGCTTATTTCATGCCTCTAGTGTGTTTGTAAACACACCGTTTACGGTTGAAATTAGGAACGCTATCAATTTCAAATTGTTCACAAAAACCTGTTTTTTTCCTTGCGGAAAACAATATAAATAAAAAAAAAAACATATATAAAAAAATGTGTCTGTGCACATTTCCCTCGTATATACATATTTTCTTCATTTTACGTTATTTTCCACGTATTTTTCGAGTTCAATCCTTATAGGATCTACAAATCAACAATTCTACAATTTTATTTTTTTAATTTTTAATTTTTATTAATATTAATTTATTCTAAAATTTGATAGAGAAAATGTAATATTTCTGGGTGGTAAAATCCTGTAAAATTATGTAAGTTTGTATTCTAGGGTGGTTGATGAGTTTCACTTATCCATGAGTTTAGTAAATATTTTTTCTTATGTGGGCATGCCTTAAATATTTCAGATTTTTTATTCATGTGGTTATCTGTTGATGTTTAAGACTCTAAAATTCTGAATTTTTCCGTCACACATAGATTAGTTTTTAGAACCATTTATGTAACATTTGGACTGGTCTAATATCGTCCACTTTATCTTGTATGGTATATTTTGTTCTTTTAGCTTCCATATTTTACTTGCTAAAGATGTAGCATCTTTTTTATTTTTCTTCCTGGACGTTTCATTGTGTGCATAAAATCTTTGTTTGAAGTTGCCTTGTGTCATTCCCATATATATTTTGTTGGTCTTGGGATGATTATCACAGGTAGATGTAATTTTTGCTTCATATACAAGAGAATTAACATTACACTTTTGGTTCAGGGGACAGTCTTCCTTAACTCTGCATGAACAGGTGGGGTTTAGTTTAGGTTTAGGTTTTTTTATATATATATATATATATATATATATATATATATATATTATATATATATATCTTTAAAAAATTCAATACCCGAAAAAAGTGATTTGAAAATTTTAAAGTTATTTTGTTAAAACTCAAAAAATAATTTATGTAGCATTTTTGTTTTTCGTAGTTTATTTTTCTTTGAATTGATGCAAAAAAAAGTTTGTTTTTTCTGATTCAATCGGCCAATTTTTATTCCCTTAAAATATAAACGTCTGGAAATATGCATGTCGAAGTCAATATTTTCGAGAGAGATAAAGCTCTATTTAATCTATCCAAAAATGTAAATTTAAAAATGCGCAATTTTGCGCAACATATTTTTGTATATTTTAAAAAAATTATTACTAAATTACTTTTTTTTTGTACTGATCGTCAAACGTATTTAAAGGTTATCTCCCCTGACGATAAAAACTTTATTTAGCACCTTCGATAGATATTACCTTTTTACATCCAAAAATCATGACGACTTTTTGAACGATGTTTACGCATTTATCTACCTTACACCATAAAAATGCCTGTAGCTCTCTCTCTCTCTCTCTCTCTCTCTCTATATAATATATATATATATATATATATATATATATATATATATGTGTGTGTGTGTGTGTGTCTGTGTGTTGTGTGTGTGTGTGTGTGTCATGGTATCTCCAGTCGTCTTCGTCATATAATGGCCTAACATTCAGTTAGATATGTGAGCCATTGGAATACCTACACATATTATTTGTTTATAGTGGTGTATTGTTGCGTTGAACCTATCACATTTTTTTACATGAGCTGATAACATAAAAATAGTGCACTATTGTGCCACAGATTATCTTGAATCACACTCCTCAGGTTTTGAATTAAAAGGTTTTCCTTCTCCAAAGTCTAGAAGAAGGAAAACTGATCTACAAGAAATAGATCGGTTGTCTTTCTCCTAGAAAACTCTGCTTATCTTTTTCTTTTCCTTTTACAATAAGCTTTCTCTTTCATGTGACCGACAAAAAAACATTCAATACACTCTTAATATCATAAAGGAATTTAGGTATATAATAGAATTAGATACATATAATGGCCGATATTCAATTTCAGATGTATCATTCATGTCATGTCCATCCTATATCAGTGCAGATGGTTAAACTCCATTATAACTGAATTTCACTTGAATTTACTTGATCTGTCCTGAGTAGAATTCTCACTTGCTCTGATTATGATTTCATTTTACGATTCCTATTAATCATTTCCGAACATCTCTTCTTTTATTTGATTGTTTAATAATGAGATATATGGTTATTGCATTGCACCTTTAGATGACGTCAAATATTTTAACAGTCACATGTTAATTTACGTCACGTGACAAACTGTAAAATATTTAAAAGAAAATATAAAAGCGGGAAAGTAATTCTTTATTTACTGCATTTCGCTGACATTCTTGAAATTCTAGTTGAGGGTCAAACTTTGTGAGTTTTTATATCTAATGTTCATTGTATATTGCTCTACCTATAAAGTATTGAGCACTTTCTTAACTTGTCATTCTGTCAAATTCTTCACACCAGATCTAACTGGTGGTTTTTCACTAAAGTCTAGGTGACAGCAAGCCTTCCCTGTTATCCAGGACTATTCTAAGTATTCTATTTGATTCTAACAGTACTGTGGTCTGGATGATCTCGATTCTTCCTCAAATCTCCAGTTCCCTTTTCTAGTCCTTTAGGGACCGTTCCAACGGCACCAACAATAATTAATATCACCGTCACCTTCATATTTCATTACTTTTCGCCTTCTTTTATTCTTAATTCTATGGTATGCTAAAACGGCAAAATTCACTAGAAAACAAGTTATTTTCTTGTTAAATAATACAAGGTCTGATCTTCTGTTTGCCCGTTTGTATCTGAAAGTCTCAAATAATTTCATGCGTCACATTCTCTAGAACAGATTCTGGTTTGTGCATATACCATTTTGCAGCATGGTCAAATTTTAGTCTCTTGCACAATTCCCAGTGAATCAGCATTCCCACTGATGTGTACCTACTCTTATATCATTTTACTGGCTAGATTGCTGCGCTCGCTTATGTGATTAAACATTTCGGGTCTGTCATCATCATCATCATCATATTATTATATTATTATTATTATTATTATTATCATTATTATTTTGTTGTTGTTGTTGTTGCTGCTGCTGCTGTTTTTGTTATAGATAGATAGATAGATAGATATAGTTTTTATTTGTTTATACTACCAAATTATTATATATATATATATAATATATATATATATAATATATATATATATTATATATATATATATATATAAAGTTACATTATGTTTTATTTGTAAGTAAAATCATTGTTTTTGTGTAAGCTCACGTAATGTATCAGGTTATTATCGCTATAGATTGAGTGATAGAATATGTTCTCAAATCGCTAGTACCTTCCTTAATATTTTCTGATGATCCCTTACACTCCTTTCGTTGAGACACTTTCAACTCTTTTCCAAATCTTCTTTTCTTTCATGTGTTTTGGCATTGTTCGATATACCCCAGTTATTACGACCAACTTCCAAAGTCCGGGGAGAGCAACAACCTAAAAATATTCTGTTAAAAATAAAATCGAGTCTATACAGCAAATAAAGCATTAAGATTTTAATGAACTAAAACGTGGCTAAACGAGGTTCAGGTTACACATATCAATCTATGTATGCGTTATGAGTATGAGTCAGCTGTGGGTCTTTGGTAATATATTTCCTGCAATGAGTCATCATAGAGTTACCCCCAAAATTCGTTCACCCCCATCCACCACCGCATATCTGGTAGTAGCAGCATCTGCAACAAGCCGACAGCGTTCACTTATCTGGGTGCTATGCTGTTCTTTTCGACACCCGTATTAAATCGGTGACCTAATATCAGCGAAAATCTTTCTGATACCCTTAAAATATAATACACACTCATGTGTTTGAGTGTAGATAGCACATGTATATTTGCATAACATATATGTGTGTTTGGGTGTGTAGCGCGCGCACAGACACACACACACACACACACACACACACACACACACACACACACACACATATTTATATATATATATATTTGTGTGTGTTTGTTAATGTGAATTTAAATGAGATTAATTTAGTCTAGCAAAAGACCACAGTAATGGGGTACACGTAATGATCGAATTCATTATACTCGACCTACCAGCTAAATTTCTCTATGTTTCACACACACACACACACACACACACACATATATATATATATTATATATATATATATATATATATATTGGTGTACTCACCGTTTGATAGAATTTAAATTGGCAGTAAAACTAACACAGAACCCAACCCTCAAAACTTAAATAAACAAAAGTGCAACGTAAATATCAATTATTCTATGATATGAATTAAATCTCGACCCGAAGTTATACGAAATCGAGCGTCAGGTGAGCTACTTTTAACCACGCCTCTAGTCTTTGATTATATATATATATATATATATATATATATATATATATATATATATATATATATATATATAAGGTGTGTCAAAAGGTATCGAGATTTTTGTACTCTTTGATACAATTCGTATCCTGAAAAAAATAACATTCCATTCATTATTTTTTTTTTTTTGCAAAATGTCAAAAAAGTACCAAGTTTAAAGCTGTATTTACCAAGATAGAAATGAAGAATGGAACGTTAATTTTTTTTTTCAGAATACAAGCTGTGTCAAAAAGTATAAAAAATCTCGATACCTTTTGACACACCTATATATATATATATATATATATATATATATATATATATATATATATATATATAAAGCTTGATGAGTACGACGAGACGAACGATTATAGATATAGATATGCCTCAATTCAACTTCAAATAGATTTCGAATGATTGTAGATGTGTCCTCCTTGGCAGATGATCCTTATTTTTCTTTTTAACGGTCATATCATATAACAACCTTAATCTTCCCTAACTACTCAAAATTGTAAATATCAATTTACGATAGATATCATTTCATTGTATATTATTTTCAAGGAATTTTTATAGATTTTAGCGGTAGAAATTAAAATATATTAATGGGGCGGGGGATTAAAACGAATAGCAAAGATAAAAAAAGAGACAAAATGATATTTATTCACTTAAAAGTAAATTTCACCTGTTGAATATTACAGAAGAAAAAGTTTATAGGTTCATCCTTTCGAACGTGTTTGTGCAAACGCGCCTTGTGCGTAATATCTAAGTAGACAGATACGAACATGTTAAGGTAGATAATGACTAATGTATTCTTATGGTACATTAATCATGTCCATGTTCTACCAACCAAGGATTGGTAACACATTTCACAGATTATGTTGTTAGTATAGTGAGTTCGATTCTATCTGCTTACTCCGCAACTCTTGCCTTGTGTTAGACTAAATTAAACCTTGATAAAAATCTATCGAGGAAAAAATAATTACAAAACTTTATGAATATTTTAAATATAAAAATATACGCACCTAGACTGTTTTTTTAACTTAAAAATAATTTTCTTCTAAAGCAAAGTTTTTAATATTTCTAATGGAAATCACACAATGAAAACGGATATTATTAAGTATTATCTATTACCAAATTCTACATCATTGCAACACTGGAATAAAAAAAAAAACATGAATATGTAGCTGTTAAAAAATAACTTCTTTCCTTTTATATGATCGAAGTATCCCCAGATAATGTCATCATATACGGTCAACGACAAAATTACTCGTATACCCCTGAATATTAAATATTTTTTACCCATTTCATAGAATTTAATATCCGTATGATGCCAGACATTTTATATGTTATTAAGCACAAGAAAAAAAATGAATATAAAACTCAATTTTGAGAAGAAGAGGTTTAATTTACTAAATATGAGAAGAAAAATAAACAAAAGAAGAAAAGACAAAATTATTAGTACAGTATGAAAAATTTTAAAAATTGAACAATTTTCGTAATATTAATAGCATGGTCTCTCATATTTCTAACTTGTTGCAATTGTTTTCTAAAATTTTTGAAGAGATTTGAACATGTCTTTTCTGGGATCTTCTTCCATTCCTCAAAGGTTAAATGTTCTACTTCTTGAAGGTATTTTGGTGACCGACGATATATTCGAACTTTCAATTCTTGCCATAGTTTTTCAATAGGATTCAAGCCAGAACCCATTGAAGTCACTCATTCAAACGTATATCTGGGATCATTATCTTGATGGAAAGTAAATCGCCGACTTAGATCAAGATGTTGTGGTAATAGTTGTAGATTTTCATACGGAATTTTGTTATAGTCTTTATATTTCATTATTTCTCTTATTGCAATTAATTGTCCAGTCCCCCTAGAACTAAAATAACCCCAAAACATCATCGAGACGCCTCTATGTTTTGACGTTGGCACAGTGTTTTTTGGAGTAAAGCCTAATCTTTTGTACATCATTATGTTCACAAAGCTCTTATTTCATTCATAGTACTTGTTCCCAAAAGTAATTTTCATTGTCCATGAACGTTTTGGCAAAATTAAACAGAGCACAATGTGACATGATTTGTGAAGAGGTGTTCATATTGGTCGGTCTCCATTTATATTGAAAGAACGTTGTATTGTGTGAGTACTTACATTGAGACCCATCATATCCAAAATTTTGACGATATCTTTCAAAACAATTATTGGGTTTATATGAACCTCGCTATACATTTTCGTGCAGTTCTCAATGATAATTTGGGTTTTTTTCCACGTCTAGGCAAATTCTCAGTTATGCCAAACTGTTTAGACTTCTTTATAACGGACAGTACCATAGATCTAGGGATAGCTAACTGGTTTGAAATTGTGCTGTAACTACTTCCCGACTTATGGAAGTTAATAATTTTCAAGTCAACTCTAAGCTCCTTTGTCTTTCCCATCGTGTTCTTAACTTAAGAATAACAATGGTGAAACTCTATGCAATACGTGATGTTCTTTGCTGAAATTAACATAAATATTCTACTGGGCTAGAGGGCTTCACTAATAAAATAATTATGTAAATTACATATACCTATACGAACGAATAAATGTAAAACGATATTTTCTACTGTATGAATAAATTCACTGCTCATTAACAAATAAAACATCTGACATCTGACAGGCATTAGATTCTGAGAAATGGACAAAAATATTCAAAATTGACGGCTCTACTATTATTATTATTATTATTATTATTATTATTATTATTATTATTATTATTATACTAAAGCTCACCGAATCAATCTTTGTCTCCTAAAGGCTTTTCTACTGTTTACTTTAATTACACGAAAGTTATACTAAAATATTCCTTACTTTTAGGATTGAGTTACGTTTGAAAAAAATTCCACTTTAATTGGTTCAAATTAGTCGTAATTTACAATTAAGTAAAAAACTGACCCGTCTCTTACTTGACCTTCTGCTTGTCTCTTTCACCCTCTCTATGTATTCTTGATTACCTCGTCGTTATATATGTTAGTTTCTCAGAGAGAGAGAGAGAGAGAGAGAGAGAGAGAGAGAGAGAGAGAGAGAGACACACACACACACACACACACACACAAGGTGTATCCTAAAAGTATTGAGATTGAAGCTGCATTTACTAAGATAGAAATAAACAATGAATGGAACGTTAATTTTTTTCAGAATACAAGGTGTGTCATAAAGTTAAAAAAAACTCGATACTTTTTTGACACACCTTATATATATATGTATACATAGTATCACTTATAGATAAGTACACCATAAACAATTAAATTAAAAGATAATAAAAAAAAGTTAATTTTCTTCTAAAGTGAATATACCAGGATTTTATTATTTCTAGTGGAACATTTGGAGAACTGTTCCATATTTATATTTTTGGTTACAGAGTTTCAATGCAGTAGAATTTGGTAATAAATAATATATAATAATATCCGTTTTGATAATATAATGCTCTACTAGAAATAATAATTAATAAAGAAATGATTTTTTTTCAATAAAGAACCGTGAGAGTTGTACTTATTTATAAATGGGATTATCTGAAGACTCTTCGGTTATTTGATATTATTAACTTAGTTTGATTATTAAACTGCAACTATATCTTAGTCATCTGACAGTTTACTTATTACAAATAGTATTATTCAGCAAGTGCATAGATTTTCAGCCGTCGCTTTGTTAGCCATGACTGTCCTTGTTAAAGACAAGTTTATATGATGACACATATCTTAAACTTTCTCATTGAATGACTCACGGGGCAAGCAAAGAAAACTTTCATAGTCAATAATGAACAGATCATACAAAACTTAGTGAATGTTGAACAGATCGACCATAATCATAGTAAAACATAAACGATTTAACTCATTCTACACATCGACACTATTTGTCAACTTATTTAAATCATCATTATTACAAGAGGTTGCTCCGAAAGTAATGCATCATATTCATTTCTACAAAAGCAAACCAGGTAGAGAGAGAAGAATAACACAGTTGAATAGAGTAAGTTTCTGTTGCAAAACAATGAACATTTGCTAATAGGCTACAGTCCCAGGCGTCAAAAGAGGCTTAGTTTTCGAAATCCGTAGCCGGAACACCTATCAAAATGATTTTAATGTAATTATTAATAAAAAAATCAACAAAGATTTTTACTCAATTTTCGCAAATAGGCCTATTCATTAGAATTATGCACAAATTACCATTTAAACGGATTAATTCGTAGTAAAAATACGTATAAAAACTAAGTAGCTCCGAAATGAGAATTAGCCAATGAGAATCGTGTATTCGATATATAAACAAAGTAAAAAATGTCGATTTCTAGCGAAGAGAAGCAACAGTACTTAACGAAAAGAAAAAATGTTTTATGTGCATTTTACCTTCAAAAAAGTATAAAATTGCATCATTTTCTAAGAAAACGTGGACTTGCTTTTTAGAATATGTCCATAAATGGAAGAATTTGGACGGTACACAAGCATTAATTGCGAAATAATATATATATATATATATATATATATATATATATATATATATTTGGGAGAATATGTGCTTAATTGAAGTCATACCTAATTTTTGAAAATTAGTTAATTGATAATTAATTAATTAATAATTAATTAATTAGGTGGGAATACCTATTCAAATGTAAGGCTAAACAAATCGAGAAAAATTAATTTCTGTATGTACATTTCAGCCTATTAGGCCTCATCAGCAGAGCTCTAGACAGGAAGACCGCTTTGTGTGTGATTCGAACCCTGACTATATATATTGCTTTATAAATACCAAGCGAAATTAGTTTCTCATTAGAGTCATGCCATAGAGTAAAAACTTGATATTATAAGCAAAAATGGATGCCATTTTCTAAATCTGCGACCCCAAATTAATTCAAACCAACTCTCAAACCTTAGTCACTAAAAAGTGTGTTGGCCAGTGTTATCTATGTTTGGTTTATCTGAGTATGTAGATTTTTAAATATTTTTTCAAATTGTTGAGAAAAAGAGACAATTTTAAAGAGGTAGGTAAAACTGGGAGTGACTGACACAGAGAAAAACAGTATGAAGAAAAGAAAGAAAAATAGAGCACGAGAGAAACAAAGAAGCGAGTTGTACATCATGTGATAGAGAGAGAGAGAGAGAGAGAGAGAGAGAGAGAGAGAGAGAGAGAGAGAGATTTTGTTATCCCCTCCCTTTACACGATCAAACATTTTCTTGTTTCTTTTCTAACTTTAAATCACCAATCTTTAAAAAAAACTCGTAGAAATGCATGTAAACGTTTTTTATTTGTTTATTGTTATTAAGATATTAATATATTGGGAGAAGAGAGAGAAGAAAAGATGAGCGTTCGGCTAGAAACCACAAGGTTCTTAGTTCGATACCGGCCCTCACCAACTCAGCGTATGAGTAGCACGGGGATCTGTGCGGTAAAGTAAGGAGCTGACGGTAAGTGTGGCACTCCACCTCAGACGCAAAAACAATCTCCTTGGTCTAGCGCTAGTGAAAAGGGGATAGGCTCCTTCGCTGATTGGCTGATACCGACTTTAGGCCATCCCGACGACGACTTATATATATATTAGGTAGTAATAAAAATGACGTCATAAGCGTATTTTACAAAATCAATTCAAGCCCCTGATAGAAAAAATGCCAAAAATCAAGGAATTATCAGATTTTAATGAAATTTTCAGTGTTGATTTATCAATGAATGAATTTTATAATGCATCAGTTATTTTATTCAAAAACTTTCTGATTGCTTTTCAGGTCACTTAACTTTGGCTCTCCCCTTATTTTGGGGGGCGCAAAATATCGGTGGGATTATATCAAATTGAAACTAATATATATATATGTATATATACTGGCAAAATGGTAATGACATTTACTTAAATTTTTTTAGATTTTTGAATTATTACCAAAAATCAGGGAATTGTTTGATTTTAATGAAATTTTGATTACTTTATTCATTGATGACTTAATTTTATAATGAATAGCTTATTTTATTGAAAAGAAACTTGAATTAAAGTTTTTTTTATTAATTCAGAATGTAGGGGGTGTTGGCCTTTGTTTATTTGAAGAAAAACATTTCCTATCCCTAATTTTTATATTTCTAGAAATATGAAATCCTGAAGAACATATAAAAGAATAAAGAAATAAAAATTCAATACCCGATAAAAGTGATTTTCTTACCCCCCCCCCCAAAAAAAAAAAAGAATTCATGTTGCATGCTTTTTGAATTGATGCAAAAAAAAAAAAAAGAAGTATTTTTTTCTCATTCAATTGACCTATTTCTATTCACTTAAAAATTTAATAATGAATTTTAAACGTCTGCAACTATGTATGTCAATATTTTCACCAGAGTTAAAGTTCTATTTTTTATTCATAAAATTGTTACTAACGATAGTTCTTTTTCATAAAGGAAGACTAAAGAGACATAAGTTATTCTCATTTTTTTCAAAATATCCCGATTTTTAGTCTGGGGCTTGAACTAATTATTCAGTATGCGTATCCTTGTTTTCTAATTTTTTCTTACGTGTTTTGGCTACGACGTATAACTTTTTTTGGTGGGAAATTTTCACACGTATCGGTTTCCATGACTTTGCCAAATTGTAAATTGAACATTATTTATAATATATATATATATATATATATATATATATATATATATATATATATATATATATAGAGAGAGAGAGAGAGAGAGAGAGAGAGAGAAAGAGGGGGTTGATGGTACAAAAAGGGAAGAAAAATATCTAATGAAAAAGAGAGAAAAAGAAAGAATGAAAGATGAAGAAGAGAGAGAGAGAGAGAGAGAGAGAGAAGAGAGAGAGAGAGAGAGAGAGAAAGAGATAGTGTGATTTTATTATATATATCACATATATAATATATATATATAAAGAAAGTGTCAGTGAAGAGAAAAAGAGAGAAGAAGAGAAGAGAGAGAGAGAGAGAGAGAGAGAGAGAGAGAGAGAGAGTACAAAAAGAAAGAAAAGAGAAAGACGGTGCGGTAGGTAACAGAAATATCATTAGATATAGAAAGATAGACTAGTATAAAAAGAAACAGAGTGAATCAAAGAAAGGAAAAAAAGAAAGATAAATTTAAAGTGTGTGAGAGAGAGAGAGAGAGAGAGAGAGAGAGAGAGAGAGAGAGAGAGAGGAGAGAGAGAGAGAGAGAGAGAGAGAGAGAGAGAGATGTACATTGGGCTTAATAAAAGCGTGGGTGGTTGAAAAAGTAGCACGTAAACATGTTTTTCTTTAAAATTTTTGTTGAAATTTTTTTCGTGAACAGGAGTGCCTGTGCTGATATAAATTTGGTCACCCCTTCCCCCATTACTCTTTACACGATCAATTTTTTTTTTTTTTTTTTTTTTTGCTGCATAAATCACAAATCGGATATTTAGAAACTTGTAATTATTGGCGTTGACATTTTTCTTCCTTTCTTTGTTGTTCTTACCCCCCCCCCACCCCCTAGGGTGTGTGTGACTAACCCTTGGTTAGTTTTTTAAAATTTAATTAAACCTGGCTTTGCTTTCCTTTCTTACACTGTTCATTTGGCTTCAATTCTTTTTTTAAAGAATTAAATCTGGCAATGGCGGCTCCTTGTTGAGAAAGTGTCACGAGGTTTTTTGTTTTTTTTCCTCCACAGAGTCGCCTGTACTTTCCTTTGTTACAAAAATCTTAAAGACACGACGTCTGTCCGGAAAGTTTTCAGATATTTTGACGATCTCCAAAACCGATTGCGGTGATTTGATGTAACTTGGCACCAAATCTGAGGGAACCTTACTGTGCATGCGTAAATAGACACTCTCTCGTCGGATTACCTAGTCGCATTCACTATGATCAAATGAATACATACTCGTACAATTTTTTTTTTAAATTTCTTAAAGTCTCGATTTAGTTCCTAAGACTGATAGCTCCGCCAACCCCCACCCGCCCGAAAAAAAATCTCCCCTGAAACCCCGTGGACTAGATTAAGGAAAACGTTGAGACAGCTAATGGAGACCTCCTCCCAAATGACTGCAGACTGCTTTGAAATGTGAAAGAGACGCTGGGAAAATGGTATGAGGTTCCTTGGATTATTACTTTGATTAAGAGGATGCATGATATTTAACCCCTTCGCTACGAGCAGAATATGACACAAAGTTACTTTTTTTAAGCGGAGTACAACTGATCTGAATTCAGAGTTTTCTTTTTCCTAGATTGGTTGCTTAAGGCTAAATAATTCAATCCGCCATACTACTTCATCATAGCTTGGGGGGTTGGGGGGTTGAACAGATGGATTCATGTTTTTCCCAACGGCATTAACACAAAATGAAACGCAAACAGCCTCGTACAGGATTTGAACCTGTGACAAGCCCTTTTCTCGCATTTTGAGTGCAGAACTAACAGACTTAGTGATGAAACTTGCTAAAACATATCTTATTCTAATACTTATCAAAATAATATTGATTGACCGCCCTTTCGGTGGGGCGTTAGAATGCACCAACTGCACCTCTGCAGAGGGGTAACACTCCCCCCAATGGGGCCACCTGTTGGTCATGGGGGACGACACGTGATGCTTAATGATATAACCCAAGTAGTTGAGCAGTCCATGGCTTGCGATACTCCACTTTGCTCCTTACTTGGGCTAGACGGGCGGTCGGAGAGGCCCCCTCCGATCAATCGGCTGGTTACGTCAAGCCCTAGCACCTATATGATTTTCCCAACCATATTGCCCTTATGGCAACCCCCAACCCTTTTTATCATATCGGTGCTAGAAGGCGGTGGCTGAGGGTCTACATGTCCCGGGAATGACGTTAAACTCTATCTGATGGTGAGGTTGCAGTTTTTGAAGGTTTGGGGAATGTGGAGCACCCCTTCATCACCATTGCTTCCTGGTCCACTCTGACCCGGAGTGGTAGTACCTGTTAGGGTCCCATCAATGGGTTAACTAGAAAAATGTGTTTATAAAAAAATTGTGTATCCATTTTTTTCAAAACTTCATCGGCATTTAAATGACCCACTGAGGTTGATATGCCGTAAAACAAAACAAACCAAACCCAATATTAATTGACAGCGCTTCATCTAAGAGCCCCCCCCCAAAAAAACAAACTTTCATAACAATATTAGTGACTAAAATAATATGGCGCACGGTCCTGAGTTGATGGAAAGGGGTCAGCCAAATGGCCAACAATTTTATTTTGTTAAATGCTTTTTCGTTTCTTGGGGATTTTTATTCAGTTTCACCCCTTGTCCTTGTTCATCTCATTTGTGAATTGTAAATAAAGTTCATATCATTCGTGCTAAAATTGTCAAATGACACTATAAACTGGGATATTCATATTTAAAGGGAGTTTTTAAACTAAAGTTCAAATTTTTAGAATAGTAACAGTCGACCAAATGGCGTGACAGAAAATGACTGCCGTGTGGTATGTATATATCTGGGGTTGGGTATTTGAGAGAACAACGGTCGCAGACTGGGGAAAGTCTGAGACCCCAGAGGTGGAAACAAACCGAGAAGAGTTCAAAGGAGTCCATGGAGGTTAGGCGGATAGTCGAAGACAAAGGATATGATAAAAGTTTCAAATGTAAAACATAAATTCATAGCTTAATCTCTGCGACTCTTGAAATTCCAACTTTCCAAGAACCTCCAAAAGAATAAACAAGGTTTTATATTTAAGAATGATTTATGATGTTTATTTGTAACCCCTAACAAACGATCAGCATCTACTATTGTTGGTTTGTTTCTCCCTCGCACAGGAAGGTTTAACCACTATAATCTGAGCCAACTATAACCATGCATGTAATTGTGATGTATACAACACAGCATTTTTTGACAGAAGGGAATAAGATGATTTGCTTAAAACTTTCTTTTAAAAATTTTTGAAGCCAGGTGTTTAATCAATCAGAGATTAAGTCATTTAATCGTTAGGTACATTGTAAAAACAAAATTGAAAAATTTATCTATTTTGCCCCCCAATAAAGTTTTGAAATACTGGAATTTTTTGCCAACTTATGAAAAGAACGAATATAGTATAAATAGTTTAAAGAAAAATTTAGATAATCTGAAACAGACAATCATGTAACAGGGGGATTTTGGGAACTATCACCTGATTATTTAGAGATAGAATATACATTGTAAACGTTTCTCTGTACTGATAAGCTGGTAAAAGATTTTCGTGGTAGGAAGAGGTGAAAAGAAAGAAAAAAGGAAGAGAAAGAAGAGGGAGAAAGGAAGAAAAAGAAAAGAAGGAAACAAAAGGGAAAAAGGAGGAAGAGGGAGAAAAAAAAGACAAAGAATAAAGAAAGAGGGAAAAAGAGGGGAAAAAATGAAAACGAAGGAAGAGATATTAAAGAATGACGAGAAAGAAAAAGAAAAAAAAAAAAGAAAGAAAAGGAAATGGCAGAAACAAGAAAATGAAAGAAAAGGTCTCGATAGCACACATAACTTTATACCCGTGTCTGGTAAATTTGATACGGTTCACTTATCGTCAGTAATTTCATCGCGTGGTAAATTCATTGTATGGCGGTTAAATTTAGAATTGAGTTATTGCTTTAAAGAAATTGATAAAACGATCTAAAGATTTTAGGGTTTGGGAAACTTTATATACTAAGAGCACTTAATCTGATACGATGAATTTACCTGCGATGAATTTATCCTGCATTATTTTATACGTTTATTTCAGCTGATTTGTGGTTCTCGAAATTATGTTTGACTCAAAACAATAAAGAACAAGAGTTTGTGTTTAAAAAAGTGTTTATATTTTATTTGCTTTGCCCATTCACAGATGATCTCTCTCTCTCTCTCTCCCTCTCTCTCTCTCTCTTTCTCTCTCTCTCTCTCTCTCTCTCTCTCTCTCACACACACACACACACACACACAAATATATATATATATAATATATATATATATATATATATATATATTATTAGAGGAAAATTAAGGGTCTACCATGGTTTTAATCAAATTGAAATGATTTCATCAGGACCCTATCCTACGTTTAACTAAGTCGATGTAATTCCTTAGTTAAAGATATTTTTCGGATAATAACGGTTGAACGTTACGTTATTTTCGTTTGTTTTTTTTTTTTCGAAAATTGAGAGAAAAATAACGTCGTATTATTATCAAAAAATATCTTTAATTTAACTAAGGAATTACATCGACTTAGTTACAAGAATGGTAGGGCCCTGATGAAATCATTTCAATTTGTTTGAAACAATGGTATACCCTTGATTTTTCTCTAATAATTATCATTATTATTATTACTACTCTATGTTTTTAATATATTGAACACTTTTGGATTATTTACTGATGCCAAATTGCTTTTTTAAATAGTTATAACCATTAACACTAACTATTATTGTCTAATGTTGTTAGTATTAACTATTAATAAATTTATAAGGAGTTATTATTGTTATAAACAGGATTAGTAGCAAGCGTATGGTGGCAAGAAAAAAACAAACACAGATATAAATTTCAAAATTGTATTGAAAAGTAATATGAAAAAAAAAACCAACGAAAAGTTGAAATAAATTCAAGAGAGCAACAGGTTTGAAAATTGATGAATGTTTATAGGTGAATAGCAAGTCCGTAAATGTCAGGATGGGTATCGCACAATTTTTGTGATATTTCTGTTGAATATTAAGTTCGTAAAATGTCCAGCTTGATTGTGGTATTGGTGTGGTGATGTAGGCAGATGGTATTGTGTATGTGGAGGTAGGCGCGGACTGAAGTTCGCCCCTTAAGTTGATGATCGTAGAGAATTGGGGGTTGGGAGGTAGATAAGTTTACTCACTTGTGGTAGCACGAATGGGGTTTGTATCAGTCGGTGTGTCTGTTGTTGTTGTTGTCGTAGGCAGAATCTTGTAGTTTCGGTTATTCTGAAGTCGATCGCTGGTCGTATCGAGTTATGATAGCTAGTATATTTTTGTATCGTCGAATCTTGTAGAAATGTTCGCTTCTTTCTTGTCTTGTTCTAGGCAGAATATTGTGTACTGGTAGTAGCGCTTTTTTTATCAACGAATGATGTAGAAATGTTCGGTAGTTGACTTGTTGATTTGACTGCCTGGTGAGGTCAGGTTTGGGTGAGTTGGGGGTGTGACCCGCCGCTCTTTGATGTGTCCTTCTGTGAGGTAGCGCTCGTGGTAGCCTGCGTTCGTGATGGTGCCTTCAGCTCTGACTGTCGGTGCCCTTCAAAGCTGTTCGTTTTATAGAGATCGGCGGTCCCAAGTTGGATCAATTGGAGTTGTTTTCACTTTACCCGGGAATCGCTTTCATTGGATGATATTCGAATTTTATTTACCAATTTTTTTTTTTATTTAATTTTGGGAATTGACTATCATAGCGGAACTCCGATTTGGAGCCCATGCGCAGACATATGTCAAAATGGTCATTCCGTCCCAGGCCACGATAGAGGGCACTTCCGACTTTATCCGTCCCGTTTGGCGAGTGTATGTAGCTTGTATTAGTGAATCGGGAGATTTCGACTTTTGCATATACAACATTATTACTGAAATGGTTGTTATACTAACAACGTTTTGCCTTCTTTTAAGCTTCAGTAGGTTGATAACCTTAAAGAAATTTTGAAACGGACTCTTTATTAAAATCCACGGTGGTAAACTGTTCTCATTCCACTGTCCATGCCTTGGGATAGGTCGTATCATTTCATTCACCCTTCTTAGTTATTTTCCCCTGGAAATGTTCCGGGCCCAAAGATTGAACTCACGACTTCCAGGTAGACTCTAGCAAGAAACCATTTAATCAGCGCTTTTCTTTTTTAGGCCATTGACATGTGGAACAATTCTGAGATATTTTTAAGAGTCTTAAACCTAATATCATTTTTGTCTACTTCTTTAACCAGAGAATTTACCCGAAACTCCTTGAAGGTTACCAACTATGACAAAAGAGACCTAAAGAAGGCCGTAGGGTACAGTGGCTAAAACCAATATGTGAACAATAATCAAAGACGTGTAAATAATTTAAATAATTTTTTATTACTCTTTCCTTTATTTTATTTCTGCTAATTTTTAACGCAATTCTCATATTGTTTACCTGCTGATTCATGTATTAAAAGCATACGTGTGTGTATATAGGGATGTTACGTTCCACTTAGCTTACTTTATCTATACTTAACGCTCATTCGTTAGTGTGAGGATGGGATTAGTTGGGTAGTTACATAGGTATTAAGGTATTAATATATAAACAATTCCTAATACTGACAGTCATTAGGGAATCTCATACATTGTACGTTTATATTAACATTTGATGTGTAGCTTTTCTTAATACAATCATAAATACATTTTCAATGTTCGATTGCATTTTTTTTTTATTTGTCTATAATCATTTGTTTGCTCATAGTTATAGGATATCAAGTATCAAATACAAATAATTTGGACACTGTTGTACGCTTTGAAGTACTTCACCTAACACTAATATACAATTAATAATATAATCATATACAATTATATAATAATATACATCCATATGCAATTAAATAGTTTTAAGTAATCATTTCCATTCCATAATTATCATTTGCTTGAACACTGCTATATAGTTTCATGTATTCCTATCAAATACTAATTTTCAAACAGATCAATTTTACCACTAGATGGGACCCTAACGTACTACTCCGGGTGGACCTTGGTGTAATGGCAATGAAGATGTATTCCACATACACCCCAGAGTTTCAGAACTGGAGCCTCACCATCAGATACAGATTAGTTTCATACCCGGAACACCGCTTTTTTGGAGTGGAAGAGATGTGTAGGGAATATAATCAACGTATTCTAAGTCATATCGGAAAGGCGCTATGACATCTGGCTAATTCACATTATGAAACCAACGAAACATTCTTGAGTCAATTTACAGTAAACAAAAAACAAAACAAAAAAAACAAAAAAAAAACAATAAACAACAGCTAGTTAGATGGGGAGTAATATGTCCCAAATAAGAAACAATGTTGATTTACTTTTTTTCTTTCAAGCGTTTGTAAAATCACAAATCTCACACCATTTATTTTTATAAGGTATTTTTATTAATAGCATTTAATCAATTAATTATTTTGCTAAAATCCTGGTTTTTTTTATTCCCACCAGGTGTCTAACTTTTTCTGACTTCCGGGTGACGCTAACGCAATGAATACTTTCCTTTTTTGACAACTTAAGATAACTTTGTTTTATCGTTCAGTTAATTGTTTGACTGTCTATAATATATATATATATATATATATATATATATATATATATACTAATATATACGGAATACTTTTTTTCAAATTTTCTTTATATATATGTGTGTGTGTGTGTGTGTGTGTGTGTGTGTGTGTGTGTGTGTGTTGAATTTCGTTTTTAATAGTAGACATGGAACGTTGATTATACTGAACATAACTGTGGGATTTACCCAGTCGCTTGATTTGGACAACATGTGCGGCATTTCTCTTTAATTCTTAACACCCACGTACCCCAATTTTATCTCTCTGTTTTGACCTTATTCTCTCACTCATCCAATTTATTCACCTTCTCTTGTTTTATGCATTTTAATTAAAGCCACTTAACTTCCTTTTCTTCGACTCCCACTCACTGTTCACTTGCCTCCATATTCTCTATTTTTTTCTCTTTCCCCTAAATGTCTGTCTCACTTTCTTTTCTGTTCCTTTCTTACCATAAGTATCATCGTTATTTTGTTTTATTGTTTTGTTTTTCTTTTTAATTAAAAAAAATTTTTTTGCTTGTTTGTATTTCTTCATTTCTTTGGTGCGCTTTCTTTCTTTCTTTCTTTCTTTCTTTCTTTCTTTCTTTCTTTTACCTATTTGAAGATAACGATGACGTAACGGTTAGCAGCGAGAAAAAGGGTCTTCAAACTGGATTCAAATTGAGGCCGTGGAGGTTTGCATTTATTCCACAATAATCTCTTTGAGAAACGCATAAACCCTTTTTTTTTCATCCCGTACACAATTTACAGATCATTAGCGAGATGAAAGATTATCGGTCATAGGAGATCGACAGTAGATCAAGTCAGGGATTCCTCTTTGCTATTGGTTGGTTGGTTGGTTGATTATTTAATGTTGAAGTCAGTCTTTTATTCAAGTAATTATATGTATCAAGTAAGTATTTATATTTGTAAAAGAAATATAATCTATATTAACTATTATTAATACATAATTTGTATACAATAATATGGTTTCAAGTATTCTTATCTAATACTAATAATTTGAAAACAATTACATTATTTCAACTGGTCATTCATATGTATGTATTTTCCGCACTCCTATGCCACGAGCAGGATGCGACTCAGGGTAATTGTTTAAGCGAGTTACAGCTGATTTAAATTCGTTTTTCCTTCTCCTAGACTGGCGGCCTTACTAAGTCTAAACTACATGATTAAGTACAATATTAGTGTCTTAAGAGCAATTTTATTTCAAAATGTTTTCAAGTATTATCTCAAACGGATCCATAAATGATAACTTAACAAGTACTACTACCCCAGATCAGAGTAAACCAGTAAAAAATAGCGTCCAGTTTGTGACATCAAAACCACTAAAAATCAAAAACTAGAGCCTCACCACAAGATGCAGTATCATACTCAAGAGAGAGATGAAAAAGATATTTGGTAAATGGAAATATATAAATTTAACAAACAATGTTAAAATAAGGTCCAAATTTATTTACATAAAACAAGAATAAATTTACATTCAATAAATGCATTTGATACGTGGCGTAGCTAAAAAGAGTAAGAGTTGTTCCCCGGGAACATCCATTTCAATAATGGCATCTTTTGACACACACACACACACACACACACACACACACACACACACACCTGTCTCTCTCTCTCTCTCGATATATATATATATATATATATATATTTATATATATATATATATATATATATATATAGGGTGTTCGGGATAAATTTAACAGTTTCTTAAAAAAAAGAAAACGTGCTTGGTAACTACAAAATTTAATGGATTGTAAAGAAATTCAACAGGCACGGAAATTACATTATTATCAACAAGTTTCACTCAAAATAACTGCCATTAGCGTCGATCACAACCTCAATCCTGCTCCGGAACCTGGAGCAAGCTGATGTTACAGTTTCCCTGGGAAGGGTCTTAAAAACCACCATAATTCTATCGATTAACTGGGATTTTGTAGTACTGGCATGTCGACTTGTGTCTTTCTCAACAGCGCCCCATACATAATAATACATGGGGTTAAGATCTGGGGAGTTCGGAGGTCAAACATTGGGACTGGTGTAGTCGTAAAAATTCGCCGACAACCATTTTTGACTTTTCCCAGAGGTGTGACAGGGGACGAATCCTGCTGCCATACCATTGGCTACCCTTGTTTTCCGGGGCTTGAATACAGGGTTTAGCAACTCTACCTAGGCATCTGAATTCAACCTGATACCTTCTCTGAAAAAATGCGGAGGCATCACATCAGCCTCAGAGGACACACATCCGAAAACCATCATAGTTTGGCGAAATTTAATCTGCATGACATGAGGAGTGTCCTTTTGGACTGTATGCAAGCCATCTGTTATTCTGCATGTTGGGCTTTTGATCTTGGCAAAAGTTTTTCTCATCGGAAAAGAACCAATTGTTTGTGGTTCAGCAGGATATTTCACTTTGCTAAAAAGTTTCGCCTTTGTCAGATGATTTTCACGGGCCTTTTCTGGGAGCAGATGACCTCTGCAACACTTGTATGAGTAGTAGCGAAAGTCTTCCTTGAGTGCAAGCTTCATGGTAGAGGCTGAAACATTCGATTTACGTAACAAAGCCTGAATTCCAATGCCAGGGTCCTCCAACACTTTATTTTGCAGATTTTCGAGGAATTCTACTGTACGAACGCAATCAGATCGTTTGTTATGTTGCTTTGTTCTAGCCACAACCTCGTAGTCTCCATTGCAATTCTCCAGTTCATGCCTGA
The DNA here is from genome assembly GCA_023376005.1 of Doryteuthis pealeii. Classification (NCBI taxonomy): domain Eukaryota; kingdom Metazoa; phylum Mollusca; class Cephalopoda; order Myopsida; family Loliginidae; genus Doryteuthis; species Doryteuthis pealeii. The sequence continues at coordinate 46,951,525 of CM042153.1, forward strand.
TTGTTTTTACAGTGTTCAAGGAGCATTAGGCAGCAAACATATTTTAATGGCCGATGCAGATCATCATTATACAAGTTAATCTCGTCCATGATTCAGGTGGGTTCCAGTCATCCATTCTATCTATCATCACGTATATGAATGAAGAAGGGTCCAAGCTTTTAAATGATGCGTAGTTTGCGTCAATACCTCTAGTTACGGAGATAAATAACCAAATATAAGTATGTCAAATTTATCCCGAACACCCTATATATATATATATATATATATATATATATATATATATATATATATATAATGTGTGTGTGTGTGTGTGTGTGTGTGTGTGTGTGTGTGTGTGTGTATGTGTGTGTTGTTTATTTTGTTTTACGGCAACCTTCTTTTCGGTCATTATTGCCGAATCAAATTATTTTGATAAACAAAAAAACTCAGGTTGCTTACAGTACCTGGTTATACCTTATATAATAAATGATAAATCTGTTAAAAACATTATTTTTAATCATTTCGGTTTGGAGCAGGATTGAATTAAGCAAAATAACAACGTATTATTAGCGCTCCTTTAAAATAAGATCAAAGTAAATTTGCCAGTAATCTTGTACTGGTAAAATCTCAGATTCTCACACATTAACTACACCTTGATTATATTTAATCCGACTCTTAACTTGTTACGTCTATATCATTTGTTACTGTTTTCTTTACTTACTAGTGTTATACTAGTAAATAAAGAACGCAGTATATAATGACAACAGATATGAAATTGTATTATTATGATGTTACCAAGTAAATTATTCTGTTACAAGTTTAATGTCCTCTCTTTATATATCCTCCCTTGTGTTTTCTCTTAGTAGCATGACTAGATATCTATCCCATTTCTTCATCTGCAAATTACATACAACCACTGTTCAATATCACTATATACATTCTGTAAAATAGTGCGACAAATATCAAATTAATGTTTTGGCAAGTTGTTACTATTATTAAAAGCTTTTAACACGTACGTTTTTTTCCCTGCAAAAACTCACCAAAAGGGATATCTTGGGTATGACATTAAACTGCATCTGATGGTTAGACTACATTACAGTGAATAATGATATACCATTAAGTATTTTAACTCTTAAGTTATCTTTCGTTATGAATGCTGCCGGAAATAGTTTAAAAGAAAAGTTTTTTTTATTTCACAGCTGAAATAGTTGTGGTTAAATTTGGCCATTATGAACACTGGTTTGTTTGTTAAGATTATTTTATACTTATCCAAAGTACTTGACGTGGTATTTTCATGACAAACTCATCTATTTAATCGTTCGACCAAGTTACGCATTATTATCACATTTAGTATTTCTAACCACAAAATCTTTGACATAATTGGAGCATTGTCGCTTTTAACGTCCTAATCCTATTCTTATCACCTCCTCCTAAGTCTGGACATAGAAACAAGGCATGATTAGACATTGGAAAAATATGCCACGTTTCGAAATCAGATTCAAAATTGGTTTTCCAAAATCTACGGTCGCCTTCCAAAATTTTGCCGTTTGCTCTACATTTTGATGAGACTTAACTCCTGTGTATTGGTGACACCGAAACAAATATTCAATTAAATGGTTTGCCAAAAAGACTTTTGCATAAGACCATACTGTGATATTGACAGAAATACAACAGTTTTTAATCTATGTGATTAACATTCACTACTGAATTAAGTGCATTAACAAAGAAGTTTGGTTTATTTGTTTAATGGAATATCAATTCCTTATGAGTTGGTTGCCGAAATTTGATTTATTTACGTTTGATTATAATCATAACTCTTTATATTTTCAACATTCCATCACAATCATTTTTTAATTGCACTTTATAATACAAATAATTTGCACACATTTATGATTTCAAGTATTCCTTTCTAACATTCAATAATTTGTAAGCTATTATTATATGATTTCAAGTAACTAAAAATAATCCTTAATAAACATTTATAGCTTCAAGTAACAATTCTTGGTTATTTCATACAAGTCTAACATAAACAAAGGGGAACCACTTTTGACTGATAAATTATTTATTTATTTATTGATCTACTTGGAAAAAAGAAGACGGGGTTAGGGTTAGGGTTTAGGGTTAGGGTTTAGTGTTAGGGTTAGGGTTAGTTTAATCGGAAAAATAAACAATTTATCACTCAAGAGTGGTTCCCCTTTTTTATGTCAGGCTTTTAGGAAATAACCCAATTCTTAATACAAATAATTTCGTATCACGCATTCCTATTCAATGCGAATAATTTTCAAACAAATCTATTGGACTCATATATGGGACTCTAACAGGTACTTGCAATCCGGGGTAGAGTGGAACTGAGAGTAATGTTAACGAAGGAGTGACATTTCCCAGAGCTCTAGAACTAGAGCCTCACAACTGGGTGCACTTTAATGTAAATACCCAGGACACTAACAAAAAAGTAGATTCTTTTAAAAAATGAAAAAAATAAATGTTGTGTAAAATAAATGCTTTTTTATTCTTCATATGTATTTGTGTATACATATCACGTCTAAGCAATATTTTTTCTACTACTTTTTCTGCGGAAACAGTTTTTTAAAGTTATTTGTTGTGTTGTGTGAAAAGAAAGATATCAAATTAAATCTTTTAACCACGTTGTCATATTTAAAGTTATCTTTCCCCTGGGCAACACCGAATATCAATGCTAGTAGATTTGATATCTTTTTCTTTTTACGGATAAGAAACAAAATTTTATATCTACTCTGTATATCTCAAAAAAGTCCTTTTTCGGTCATTGCAGCAACAAATTCTCACTAAAATACCAATGCCAATAAAAGATCATTAATTTAATTGATACTAGTAGCCTTTACAGGTTATTATATCAAGGCACACTTTTGGTATTTCCCTAAAAAAAACCACCGTTATTAACCGTTATTAACCTTCCGATGCATTCTTCCAAGTATCAGTACCAACATCCTGTCCTGTGGAATTATGGGTGTGTTTCAACCTTCCGTCCTAGAGCGGAAGTGAGTATTGTCGGTATCCCTAATTATTCCTTACAACTTCCCTATCTTCCCACGTAATTGCATAATACATTCTCATTGGTCATTGCGTAGGATCTTAGCTCTGTGACCATTTCGAGTCATCAACATTATTGTGTCTGATTAGCGGTCACTGGATACACTCCAATTAGTAATCGAAGTCCTGTCTTATGATTAGCTGACGGTTGAATTGGTCGTTTATTCGCCTACGCAGACCAAAATGGAAGTAGTATTTCATTTAAAATGGGATGTAGTAGAGTATAAAATACCTTTACGCAATATAGATATTACTACAAATATGACTGGTGGAAAATAAAATTGTTACACCCGGAAGGACAATGCCGATTTCGATCTGGGTGTACAGTGTACACGATAATTAGTAGTAGTAGTAGTAGTAGTATATTTCTAATAGTTTTCTTCATTTGATAAGGGGACACTAAGACGCATAACGATTCCCATTAAATAATGGTAACCGTTTATTAGACCAATTGTGTATTTGCCAAACTCCTCCGTCACCTGTAATATGTGACATCGGTCAATTTTTAAGAGGGGCACAACTGGTTTGAATTCAGAAGTTTCCTTCTTCTAAAATGGTTGCCTAACCGAGGCTAAAGATTTCAGTCTACCCTACTGTTTGCTCACAATTCAAGAGAATATAGATGGATTCGCCGGGTAGCCGCTTCTAGTACATATATAAAGGGCAGTTGGTATGTATGTCCGGAGGAAAGTACGAAATAAAACAATTAATGACAGAGTAAATATATATACACATTTACTATCACTAGATCTCGTTTTTAAGCAAAAATAATAAAGATTTGATTTATATTCGTGAAGATAATTAAAAACTAAAATTTAAATAGTAACAACGTGAATTTTTTGTTGTATTTAATATTTTAAATAGGACTCTATTATTTCTTTTCAGAAAAGTGTCTATGCATTTTTGTTTCTGACGCTTCAATAGGCCAGATCAACGCAAAGTCTTTTTTTTACGTAAGGATTTTAATAGGGCATTCTACGATGATCTAACTCGTGATTCAGTAATGGATCTGCGAGATTAACCTTTTCTCGTCCCCTCTACCCAGACGATGCTGGGTAGCTGCTTCTAGTTCTAGATAAGACTGGAGACTTGGGAGTAATGGCAGCGAAGGGATACTTCATTCTCCCCTGCTCCAGAATTAGAATTTGACCAGCAGATGCAGTTTAGCGTCATAGTCAGGACACTTTCCGCCGATCCAGCGCTGTAGCGATTTAGTCTCGCAGTCTATTGCGAGTATGATGAGTTATATACTTATAAGTAACCTACTATTGAGATCCTCATATACTAAGTTGTGTTTATTAATTATCTTGATTAATTATTTATTAATTATCACGCTGGTATCAGAGACGGCCCAATATATCAGTATCAATAACATTCGCTCAGAGTTTCAAATGCTAGAAGGAGACAAAAGACTTCCTAAATACAAATGGAAACATGAACTAATTAATAGAATGAAAATAGTTAAATAAAATTCCCTAGCCTGAAGTCAGCGTGCTCACTATAGCTGAAAAGGAGTGTGAGGGAGTGAAACGCAATTGCAAGCCTACTTCTGAGCTAATTTTGCCTTTCAATTTATGATTTACATAACCAAATTAACTATTTTGCTTCTCTCTCCCTCTCCACATCCTCTTCAATATCTTTATGTCACTATTCAGAACTTCTTCTCTACCTTTGTCAAATTGTAGCAACCAAAGTCTTAACTCTCTTCACGGGCAAAACATTCTGATTAATCTACTAAATTGTAAGTAAATTATGCTATGTCGGGAGTTCTTTTCTTATTTATTTACCTCATTATTAATATATTTATTCCTATACATTTTTATCACTGTAAATGATAAATAAATAAATGAGATAATAATATGCTTGCTTAAACAAAGCACTAGAAATTCTAGCATTGGCATTGACTGAAATATCAAAGTCAGATATGGAGAGAGTGAATAACATTGCACTAGTCTCCTTCGATATCTTATCAGGGAGATGTGAGCTGTAATCGAGGGTGAATGAACGCTAATGTAAACTAGATAAGCTTTTTCATTTCAATCGAACTTAACGTTAGGGTAACTTTTCTATGTCCCAATTAAATATGTACATGTGCTGATTACATTACTCCTAACAGTAAATATGCAAGAGCCCTGATTGAATAGTTAGCAATAGATGTGGTCTGCTTACATTGGAGACAGACGTTCTGCCAAGTTCCGAAAAGTCTGAGTGAAACAGACGTTTTACAACATCCTCCATTTATTTTTACATAGTCTCACAGGATAGATGTACATATTTTTATACATCATTTAACAGGTTTTGATTTTATAGAATAAAATTATATTTTGTTCTTTTGTCATCTTTTTCTTTATTTATAAATATTTGGGCTATGTGTCTTCTTGACTGTCACACATATAAGACCATAACTTGACATTTGAAAAGTCCATTCTGTTTTTATTAGGCTGAAACAAAATAAATGTTTGTCGTTATGTTGCCTGTGTTTTATCGGCTTTGAATTTTTAAAGTCTTTAGTTCAAAACTGATAATTGTCCCAGCTTAATAATTGCCGACATCTTCTCTTGCTAAGAATTCGATTTATTTATTTTTACCTGCATATTCCCAAATTTAACCTGTGCTGACCTTATTTTGAAAATGAGTGAGACCAATCATGGTTTATGTTCAAACAACAGAGTTGAATTATTTATTGATACTCAATCATCAAAAGTCTGGAACGGGTGATGTAACAATTTGCAACGTGGAGAACGGAATTTGCGAACCTAGTTCAAACCCTGGGCTGGACATTGTGTTCACTTGCACTAAAATCCTTGGGGAAGATTTGAATCTACATCTCTCCTCAGTTATGAGTTGCACTTGGAGCTCTTTAGCCTTTTGAAGAGTAACCAAACTTGGGCATTGGATAAGTCAGGTTAGGTGTCGTTCCTTGCTGCTGGTACCATGTAACCTAGTACAACCAGTCACATGTTACCCGGAGAAGATATAGACACCGCTTAGGAACCCGATTTCCATGAGAGATGTCATAAAGGGAAATTAATCGGCGAGTAATTTGATAATCTAATAGTTTACAAGAAACATGCACAAATCCACCTGGATCATCGATAAATCGTGGAAACACGAATTATCTGGTATGTTATCAATAAATAAGATTTTATTAGGAAGAAGAAACTTTTGGTCGGCGGTTTTTACCGTTGAGACAATATGATTAAATTTGAAAGCCATCACAACTACAAATGTTCTTCTATTCTTCTAGTGAAATTATTCGTTACTAGAAATACAAATACAATTGCTTATACAGAATAGTATAACATCGCTAAAGTGTCTTGTGACGTAATATTCCCTACCAATCCTGGCACCCAGGATAGTGGATGTGTGAGATATTTGCGGAGACGTAATTTACGGAAGACAAGTCAAAGATTATTTGTGCTTTTTCTGCCATACAGGTCTCAACTGTGAGCTCTTACTACCAGACACAAAAGCCGTCGATCGTCATTTGTATCAGGATGACGAAATAAGTTGTATTTTTTAAGTTATATTTTTTATTCCTGTTTTTATAAATGTTGCTTTAATTAATCAAATCAGTCTGTTAAGTAGGTTTCCATCGGTCGTTCATAAGGAGGAGAAAACTCTTTGCATCTTGAGATAGTCGTGTCAAAACACCGGAAAGAGGCTTCTAAAATATTCAAAATATTCAAAACACGTCTGAGTCTGTTCTTTTTAATATACCAATTGACTTTTTGAATCTAAATCTCTCAAACTCTACGTAACTACCTACATCTTATTTACGAGCGCCTATGCTTTCTCACAGTTTCTCAGGTTTGCTTTAGCATAAGAAAACTTTGACTTATCACCTGTAAATTACACCTCTGCAAATGTCCGTCACATCCGCTATGCAGGAAATTAGTGTTGGTGGGGGCCATTACGTCAAAATAGGGCCAATTATTTTAAATTTGGACAGAGGATTAATAGTTATTAATTTGTTGACAACAATAATCGAAGATTTCGATCATGTTTAATCCTTATCTTGTCTATGCTGAGCCGTTTTTGTTTAATTATTAGTCTATAATATTATGCTATTCTAATGACACACAAGGTTGACCCAAGGCCATAAGCGTTCCTAAGAGAATTTGATTTTGCCACCCCCATAGCAGCAAACAATATTGAAGTCTATTAATTTTTTATCGTTCGTACACCTGCTGTAAATCCACTGTTTCTCTGTCCAGCAATGGATAAACAGTAGGAGAGACTAGGTTATTTAGTCTTGGTTAGGCAAGGAGAAGGAAAACTCTTAATTCAAACTTGTTGTATTCCGCTTAAAAATTGACTTTGTGTCACATGGGTAAATACATACACCATCTGTAAATCTAAAACATCCATTACATTGGCCAAGAAAATATTACTTTCTTTTCAGGTGACTTAAGTTTGTGAATTATTTTGCGCTAATTTGGGGTCGCCAATTTTTAAAAATTCATATCACGTCAAACTTTTGTTCTATGATAAACTGATAACACTTTAATCATATTAGTTTTCTCATGTGAGATGTCTGAATGTTGGAATTTTTAATAGTGTCAGTTGTAACTAAAAAATCTAAATATATTTTACAATAGCCATTACATATATTTATTGTGGTACATAGGCAGTATGATATAGAAATTTAGCAAAGACAAAAGGCAATTACTGTTCTTGTAAATTCTTCACTACGTTCTGGAATAATTTAAAATTAGTAAATAACTGTTACTTCAATAATAATTTCGACCCTCAATGGCCACCCCCATACTTCTGGTTTTGTTTCTTAGCTTAGCTAAACGTAGTAAATAACCATTACTGGTCTAGTACCAGACTAAGCTAAGCTAAGCTTAAATATCCGTATCTAACCCAATTTTTGTGTCCTACTCGCAACTAAATAATCATCCTCTTGCGTGCCAATTTTCCCGGGCGTTGAAAGTTGGCTGCAAAACAAAATGGAGGTCATCGTAAAACATGCAAATAATTTTCCTAATGGCGTCGCCACATCAAAAACCTGTCATAATTACTCCTATCGTATTTTGCCGTTCACAAAGTGCGGAAGCTTACACCAAATGTCAACTTGAGTTTTCTTCTGACTGCTGTCTCTCTTTAGATTTGGCATGTATCTACCGTATTCCTAAATAATCACAGTTCGTTTGTGTGTATTTGAATAAGGAAAGATACAAACGTGTACGCAAACAAAATGAAATAAAGAGGAAGAGAGAGAGAGAGAGAGAGAGAGAGAGAGAGAGAGAGAGAGAGAGAGAGAGAGAGAGGGGGTATTTCTATGGAGCCTCATTCTCGTTATCCGGGCAATTGAGTCACGGCCCGTTTTTTGGTGAGCGCCAAATGATAGATCAAGTTTATTTTTAGAGAATACTAGACGACTCATGAACATATTGGGTTCTTGTTGTAACAGAAATCTATGATGATAGTGATGTTTCTTTTTTCGGGAAAAGTGAACGTTCTAATGAAAATTTAGTTATCTCCGTTGTATCGAGAATTTGAATTATTAAAAGTGACAACAGGCAACAACAGGCATATATTTTAATATTTAACTACGCACTCATCTGTTTCACACATATATGTTGTTGTTTTTTCAGTTAAAGGAGACACATCGTGTAATGGTTATCGCTATAGAAAATGGACACGGCGACACGAGTTCAAATCCTGGACGAAGCTAATTGCATTTCACATACCGCTACTACCATCGGAAAAGATACAAATCCAAGCATTCCCTCTCCAGGTATGGGTTCTTTAACCTAGGAGAATGAAAATTTGAATTAAAACTTGTTAAAGTCCGCTTAAAAATTGACCTTGTGTCACATCCAACAGGGGGTTGGTAAATATATACATGTTTCTCTGTGTCTCCGTCTTTCTCTTTCTCTTCTCTCTCTCTTTCTCTTTCTTCCTACTCTCTCTCTCTCTCTCTCTCTCTCTCTCTCTCTCTCTCTCTCTCTCCCTTTCTAGATAGATAGATAGATAGATACTGATAAAGAGACTTGATAGTTAATAAGTTTAATTAGAAACTTGCGAGTGCGCACGCACACACACATACTCACACACACTTTCTCCAATAGCCATGCCGCCCTGTCAGCTGGGACAGAAAAATACACCGAAGAATACACCGACTGCAGTCACAATAGGACCACCTGTTGACCTTGAGTGGCGACTGTGATGCTTAAGGACGGAATCCTGGTGGTTGAGCGGTTCCTTACTTAGACTAGACATGCAGTCGGAGAGGCCGCCTCCGATCAATTGGCTGGTCTTAGTATTCTTAATATGACGTTAAACTGCATCTTGTAGTGAAGTTCCAGTTCTGAAGCTCTGGGGAGTGTGAAGTACTTCATCGCCATTACTCCCAGGTCCACTCTGACCCGGAGTGGGAGTGCCTGGTAGGATCCCATCTATGGATAGATAAAAAATGAGTTTAAAAAAGAATTTGTTAAAATTGAGATATTTGAATACCCAACAAGAATGTGGGTTCATGTATTTTACATGAATACTACTTTGTGAAAATTGACAGTAGATTCGTGGGCGACGCGTATCATTCGGGAGCATGAAACCATAGCACTAGCCTTGTCCCTAGCAGAAGGTGAAAGAAGAAAGATAGATTCAGAGAGAGAGAGAGAGAGAGAGAGAGAGAGAGAGAGAGAGAGAGAGAGAGAGAGAGAGAGAGAGAGAGAGAGAGAGAGAGAATTCTTTTGAAAAAGCAATTTTGGGTCAATTATAGACTAAATGAGATTGTTATTGCGTCGAGTCCAAATTCCAACCGAGGCTGTTTGGGTTCTTTTCGTACTAATACATTTGAAAAAGTCATGAATTCAATTCATCGACTCTCTAGCCATAATGGGCAACCAATCCAGGAGAATGACTGTGAATTCAAAGTATGAAGAATGTTATAGAAAGCTACTCCACTATTTCTCCCAAGAATTAGAGTTATGTTAACCTCCCAATTTTCTGTGAAGAGCCATGATTATCTAAGCCTCGAAAGGACATGACACTTTCCATTGTATTCCATAGACGAGACGAATCAAGTTTGGGAAATGAATGTCAGAGAGATTGCTTATCTGTGAAAGTTCAAGATATTCAGTTTCTATGTCTGCGTGATTATCGGCAAAATGAATAGGAACTTGTCAGTCGATGCGATGGTTAATAATGTACATAAATACATATTTAGCGATATGTACATAGATGAAGAGAAAGAAAAAAAATGTAAAAAGGAAGATACGCAACAGGATTGGTTGTGATGTACTTTATGGGAAATTGGACCAAAAACCATGGAAGAGTAAAACAATAGTCAAAAGGACATGAACTGAATTATATCAACAGATTATTTTATTAGATCTGAAAGGAGTAGACTGTATATTAACAATAAAACAGGGATATATATATATATATATATATATATATATATATATATATATATATATATATATACACGATTAAAAACCGAATAGTCGAAAACCAAACCGAGTCGAGTTTCATGTAGTAAATAAATCTTCTGAAGAAACCTGAGTCGGTTTGGTTTTCGACCATTCGGTTTTTTAATCGTATATTTTTGCTCTTTTTATTGAGAACTTTTACATATTTGTTGAGCCGGGAATCCCGAAGTGCTTAAATTTGGATATTTATTTACTTTTTCTGGATTTTAATCTTCGACTATGCTATATATATATATATATATATATATATATATATAAGGAATGTCGGGGTACGTGCGTGTCGTCTTATAAACTCTAAAAAGGGATGTCTTTCAGATCTGAATTCTCGAATACATCTTAATATGCCATAATTTAAAAAAAAAACGCATTGTATTTAGTAATTGATTTTTACTGATTAAGTGATATGATTAAATAATTAAACAAAAATCAGCCCCCCCCCCAACAAGGCAGCACCTAGACCCTCACTTAAATGAGGTCGGACTGGGTTTATTGACCGGTGTCTTAGGCGTCCCGAAAGGGAGATGCCGACGGAATTTTATGCAATGTTTAGACCTGAATAGGAATCACCCACATTAAACATCTTTGTACCATTTGGTTTGGTGGGTAGTCAAATACCCAGTCGAAGATCCTTTACAACTGAATTCCGAGTTCGATCGTTGCTGGATGTCCCACACTTGTGACACTTCCGACCCATAGCGAACGATTGGAGTAAATACCAACTCTGCCTTCAGTATTCGTGAACCAATTTTGTCTATTACAATATTATTACACCAGAAGATATGAAAACAACCTAATCTAGACAGATTTCTTAGGCGTAACACTTAACCTAAAGAGAAGCTTACATTCAGAAACCAAAAAAGGACGCTCTACTTCACATGCACACTTCCTCCAATCACCCACAACAGGAAAATACGAAGTAAAAATAAAAACATTATTTGGTTCAACCCACCATACAATAGAAATGTAAAACTAATTTAGGAAAAGCATTTATTTATAAAATCATTTTGATTTTGTTCTTGTTTTTCGGCATATCAACCTCAATGGGTCATTTAATGCCGACTACGTTTTTGAAATGAATTGGTGATAATGTTTAATTTTCTAAAGATTTTTTGTTTTTGACATATTTTTTGTGAATGGAACTTTTAGATGATTCTTTTTAACATATATTTTTGTGTTTTCATTTTTTTGTGAAGATTTTTGATTTTGTTGTAGATGTGTGCCTCTTTTATGTATCCAAGTAGTTTTTCTGGGTTTATTTAGTAGAATATCTGTTTTAGATTTGTTGTTTGGTAGTATTTTTTTCGTATTTGTTTTAGGTTGCTACATTCTGTTAAAATGTGTTTGATTGTGTAGGGTTTTTGGCATGGTATGCAATATGAGGCTGCTTCTTTTTTGAGGAGGTATGAATGGGTAATGTATGAGTGTCCTATTCTTAGTCTGGATAATATTACTTCTTCTTTCCTGGATATTTTGGTTGGATTTATTTGAAGTTTTCCTATTTGTGGCATTATTTCATGTAGTTTGTTGTTTTGGAAGTTATTCCAATAATTTTGCCATTTTTGTTTTGTGTATATGTTTATGGTTCTTTTTAAGTCTGTAAAAGGTATTTTAAAGTGTGTATCAAGTGGATTGTTTTTAGCTGTTTTTGCTGCTGAGTCTGCTATTTCGTTTCCTTGGATTCCGATGTGACTTGATATCCAGCAAAGTATAATTTCTTTTTGGTTGATATTATTGAATTTGGTGAGTAGTTTAGCTATTAATGGGTTATTTATTTTTTTGTTCATGATTGCTACTATAGCAGATTGGGAGTCAGAAAATACTATGTGTTTTGAGTTCTTGCTTTTGGTAATTAAGTCAAGTGCCAGGTCTATTGCATAAATCTCTGCGCTAAAAATTGAGGTTTCTTTAGGAAGATGTTTTTTAATTATGGTTTTTCTATTGATAATGGCTGCACTAGTTGTTGCGTTATTTTGTTTAGATCCGTCTGTGTAGACATGTACATAATTTGGATATTTTTCTTTGATTTTTTTTCCAAGGGGGTGTTTTGAAAAGAGTTGTTTTGTGAATTTGAGTTATTGGTAAGGCTGCTTTCTTGCAGATTGGTTCCATTCTGAGTCCAAAAGTTTTAATTGATTTTTCATTTTGTTGGAAAAGGTTTTTATATTTAGGGTAGAAAGTGCTGTAATGTGCAGGATTGTCAGGGTCAGCTTTTAATTTTATGTAGTATTTTAATGCTAAATTGTTGCATCTGAGTTCTGGGGGAGTTTCATTTGCTTCGGCATATAGGCTTTCTATAGGAGATGTTTTGAAGGCACCTAGTGCCAATCTTAATCCAGTGTGACAGATAGGATTTAGGACTTTTAGATATGATTTTCTTGCAGATTGGTAAATAAAGCTACCATAATCGACTTTGGATCGAATTAAGGATTGGTATAATTTTAATAATGAGTTTTTGTCGGCTCCCCAGTCTGTGTGGGCTATAACACGAAGCAATTGTAATGCTTTATTGCATTTTTTTATGTGGTTGATGTGTAGTATGAAATTCAGTTTTTTATCAAATATGATTCCGAGGTATTTGTGTTGGTCTACAAATGGAATATTTTCTCCTTGGATATTAAGTGTTGGATTGTAGTGCAGTTTTCGTTGGTTACAGAAATGGATGCATTTTGTTTTAGTTTTTGAAAATTTGAAGCCATTTTCCGTCGCCCATTTGCTGATTTTGTTGATGTTGTGTTGCAATTTTCTTTCTAGAGTTGGTATATATTTGGATTTGTAACTGATGGAGCAGTCATCAACATATAAGGAGCTATATATGTCAGGTGAGAGTTCTTTTGTTATATTGTTTATTTTGACATTGAAAAGAGTGGTTGATAGTATGCTGCCTTGTGGTACTCCTTCTTCTTTCTTTTTTTTTTTAAATCGGATAGAGTGGATCCAATGCGCACTTTGAAGGCTCTATCGGCCAGAAAGTTTTTAATAAATGTTGGCAGTCTGCCTCTTAATTCTAGATTATACAAGTCTTTTATGATGCCAAATTTCCATGTGGTATCATAGGCTTTTTCTAGATCAAAAAAGATGGTTGTGATATTTTTTTTTTTTATGAAGCCCTTTCTTATATAATTTTCGAGGTTTGTTAAGTGGTCTATGCAACCTCGTTTTTTTTTTATAACCACATTGTTTATTGGAAATTAAATTATTGACTTCTAAGTACCAGACTAAACGGTGGTTAACCACTCTTTCCAATGTCTTACATAAACAGCTAGTTAGTGCTATTGGTCGATAGTTCTCAGGGTATGAAGTATTTTTTCCTGGTTTGGATATGGGAATTACTGTAGCTTGTTTCCAAGATTTAGGGAATTGTTCTCCTGTCCAGATGTCATTGTATAGTTTGAGTAAGAGTTCTAGGGATTTTTGAGGAATTTGTTTAATAAAGCTATAATGAATTTCATCAGGTCCAACTGCTGAATTGTGAGATTTTTCAATGGCAGTTTTTAGTTCTGTCATTGAGAAGATTTCATTGTATACTTCTTGATTTTTTGAATTGAGGTTTATTTTGTATTTTTCTTTGTTTTTCTTTATGATTTGAAATTGTTGGCTATAGTGTTTAGATGAGGAATTATCTGAGAATGTTTCAGCTAATTTGTTGGCTATTGCCTTTTTTTCTGTTATTTTTATTTTCAATGATGAGATGTTTAATTGGGGGAGGGTTATAAAATTAATAGATGAACAGCCCTCTACATCAAACAAAGTAAATAAAATATCCAATAGCAATACCCTAAAACTCAGTTATAGCTACACTGAAAAAAGGCTACAAATAATTAAAGAAGCACAGTAAAAATACATAAAATACACAACAAACAACAAAAGGACCCACCTGTAATTGAAAAATAAAACACGAATGTCCCCAAAACGGAAATTGCCTACAAACAAATGTTGTATACCAAGCCACCGTAAGATCTAAACAAATAACAGAAAAATATATAGGTGTAACAGAGTATCCATGGAAACAGAGAAGCTGCATGCACAAAACATCATTAAACAATAAAAGAAAAAAACAAAAAAACGAACACAGCATAATAGTTTCTTGACTTATTTAGAACAATTGATCTCTGTAACTAGAAATGCTATCCATTCTATAATTATGCGAACATTTTAATGGGTTTGTGTATGGACAACGCTAAAGCACCCCTTCATATACAACGATTCCTGATGAGAATCCATTAATATGACTTTGATATAGAATATATGAGTAGTAAATTAATGCATGTAGCGGACACTCCTAGTCGAGCATCACTAAAGGATAATGCACCAGAAATCACAGACAAAGATGAATTCTCATATCATCACTCCAAATTCTGAAAAACGCCTACAACAATGTGTGGTCGAAACAACAAAGGATGTGACTCTGCATAAACTACATCAAATTACTGTAGAATGTCCGGTGCACTGCCAAAATCTTGATTCAGGTTCGGGTCCGTACTGAACTCTCCTTCCAAAATGGACTATTACTTAATGACCAATAAATTATTGTACCCGCAAAATTCCGCTCGTGTCTTGGGTATGACGTTAAACTGCATCTAGTATTGAAGTTCAAAACCTGAGCTCTGGAGAGCGTTGAATACTCCTATATGGCCATTACTCCCAGATCCACTCTGACGTCGATTGGTAGTAACTATTAGGGTCCCATATATGGATTATGTGTAGGAAGAGCGTGGTGTAATGGTTAAAGTCATGGGAAATGGACTCGTCACCCCGAGTTCAAATCCTGGACTTAGCTGTCTACATTTCACATAGCGCTAATACCCTTGAGAAAGGTATGAATCCTACTCTCCCTCCAGCTATGGGTAAATAGTAGGGCAGACTGGGCTCTTTAACCTTGGTTAAGAAATCGGTCTAGGAGAAAGAAAACTCTGAATTCAAACCTGTTAAACTCCGCTTAATAAATTGACCTTGTGTCGCATCCTACTCGTGCGGAGGGGTTGGTAAATATATATATGAATTATATAAATAAAAGTGAATTTAAAAAAATTGAATAACCAACCAGAATGAATAAAAAAAAACGTCTTCAGCATAAAATAACCCAACAGGGGTTGGCATACCGTAAAAACCAACCAACCCGCCAACCATCCCCTACGTCATTCAGAAATGCACAAAAGTCTACATCAGCACTATTTACGTATTGGAAAAACAAAATCTACAGCCAAGCAAGCACCTTTCTGACCCAATATGAACAATAACATTATAAAAAAACTGTGGGGCATGTCAACTATTTCGTAATGAGAATCTCAACTAGCTGTAAAACGAAAACCGGTCGAACAATATACCTACTTCGATGGATCTAAAAATATACCCCATAGAAAGAACAATAACAGAAAATAAATTACTTGGGAGGGAAATATTATATATATTTTTTATATTGTGATGTCCCTTGAGCATCGCAGTTAAATTGAACTTAACGGACCTAAATTCCACCATCGTATGTCACCTCGCCGAAAGAAAAAAAAATACCAAAAATCAGCGAATTAACCGAATTTAATGAAATTTTTAGTGTTGATATATTAATGAATAAAAGATATAATGCACCAGTTATTTTATTAAAAAACTTCCACATTTTTTTCAGGCCTTTGAACTTTGAACCACGTATCTTTGAGAATCTGTGTTACGCCTCAAAGATACAGGGTTCAAAGTTAACTGACCTGAAAAAATGTAAAAGTTTTTAAATAAAATAACTGGTGCATTATATCTTTTATTCATTAATATATCAACACTGAAAATTTCATTAAATTCGGTTAATTCGCTAATTTTTGGTATTTTTTTTCTTTCGGCGGGGTGACATACGATGATGGAATTTAGGTCCGTTAAGTTCGATTTAACCAGCATCGCTCTGTTGGGAGACGGAAATATGAAAAGGCAGTCATCGCGTCGCTCTAATAAAGCACACGTCTAGACTAATAGTCTATGTTAATCTTTCTTTCAGTTATTTCAGGCTTGGTAAGATTCTACCTCTGAAAATTACTCAAACACCAACAATAAGTAATTGATATGTCATTAAACAAATAAACTAAACTAAACCAAACTAAAAGCATGCTATTTTTCAATAGTCATACATATTGTGGTTTTGAGATGAATCGAATAAAAAAAAGACGTAACACCTTCATAATCTGAGCGCACACAGTAATAATCTTGCGTCCGAAGAAATTGCAAGTGAGTTTGATTCTTACCGTGTTGTCAGACTAAGGCACGTTTAGACACATTCTCTCCCCTTTTTCTCGCACACAGAAATCCCGTTTCCTTGTAATCAGGGACCCACACATCAATTATTATATGTATGTAATTACAACTCACCGTTATTATAGTATATACACATACACATATGAATTTGTAAATCCTCCGCCCCCCCCCGAGAATTAATCATGCTATCTCAGATATCGCATACACATGATTACTATCACATACACATACATGTACACACACACATGTGCATACACACAAGTGATTCCCAAGCAACACACATACATACATACTTCAACCCCACCTCCTTACTCTCTGAAATCTCAACGCCAAAATTCTCACTAGCCCACGCTTAGAGACATTCGTTTTCTCATGGTTAGATTATTCTACTCTCACATAAATCACTCTTATTTCTCCTGTATGACGGCCTCTCTCTCTCTCTCTCTCTCTCTCTCTCTCTCTCTCTCTCTCTCTCTCTCTCTCTCTCTTTCACACATACACACACGCGCGCTTGCGCGTGAACACACAGCGCCGTGCTACACCAATCCACTTACACAAAACCTATCTGTCTTAATCATTTCGTTGTCATTTACTGAGCATATTGTAGTTTAGCACAAGGCTAAAAGTAAGTGGCACTCAGTGAGAATCAAACTCACTATTCAGTAGTAATTTATCTGAAACACTAATTACGCCAGAAATTTATCGAGCTACACTTAGTCTGGCCTATGGCCTGAGGTTGTCATTTACTAAGCTTAGCTTAGTTTAGCACAAGGCCAGAAGTATAGGGCACCCAGTGAGAATCCAATTCACTAATAATAGTCTGCTTGCTTAACTCTCCGGCTATTTAACCACAGGAGTTGGCCAGCCATAGTCATTACTAAGTTTACCACTTGGCCAGAAATATTGGGCACCCAGTGAGAATCAAACTTACTAACAATGGTCTGGCCTAACTCGCTAACCATTACTCCACACAAGGCACCCTATAAATTTATTGAAATTTACTAAGTCTGGCATATTGGCATTATCATTTATTAAGTTTAGCTTAGTTTAGCACAAGACTAGAAATATGGGTCAGTCAGTGAGAAAAGAACAAACTACTCAATAGGGATTGATGTGCAAGAATAGCTAACTTGTTAACCATTACATCAAGGCGAAATTCAATAGTTTAATTGTTTAATTGTTTCGCTATGGCCATTTTCAAAATCACTTTATTCTCTTTCTTTCTATTTTTTATAAAATTATTTTATTTTTCTCTTGTTTCTTCTGCCACTTTTGTCTGTTATTGACCTTAAAGTTGAATCCGGATATGTTTCTCTTTAAAACGTGCAAGTCACCATAGACAACACAATTAAACTATTGAATTCAACAAGTCTGGTTGAGGCCTCTTGAAAGAAAAAAAAGTAAAAAAGAAGGACCGGCTTCTTTTCCTTCCGTTCCAGCTGTGTTTTAAAGCTTCACTTACTGACCAATCACTTGTACACACACACACACACACACACACACACACACACACACACACACACACACACATACCACACACACATACACACACATATCCTATGTATATTTCACATTTATTGTGCATGTATATGTCAGTGCTAGCGCGCACACTCACACTACGCATGTATATGTATATAAAAACAAATTTAATTAAAAAAAAAAATTGAATAAAAAAAAAGTTGTTTATTTTAATTTAAAAATCTTTTTTTAATTCTAAAATTTATTTTTAATTTAAAAATATTTTTAAAAGCCTTTTGAATTTCTGGTCGAAATATATATATATAATAATATATATATATATATATATATATATATATATATATATATAAACTTTAATAAGAAAGTATCGGGATTGAAGCTTCTTTTTTTTAAATTTAAAAATGAAATTGAAATTGAGACAGAACCTTTATTTTTTTAAATTTCAAAATCTTAATGAAGTGATGGCTATACATAAAATATTCTTTTTTTTTTTTATATTAGAACGGCATTTTTGATCCAAAATAATGTACCATTGTTTTAAGTGTCCTCCGCGATGTTCATCTGTTATTTTCTTTAACTTTCTGGATGATGTTTTACCGAAATATGGAAAGTGCTTTATTCCATGAATTCCGTGTGGGGGTCATTTTATGTCCGGTCTTTTACCATGAATTTCTATTCCTCGCCAAATTAATTGTCAGTGAACGCAGAATTCTAAAAAATAAATAAAATTGAACAGTATAGTTAGAGTTTAAAATGAAGTGCTCAGACACTTTACATAATTTATTATGGTTCTCTTTCTCTCTCTATCTCTCTCTCTCTATATATATATATATATAAGGAAGAACTGAAAAGTTATCGGTCCAATCAAAAAAGGTATAACCATTTTTTTTCTTTTTCTGAACTTTAGTTTAGAAAAACTTTATAAAAAAATTCACAACGTTTGCTGAATTGCAAGATGAAAATATGGAATTGCATGTACGTTTCATGGCTCTAGATCTAGCCTTCTCGGTTGGGACGAGAACTTTTCAACACACATCCATAATTCTCTCTCTCTCTCTCTCTCTCTCTCTCTCTCCTCTCTCTCTCTCTATATATATATTATATATATATATATATATATATATTATATATATATATATATATATATATATATATATATATATATATAGAGAGAGAGAGAGAGAGAGAGAGTAAATGAAAAACTCACCACTTTAATAAATGAATAACTTTCTTTCAGATTTATAATCTGTTTTATTTGAGGAATATTATATTTCACAATAAGTTCAAAGTAATTTCCAAGTGTCAAAATAAACATAATTAAAAGAAAAAGAAAATTACGTTTTGTCCAAATTTGTTCAATTTTTAAAGCGGTAAGTGTGCCACCCTTTATAATCATACAGAGAGAGAGAGAGAGAGAGAGAGAGAGAGAGAGAGAGAGAGAGAGAGAGAGAGAGAGAGAGATCACCAGCTAACTTAATATATATTTATTGTTAGAAAGATAATAAGATTTTGTTCCTGGAAAGTAGGTGTAATTTCTCAATATATTGTAAAAGTAGAGAAAATGCCAGTTATTCTGTTTAAACTTTACTTTTGTGCCCTGGTTAATAAAATTTAGATATTAGCCTATGTTCTATGTAAAAACAGACATATTTCCTCGTTTTCATTTACATTGAATAAAACAACATATGAATCAAAATTTACATGTATCTATACTAACGTTGTACAAAATTGCACAACACTGTTAAAAATGAGTAGTTTTTCAATATTTTCGATTTTCACTTACCAGACCCCGAATAGTCTCCCATCATGTTTTGAAAATTTCCTTCCTCATGTGACAAAAGTAAAGATTGAAGAGAAAAATAGGTCTTTTCGATTTACTTTAGGCAAAAGCAATTAGGAAATAATATTTTCTACCCTGTAACAAGAAAAAAAATTAATTGCTATATGGTGTAATTTGATAAAACATTAACATTGACAGACATGGAAAAACCCAACAAAATACGAAAGAAACATACAGTGACAGACAGTGCTAAAAAAAGAAAGAAAGAAAGAAAGAAAGAAAGAAAGAGATAAGAAACAGATTGTTATAAAAGACGACACCAAGTAATGTCAGGGTTAAACTTGATTACATAAAGTTCACACGAATCTATCATATTTACTTTCACCATAAAATAAATAACTAACAAATTAAAAATAACTCACTGCTTTATGTGACCTGTGAAATAACATGTAGGAGTTATAAAACAAACATGTTAAAACTTTTATTCACTCTAATGATCACATGTCCCCGGTATAACGCTGCATTTGATGTTGAGGCTCCAGTACTAGAGATCTGGGGGTGGGGAGTATCCATTCATTGGCATTACTCCCAGGTCCACTTTGATCCGGAGTGATAATACATATTACTAATCGTTTTTAAACAGATTTATTTGACCCATTATCTATGGGTCAGATAAATCTGTTTAAAAACGATTAGTATTCATTAAATCCGTGTGCAAAAAGAATAAACAAAAACAAAAGGAAAAACAACCACACACAAAAAAGAAATAATTATGAACGTACAATGAACGCGATTCCCTAACTTCTAGGCATAAGATAATCCTAGACAAGTTGACATGACGTTAAAATCAATCAATCATAATCATCGAATGATTACATATATGGTGACATATTGGGTATGATTTGGATTAAAATCCAATGGAATGAGAATATTTGTAGAAATAAGTTTATGAAGCTGTTCATATAACGAGACATGTCCATTTATTTAGCTTTCCCTATTGTTTTCTTTTTCTCATATCATGACACAGCTAAAGAATACGTCAAAATTCGTTGGAAAGTATTTTACTACAGAAATGCTTAGCAAATTACTGCAATACACGTTGTTATCTTAGGGGTAGGATTTATGAAACAAATATGTCATTTAACCATGACACATCAATTTCTATTTGCAATTGTAAATAACTCTTTATTATTCTATCAGTTTTTCTCTTAGAAAAAAATATTCAAATTTTCATTCATTTCATTTAGTTTTCGATTTTATAATTCACCCAAACAGAATTGGCAAAAAGTTACTTTCACTGTAAAATTTTGATAATAAATTTTAATAATAAAGTTCAATAGTAAATTTTACTAGTAATTAAAATTTTCATACATTTTATTTCTTTTTCGATTTAGAATTTGAACGGGCGCAAATTCGACTGGCATATTTTATTTTAAAGTCAATTTCACTGTGAAATTTTAATAGTAAAAGTACTTATTGTCTTTGATTCAGTTACACTATAAGTTCAACAAAAAATATATTCCGGAGTTATTCTGAAACTACCACAAAAAATATCTTTCAAAGATCGTTGAAAACCAATAATCGGTTATTGAATATGCACAAGAAAATAATTATGTCGAATACAGCCACCCATACATTTAAATGTATAATTGTCAAAGAGAGATAATATTTAAAGTTATAGTCCCCGTTTCCTCATAAAAATAACCCTTTCGCGTGTAAAACGGACTATTTTATTTATGTTTTTTTTATTAACGGTGAGTAATTTTTTCCAATCGGATAATTTGATCTTTCAATTAACTGTTTTTTAACAACTCTGTATGACCGTTAATTTTTTTTAACGAGGTTTGAATAAACAAAATTCAAAAATATTTATTTCCGTTTTATTCAAGATGGCCTAAACTGATTACGTGACCATTTTTTGGTTATACCTATTAATCTAATATGTGTTTTCCGAATTCTGTGTGTTATGCATTGAAAATGTGAAAAGCGGTTTTGTTAGTGGTCAGGAACTAATACAAACGTTACAGACAGAATCAGGTCATTATAAATATTATCTAAATGCATTGAAAATTAATTTATTCCGGAAATGAATTGCAGATTGTTTTACAAAATGAAGAATTAACGTAAGTGCAATTGACGAGACAAGGCTATTATATATAGAATAGTCCCCGCCCCCCGAATCTATTTAAAAACATTGTAAATAAAGATTTTAACACTTGTATAATAAACATATTTACTGTTTTCTTTGTCGGGGATGAAACTGTCAAGCTCTGGTAATTTTGTCAAGGTGTATTGTCAGTGTGGTTTTTGTAGTTATTTTAAAACCTATCATATATAATATTTTAAAATCAAAAAAAGTAGGAACACATACAATTTTTAAAAATGTTCATGTGTGTGTGTGCAGTTGCGTGTGTGTGTGTCTGTGTATGTGTATGTGTATGTACGTGCATGTGTATGTGCAGTTGCGCGTGTGTGTGTGTGTTTAGAAAAGCCAATATTGAAACAATAAATAATGGGTTGTTTTGGCATAACAACGGAATTACTCATTACTTTGTAGTGAGACCTCGTTGCATAAACGATATCTATAAATGTATGTATCTCCAAAACACCACACACACACACACACACACACACACACACACACACTCTCTCTCTCTCTCTCTCTCTCTCTCTCTCTATATATATATATATATATATATATATATATATATATATATATATATATATATATATATATATATATGAGCGCCCGTGCGCATTTGTGTATGACTAAATTTCCCATTATGTTAATATGAATGTATAAAATCGTAATCTAGTAAGACTGGTCACAGTATCGAAATTGTCATTAAAACAATCCACTTACAATGACCCAACTAAGAGAATAACGCAATTTCCAGTCAAGTTTTTAACTGAATGACAACTTTGTGCTGTGTCATTTTTTTATCCAAATTCTCGATATAATCGAGATATGAAATGCAAATTAAAATCTTTCACTGCATTTTAAATAGAAGAACTAATATTATTATGGATCATTGTTACAACGGGAATCCAAAGTTTTCATGGGACATCTAGTATATATATATATATATATATATATATATATATCCTATCAAAGTAACACTTGATATCACCCACTTATATATATATATATATATATATATATATATATATATATATATATATATCGGCTGACCAAGATACTCTCATGGAATGTGACCAATGAGGTTTATTTTTAACATAGTTCCCCTTGTGGTCCACATATTTCTTCAAGCGTTGCAGTGCATGGACCCATTGCGTATAAAATCATCATTAGCTGATATGACGTCATCATATTAACTTTTCAGCCATCTCTCCAACCCCAACCCCAACCCCTAGATCCCCATAGTTAAAATTAACAGTTTTATTACAAAATTTGTGGTTTCTGTTTTTGCTGGGTCGCCTTAATTTTGACACCTTTGTGCAAGTTCAGTCCAACTGATGTAGAGCGGTTCCGATTGGGGGATCGATTTACTATAAACTTATACGGGGAAATGAGCACCCTGAAAACTAAAAAAATAAAGAACTTTTAAGAATTTTTTTTTTTTTACAAACTGATAGATTATTTATTTATTTTCTCATTAAACTAATCCTAAACCCCAACCCCAAACCCCCAAGTTAAAATCAACAGTTTTATTACAAAATTTATTGGTTCTGTTTTTTCTGGGTCAACGTAATTTTCTGACCGATTTGCAAGTTTAGCCCATCACATAATGATATAGTAAGAAATTTTAATTCAATGATTAACTATATTTTTTAGATAAAATATAAATGACACGATTTGCTAAACTTCAAATTAATATTTGAAAAAGAAAAAAAAAGAATTCAATAAAGTAATCAAATTTATGTAAAACGATAAATAATCTTTTAAAAAATAACATTATTAATTCAAAACATAGCGGATCGAATATATTATAATTATTATAGTATATTCGATCGGCTATGTTTTGAATTAATAATAATAATTATACTATATCATAAATTTGATAACAATTTGAGTTTTCAGGTATTTCCGTGAAATGTATTAGGTAATCTAATGGTATTCTACATTAGTATCATGATTTTATTTGTATTTCTAATATTAAAATAAATAAATTAACGCGATAATAGGCGAGAAAATAGATGAACTGTTATTCTTCTTTCAAAAACGTTTTGAGTTTCACTGGATATATTTAATCATATTATTCTAAGAATCCCCTTTTTTTAATCGCTTGAAGGATTTTTTTTCAAAAACTTTTTCGTATGTAAGACTATTTTACATTCAGTTTTTGTAATTGCTAATTCGCATATTAATTCAAATTTGATTCGCTGATATATTTTAATCTAAGAAATATGAAAGTATTCGTGAAAATATTGATAAAAAGGCTTTCATTTTTCTTTTTTACAACACCCCAGTAGAAATAGAGCGGACATAGGCAAAGAGGCAACAGGGTAGGGTTCGCCTGCTGATTGTAGCTGGATTGTAGCTGCTGATAAGCAGTAGCAGCTATTTTATAGATTTCGAAAAATCGTTTGATTTTGGTTTACTTAATTAATTATATCCCTTAATCAGTAAAAATCAATAACCAAATTTGGAGTGTTTCTTAGTTAGAACGATATCAATGTATATGCAAGATTTTAAATCTGAGTAACCTCCCGTTTTCGAGTTATGCGTCGACACGTACATACCAAATTCTCTTCTTTATATATAATATATATATATATATATATATATATATATATATATATATATATATATATATATTATTATTATTATTATTATTATTATTATTATACTAAACCTGAGATTTTCAACTTTTGATCCCTAAAGTTTTTTTTGCTTGTGAGTTAAATGACACGAAAGTTATACAAAATTATAGCTTAGTTTTAGGACTACTAAACGTTTGGAAAAAATCCACTTTAATTGGCTCTAATTAGTCGTAATTTGCAATTAAGTCAACAACTGACCCATCCCTGTCTTATATTATACATAACTCTTTTCCCCCCTCTATATGCCAGTGAAGGAGAGTGAAAGAGTTCACAACATGTAAACAATCAGCAGCCAGCCCCACTCCCAACATCCTCTAACTCTCGGTAGTGTCGCCCTTCCCCT
>CM042153.1:46981635-46984135 GCA_023376005.1 Doryteuthis pealeii
GTGACCTTTTTCTCTTGCTATTTTGTTCCCACAATGAACCATGTCCTAAATGGGAGATCATTAACTGATTTTACCATCGAAGGGGAGCAACCCTGAACCTTTTTTAGGCTGTCCCTAACACCAACGATGGTCTTGATTGCTAACCGGTATAACACGTGAGGTGCTTAATTTTAACTCTATATATCATGTAGATGAGTTTTATTCCCACACACCACTGCAAGCCATTACTAATGAGTTTGAGTGTCACTGGGTGCCCTATGCTACATTCTCTCCTTTCTTTATTGCTAATTAAGTTCTTATAACTTATATTGATCCCCGTTGTTCGTTTACTTTAACCTACACTATGAACATTTTCAAGCTTTTCTAACCAAGCAAACATTTTCTTTTTTTGTTATATTTCCCACTTTCTCTTTCCCCTCCCCTAATCTTCCTTTCAGTATCCCTCTGCAATCTCTATAAGTTCAGTTTAACCTGAAACAACAAACATCTAAATATGACCGTCCATTCTTACCTGTTACGTGGGTAACATTACAACTATGTTGTATCTTTTAACGTTTCTACTTGTTTTACCTCATACAACTTTAAACAATACACCCACTAAATCACTTTTTTAACCCACTCACTAGTCATGTAGTCTTTCTTTCAATTTTTAACGATACTTCAAAGACTAAATACTTTTATTTAAATATTATCATGGAGTCGTAATAGTGTATTTGTTTTATATGTTTTATTTGGTTGTATTTTATGTATGTAAATAAGTATAGTATATGTCATCTGGACATATATGTCACTCATAAATATTACATTAAAATGTTTTATAGATGTTAATCCTTGGTAATTATTTTTAATCTATTTATTAGGAAAAGTAATTATTGGGGGCATACATCTCTTCTATGATACTTATTTTATCTCCTATTTTCGACAAATTTAAGCTGAGCTTACTTTTTTATGGGGTCTCACCTGGTGTAATAGTTAGCCTAATAGGCTAGCACCAAGTGCCCTATATTTCTGGCCATATATCAACTAACCTAATATTGATAACATTAATTTCTGAGTCGTGAGTTCGGTCCTCACTAGGTGCCACATACTTACAGCACTTATAATGTTTGATTGAATGGTTCTAATTAGCATTTCATAGTTATTTCCATTATATTGAGATTTTGAATAATCGTTCAAAAAATGCAGACCACACAAAATTATCGATCAGCTATAAACTGTACTGGAAATTGCTTTATTCTCTAAGTTAAAACATTATAAGTTTTAACTTAAAGAATAAAGCAAGTACAGTTTATAACTGAACGATTATTAGAATTAGAACCATTCAATTCTTCCTAAAAAGAACCATATTTATCATCATGGTCCTCTGTTACAATGAGAACCCAACAGATTTAGGAGTCATCAAAAAACTATATATACATATAAATATAAATATAAACAGTAGTTTGTGTCGTGAGTATGATACTAAACTGCATCGGGAGATCTGGAAAATTTGGAGACACCTATTCGTTGCCATAACTCCCATGTCCACTCTGAGCAGGAGTGGTATCCCTTGTTAGGGTCTCATTTATGGATCAAATAGATCTGTTAAAAAATATAGCAATACTGCACAAACACATAATAATTATCAAATTCGAACAAAACATTTTGAGGCAACAGCACTGTTTGTAATTTCTCCAAAGCATTTTACTTTATATACAGAGGAAAGATGGAGAAAATATTACTAACATATGGTTTTCCCAAAGGAACTGTTACCGCTAAAAGGATGCTCTATAAAGACACGAAATCAATGGTTCGTTCACATGATGGTGACATAGATTTCTTTGACATTTGTCGCTTGAGTCCTACAAGGAGATACATTAGCGCAATTTATATTTTTAATATGAGACTACTTACAACGAACGAACATGGTGTAAAACCAACCAACCTAACACAAAAAAGGAGTTTATTCATACCATAGTTTCGTATTGTGTAATTTTATTAGGCTCTAACACTGATATATCAATATAACAATAGTAGCTGAGGTTTTTCGACACCAGAAAATAGGATAAGATTATTAAAACGACAACTTATAGAATTTGGCCTTTAATAATCACTAACAGAATAATACGTAAAATCCTGTTTTATGTTCTCTTTCCCTTTCTCGTCACGAGCCGGATTAGAATTGTTTTCCACTTTTTATTCACGACTGCAAATTACACCCCCCCACCCCACACACACACACACACTCACAAAAAAAAATGGAATTCCCAGTCCGCACTGCCTTAAAAACAGCGATTATTCCTCGATCCAACTATTGGCAAACCTAGATTGCAGTCTTGACCAATCAAAAAACACCACAGCTCTTCGAATTACGCAAACTATGGACAACGTCACTTGTACTTGGTGATATTTAACATTCAAACCAATGGTTGTGTCTGTTGGTGATTATATGCAGAGAAAAAGAAAACATAAACAAATGATAGAATGAGGGCGAACGAATTAAACGCAATGTCGGTCTCGG
>CM042153.1:46989135-47029898 GCA_023376005.1 Doryteuthis pealeii
CATGCAAATATATATTATAATAATGCTTACTTACATAGATTATAGATATGCATACATATGTACACATATAGACAACGCTGACATCCATATAGAAATAATTCTAATACATACATAAATAATGCTTATATACACATAGATATTGCTCATCCATAATATCTCTCTCTCTCTCTCTCTATATATATATATATATATATATATATATATATATATATATATATATATATATATATATATATATATATATATCAGTCTATTCACGTCTATCTATTTATCTATCTATCTACCTATCTCTCTCTTTCTCGTTCTCTCTCTCTCTCTCTCTCTCTCTCTCTCTCTCTCTCTCTCTCTATATATATAATATATATATATATATATATATATATATATAGAGAGAGAGAGAGAGAGAGAGAGAGGGAGAGAGAGAACGAGAAAGAGAGAGTAGATAGATAGATAAATAGATAGACGTGAATAGACTGTATATATATATATATATATATATATATATGGAGAGAGTGAGAGAGAGAGGGGGGGGAGAGAGAGGAATAATGCTTGCACAAGAGTGGTAGTTGAAAGCATTACCTTACATAATTCAGTAAACAATAGAATTTTTTTTTTTGGGGTTTGAAATTCTAATTCCCATAATGTTTCTTTAAATATTGTTCTCAACTAACTTCTAGATTTTCAAATTTCATCTCAGCATGCTTTTTATTTCCTGCTCAACGCATTTCTTATAACACCATAATTAAGCAATTGGAATACCATTTTCTTGCCAGACATCAATAGATTGCGGCGTTTGCCGCGTGGCTTATGTTTCCACTTCTCTTATTATTATTTCTATTTATCCGTGTGCGTGTGAACAACAACAACAACAACAACAACAACAACAACAGTAATAATGTCTGATCAATGTATACAAAAAGAAAATCAACAGACCACCAAGTAAGATTGAAAGCAATTGAAGAACAAGTAGACGGCGACGCCGGACAACAACAACAACAACAATAATAATAATAATAATAATAATAATAATAATAATAATAATAATTAATAGAATAATAAATAGAAGAAGAAGAAGAAGAAGAAGAAGAAGAAGAAGAAGAAGAAGAAGAAGAAGAAATTAGCAAAATAGCTGTAAGTTAGTTAACTAAATAAATAAGAATTCAGTCGCGTAGTTACATTTTTTTAAAAACTTTATTATTCCACTACTAGTTATTCTTCATAAATCAAATTTACGGATATGTTGGGATTTGTATGAGATAATTGTTTTTATTAGAAAAAAATAACATTTATATGTAATTATTGTAAGGATTCACTAATTACAGCTTTTGATTGAGGTACCACGACACTTGCTCGCTTCGTGTGTTACTGAAATTCCCTCGTGTTACCACGGCAATAGATATTCTCAATACTCAATTTACCCACGATTGTGTCATGAAATATTCTAGTTACACACACACATACACGCGCGCGCACATGTTATATATATATATATATATATATATATATATATATATATATATATATATATGTGTGTGTGTGTGTGTGTGTGTGTGTGTGTGATAATAATATCAATTCAATAATGATAATACTAATTTTGATTCCAAATGAATCGAAAGATTTTAATATAGAAAAAGAAATCGGCAACGAATGACTGAAACAATTCAATAAAACCATCCCGTTTTTCCCCATAACATAACCTGATAACATGGGACATATAGACAAATATACTTTAAATAAGGTTTACAAATAGAGAAGTTTACAAATACATGAAACAATTGATTGGTGGTTGAGGATTATCAGTATTGCAGAGATTCTTGGTAAATAACATTATTGGTTTTGCCCTTCGGAGCATAAATGAATAAATTATTTGGATTACCGACTCTTGAACAACAGTTGGCAGGCTAAAGACAGATTCGGCAATGTTTAGGCCAATCACCTCCAAGGAATGACCCCTGTGTCTTGTTTATGGTCATTGCAAAGCAATGCATATGAAGACGATTCTAAAGAAATGCGCCAGTACACCTTCAAGCCTAGAAGATCTGGCCTCCAACGGACAGGGTTGACGAGACACGTGCCAGTGGCTCAATTGAGTGGCTAAATTGAGTGGCTTAATATTGAGATTGATAGGACTGCAGAACGGCGACGTCTTTGTCGTCATGCACCACAAAATGTAGATGGAAATTTCATTAGCAATGTGTGTGACAGAATCTGCAAGTCCTGAATTGGATAAATTAGCTACCAGGGGGTCAATAACTGATTAACAACATGGAGTTACGTCATCTTCATCTGCGACGGACTTTTAAAAGGATTGCAAAGCACATTTTCAAATTGATAAAAAAAAAACTCGAATTTTGCCTGTTTAATTAAATTAAGGAAGAAAAAAAAAATATTATTCCCCAAAAAATTTTGCTTGGTCACAATGACAATAGTCACAATAATATTTTACTAATACATTAAGTATTACACGCCATCCCACAGTGCTGGAATGTGGCGCAAGATTGGTTCAAGGTAGGACCCTCACAGGCAATAAGACTCCCGTAGGGCGATATAAAAATAGCTCTGTCCACGTTTAATTTGTGGGGCGCCTAATCAAAGCCATTAACCCTTACCTTTCTCAGACGAAGAGGCAGGTTCTGTCTGAGTGAGAAATCCCTCTGGGGCTGAATATTGATAAAGTATACGTTTTACTTTATATATATATATATATATATATATATATATATATATATATATATATATATATATATATATATATAGGTGTTACTTAATTGGATTTGATTTCCATAAATTTTCTCTCCCCCACCTCACTCAACAAAAAAGACACTTCCTTGCTTTCGATAACACATTGCACTTAATTTTCAAAACTATTAGTTCATTGTTAGAGAGTTCAATTTTGACTTAGTGCCTCCTATTTCTGCTTTTGTGCTAAGCTTAGTAAATGACTACTAGAGAATTTTCTTTAATCTTCACGAGAACGTTTAAATTACATTTCATTTATAAAAGTTGATTTACACTTTGAGGCTAGTTCGGATCTGTTTCAATCGCAGACATATTTTCTATTCGTATCAATGTATCATAGAGGCATAATTACCATTCTGACATCAAACTTCGTTGTTAGTATAATGATTTCGACCTCACTGGGTACCCCACTGTGACGTCAGACTAAAATAATGTCAGTAAATATCTACAATAATTTTCATTCTTAAAAATACATGGATTCTTTCGTGTCCGTTTTCTCGTATTTTTTGTCAATCTCCGTTGAAATATCCATCAAATGCGAAGAAGAATCCTTTTTCTCTATTGATCATGTTGTTCTTATTTTTATCATGTCCTTTTTTTAACTTTGAAGGATTCTTTGTTGAGTCTATATGTTGTTCTTAAGAGCTGGAGCATATTTATGCTCTACCTCATTCAGGGACTGAACTTGTGACTTCTAAGCAGCCAGGCATGCTTTGCCAATTTTTATGCACTATATCCCATAGATCGAGTTGATTTCTTTCCCTTTTTGTTCGTAATTATATGAGATAGATATATATAACGAAAATGTGAATCGATTCCCCACAGGAATGGAATGCGACATAAGGTTAAATTTAGAGGGAGACCCTCATTGATGTGTGATTAGTTCCAGAAACTATCCAGTTCTATTGGCATTTCTCTTTCTTCTTATTTGAAACGTATCCTAAACGTGGGACGGTCTTCTGAAACTGAAATTTAGCTGTGGTGACGACACTCATAAGATATAAGAATTCAGCGGATGAGCAACGCCAGATAATCAGGATTAACATTTTTGTATTTAATCTTGGACGATTTGGACGATCTATTTTTTTAGCCGGAGTGTGTTGCAAGATGATAACAGTCATACTCATAAGGAACACGAGTTTTAATAAATAGATCTTCTTTATACACTTGAGCTTTTTTACAATATCAATTTTAATATGGGAGATTTTCCTGTTTTATCTTTTATCTGTCATATGTTTTGATAATGTGACTTATTTTCTGTTAAAGCGGGTGTTAAAGTTATTTTTACAATTCAAATCACTGACACCGCCATTGGAGTATCGTGAATTTTTTATGCACTTTCTTATTTACATTTTATCTATCTATCTATCTATCTCTCTCTCTCTCTCTCTCTCTCTATATATATATATATATATATATATATATATATATATATATATATATATATATAGGCTGTTCGGAATAAATTTGACATACTTATATTTGGTTATTTTTCTCCGTAGGTTGAAGGTATTGACGCACACTACGCATCATTTAAAGGCTTGGACCCTTCTTCATTCACATACGTGATGACAGATAGAATGGATGACTGGAACCCACCTGAGTCATGGAAGAGAATAACTTGTATCATAATGATCTGCGCCGGCCATCAAAATAAAGAGATTATTGTTGCTGCCCAATGCTCCCTGAACACTGTCAAAACAATCAGACATTAACTGGATAATTGCAATGGTTACTATGAGGCTGTGGCTAGAAGAAAGCAACATAACAGACGATCTGATTGCGTTTGTACAGCAGAATTCCGCGAAAATCTGCAGAAAAAAGTGTTGGAGGACCCTCAGGTGCCTACGTGGAGTTGCTAAACACTGTAGTCAAGCCCTGGATAACAAGGGTAGCCAATGGTTGGCCATATGTATGGCAGCAGAATTAGGCCCCCTGCCACACCTCTGGGAAAAGTCAAAAATGGTTGTCGGCGAATTTTTACGACTACACCAGCCCCAATGTTTGGCCTCCGAACTCCCCAGATCTTAACCCCATGGATTATTATGTATGTGGCGCTGTTGAGAAAGACACAAATCGCCGTGTCAATACTACAAAATCCCAGTTAATCGACAGAATTAAGGTAGTTTTTGAGACCCTTCTCAGGGAAACTGTAACATCGGCTTGCTCCAGGTTCCGGAGCAGGATTGAGGCTGTGATCGACGCTAATAGCGGTTATTTTGAGTGAAACTTTTTTGAAGGCACTTTTCTTTTTCCTTATGAAACTGTAAAATTTCTCCCGAACACCCTGTATATATATAGTGGACTCTCCTATAGTGAACAATAGATGAGGGTCAGCAGTGAGTGATTTGTTTCCTCCCATGTTGTGCATGTTATCAAGAAGACATTTTGTTGAGTGTGATAGCAGCCCAGCTTTGCTGCGAGCTATGAAGCCACACTGACAGATGGCATTTCATAAAGCGGGAATCAGATGTTTTTGTTTTAAAGTTAGACGGAGATGATCTCGATGATTCAGTCTATTTTCTTCAAAGCTCTTTAATCTAGCGAAACATGTCTTACGCCATTCTTTCCGATTTGATGCCAGATTTTCCCAAGCACTCAGGTTAATATCGAGGTGTTTCAAATTGTCCTTCAATTTGTCTTTATAGCGTAAAAGTGGGCGTCTAATAGAACGCTTAGCATTTGGTAAGTGTCCGTATAATATCTTCTTTGAAAGCCTGTTCTCATTCATTCTGACAACGTGACCAGCCCACTTAAGCTGAACCTTTGCTAGTAAGGTTCCAATGCCAGAAATGTTACATTTTTTTAATATTGTGCTATTTTTCACACTATCATCACATTTTTATACCGTAAATGGCACGAAAACAACGCATATGAAATGTGTCAAGTTGGTTTATGTACTTGCGATAAAGTGTCCAAGTTTCAGCACTATACAATAGAGTTGAAAGTACGGCCGCTCTGTAGATGTCAGTTTTTATTTTAAGAGATACATCTTTGGCATTCCATAATCGATGTTTCAAATTGCCAAATGCAGTGCTTGCTTTACCTATTCTGGAATGGATTTCTTTGTCAATTTTTCCATCAAACGTGACTGTTGATCCAGAATATTTAAATCTTTAATGCTTTTCCATCAGTGAAGACAGATGGATTTACAAGATTTGCTGCGGGCTGGTACAGTAGTTCAGTTTTCTTTATACTAATAGTAAGTCCAAATGCGTTTGATGTCTCAGAGAATGTATTAAGAATGGTCTGGGTGTCTTCTAGACTGTGTGCTAATAGAGCGACATCGTCTGCAAAGAGAAGATCCCGTACTAGCTACAAGGATTTTTTTTACCTAGCTTTAAAATGTTGATTGTATAGGCCACCACTTGTTCTGAATTCAACATTTATTAATTCGCTTAGATCTGAGAATGCTTTCTCGAGCATAGCAGAAAAAAAAACAATGCAAATAGAAGTGGAGCAAGAACATAGCCTTGCTTTGTACACTTTAAGACAGAAAACGTACTGGCTTGCTCACTACCTGATCTAACAGAAGCCCTCATTCCTTCATGCAAAGAAACGATGATATGAAGCATTTTATCTTGAACTCCTAATTTTGACAACACTTTCCACAGAGCAGTCCGAGACACAGTGTCAAAGGCTTTTCTGAAATCTACGAAAACCATAAACAAGTCTTTGTTTTGCTCTCGAGCCTTCGTCTGAGCCTGTCGAAGAAAGAAAATCATATCTACTGTTCCTCTACCTGAGCGAAAACCACACTGAGTTTCTGGTAGTGCTGAGCCTGAGACAAAGTCATTAAGCCTGTTAAGGATGGATAATACGACCAAGGATTTTGCCAGCAACTGAGAGAAGAGATATTCCTCTGTGGTTGTCACAGTCATAGTTACTTCCTTTGTTCTTTTACAAATGGACAATTGATGTATCCTTAAACTGTCCCACACATGGTTGAAGAATTTGAAGAGTCTGTGTGTCAAAAGATTGGTTGCACATTTGTACAATTCAGCTGAAATTCCATCTTCGCCAGGTGCTTTTCCATTTGAAAGTTGATTGATAGCTTTCTTCACCAGGTATGATAGAGATTTTACAACAGTTCTGTCGGGGAGATTGTCTATTACATGAGTGTCGAAAGAAGATTTCTGGTTCAGGACTGTAGAGAAATGTTCCTCCCAACGTTTGACAATATCATTTTTGTCAGTCAAAAGAGTGCTATCCACTGACATGATTAGTGATAGACCATTGGAAATTGGACCAAAAACACCATTTAGATTTTGATAGAACGATTTAAGCATATTTGTCAGCAGCCTTCTGCAAAGCTTTTGCCTTTGATGTCCACCAATTCTCCTTCATCTTCCTTAATCTTGCTCGTGATTCTCCTTTGGTTGATTTAAATGCATCTTTTTTTTGTTTGACATTTTTTATCGTTCATCCAGACTTGATGACATTTGTGCATGTTTTCGAGGATAAATTGTATTTCAGGATCATTTGAATCAAACAAATCTTGGTGTTTCCGATGAGCATACCCAAGTGTTTCTTTTGCTGAGCTATAGAAAATTTCCCGCAGACCCAACCATACCGCTTCAACTTCATCCCCAATGTCGAAAGACATGAGCTTGGATTCAGATAATGTTTGGGAAGAGCTCAAGATTTTCATATCTTTCAACTTTGTTACATTTACCTTTCTTGGTGGTTTAGCTCTGTTGTTTTGAGCAGGTTTTCTTACATGTATACCAGTGCAAGCATAAACAATCTTGTGATCTGACCAACATTGCCCAATAGCAAGTGATCGAGTCAAATTTATGTCACAACAATGACGACCACGAACTATAATGTAGTCAATGAGATAGTCGTGACCTGATCTAGGATGTCGCCAGGTGCTTTTGAAACTGTTCCGTTATTGACTCATGGATGTACGGATTAATATAAAGATTAATTGTTACGGAACGTGGAATTGGTGAAATATTCTTATGTTTTGGTCACATCATTTTGAATTCTCTTGGGAAGGCATGAATTCACTTATTTACCAAAACTGATAGCACTCTTTAGTCATGATTGAGCTGAACTATTGTATTCAAACTATGGAGAAGGCCACAGTAAATCACTCCATTACAAGAACTGTCAAGGTAATACCCAGTTTCCTGATAAATGGAACGTATGAAAAGACATAATCTCCGAGGTACACGAAAGTAGTAAAATAAATAATATCGTTGAAGTGACATCTGTCCAACCCTAAATGCATTCTTAGTTCGGATATATAATCTACCTAATGCTTATCGTCGAACGTTTGTGTGAATTTTAATTTGATATTTCATTAAAAGCCTCGATGAAAATTCATAATGTCATAATAGAAGCATAAAATTTATAATGTCTTTACAAGGTGCTTATGTGCTTTGAATATTCATAAATTTCAATACTGTTTCCGTGATTCTCGCTGTGCCAATAATTACAGGCTAATTCCCCTGCCCGCCCCTAATGATATGGTACGTGTGCTATAAGTGCTGTTTACCATGGGCAGCACGTGTTAGCAGTTACGGGTCCACTGGACCAGCTGATATAATTGCAAAATTTGTGTTGTGAATCTTTACCAACCTTTCATTCACTTGTGACTCCCTTTATTTTTCAGTCCGTTCATCGGTCATCGAAATGCTTATTTTCTTGTCGGCAAATCAAAATTTTATATCGCTGCTTGTTTACCTGATTTCCTTTTTGGCTTTTGTAATAAGAAACACAACACACAGTCGTTTTAATGTGAAGCCCTACACAAAGGTGTTTGATGAATGAGAAAATATGTATAGTTCAATCGGCGTCAAGGTCTTTCCTATTGCTCATGCAACTCTTAGTGCAATATGGAGGTTTTCAATAATGGATAGACATAGCAAGTAGCATAGAATATTTTAACAGTAATCATTCAGATATTTTGAATATCAACAGCCTTAAATCCAGATTCATCATGAACGAGACCTCTCATTGGCTCTCATGTGACCAGGCGACGCTGGAAAAGTAGAATTATAATTTAGAGAGTGAAGGCCAGTGGTCCTTTTGGGGAGACGTTATTTTCTGTCTGCTCCCGGTATGCATTGGGTGCAGGGATTAAAAATGTGTACACACGAAACTGTATCTGTGTTATAAGAAGAACAAGATGGAACCCAAAGAGTGTGACACACACACACAGAACCAGAGAGACGCCCGACCCGAAAGAGGACCCCGGTAAAAGGAATAGGCACCCGATAGAGGCAGATATCAAAAGGTTTTCGCAACAGAAAAAGTGCTCCGGGGACAAATCTACAGAAACTAAACAAATACATGTCGTTCTTCAGCATCTCTGACTTCCACACCTCTTTTCCTCACTCCTAACTCTCTAGAATCAATATGTTCCTACTTCCTTCTGGGGGTCATCCGACCCAGCCACCCAAGAAACCCTCAACAAACGAGTTAAAATCTTTAAAAACAAAATCTGTATTGATGTTTATCTTAGTTTCTTTTTGTGTGAATTCTATTTATAGAAAAATTCATTTCCTTTTGATGCCCAAGTACAATTTGACCGACTCATAAAAATCTCAATTGCTTTCTCATGGCCGCAGGCTTCGCTAACCGAGACGAAATCTCTATGGGGTGTTTTCCATATCTTGAAATTCAGACATTATGCCACCTTACTGTAGTCTAAGTTAATGCTGTTTCCTTAAGAGACGACAATGTCACACAGGTAATACGACCTTTACTCTATTCATACATTCAGGTCACCTTGAGTAATGTAATGGTTAGCGAGCTAAACCAGCAAAACATTGTTAATGAATATGCCACATATTTCTGTCCTAGTGCCAAACTAAGCTTAGTAAATGACTATTGTAATCTTCAGTCTATTAATTTCATATTTCAGCGACGAGAGTCACCATGGAGACAGAATGATAATATAATTCTGTTGTTTCATAACCAGAAACTGACTCTAGACTTAGACGAAAAAAGATGAATGATGCAATGTTTTTTCTGCAACCATGTTTCACTTACTGGCCATTCTAATTATTGTTGCTACATCAAATATTCATGACACTTGTCTCAGTGATTGGCGCGCTCGTTTTGCAAGCCAACAGAAAACTCAGTAAATTATGTGACCTTGTACTAAAGTTGATATAACTAGTCTAACAAGTATTTGAACGGGTGAGACTTACAGTTAAGTCACGCTGAAAACACCGGTTCCCGTAAGATCACAGAAGTGTATAGTTTAGTAATAAACAATGCACAACAATGTCAGTTTTGGTTGAGTGAGGTTCTATGAGAGAGAGAGAGAGAGAGAGAGAGAGAGAGAGAGAGAGAGAGAGAGAGAGAGAGAGAGAAGAGAGAAAGAGAGAGAGAGAGAGAGTACTTATCTATAGGCGATAATGGATTCTTAACACAGAAAATATAGATAGTTACAAACTTATCAATATAGATGTTTTTAGTTCAGAAAATAATTAAAATATAATAAAAAGTGTTGGTGGGGAATCTGTAAAGTCTGTGGGCAGGAATAAGAGAAGTAAAAAATTCGGTTACGTTTGCCGGGTACAATGCCAAAATACAAACGTGATTTTTTTCCCTACAGCTAGAACTTGATCTATGACAATGATATGATAAGGATGTATTGGAGGAAGAAATATATATATATATATATATATATATATATATATATATATATATATATATATATATATGTATATATATATGTATATATATATATATATGTTTATACAGAAAGATAGATAGATAGATAGAAAGAGAGAGAGAGGGGATGTCACCTTGAGTAATGTAATATATATATATATATATATATATAGAGAGAGAGAGAGAGAGAGAGAGAGAGAGATAGAGGGAGAGAGAGAGAGAGAGGGAGGGAGAGAGAGAGGGGAGAGAGATTGATGGATTGATTGTTTGATTTTAACGACATACCAATTCGTCTGGGTTTATTTTTTGCCTTAGAGATTAGGGAATCACGTACATTGTACGTTTATGTTTAGTTATTTTTTATTGTTTCTTAAGTTGTTTTTACACACAATTTGATGGTTCCAAGTATTACTATCTAAAACCAGTAATTTGCAAGCAATTATATATTTTAAGTTATATAATAATAATAATAATAATAATAATAATAATAATAATAATAATAATAATAAGAAGAAGAAGAAGAAGAAG
The DNA here is from genome assembly GCA_023376005.1 of Doryteuthis pealeii. NCBI lineage: Eukaryota > Metazoa > Mollusca > Cephalopoda > Myopsida > Loliginidae > Doryteuthis > Doryteuthis pealeii. The sequence continues at coordinate 47,000,035 of CM042153.1, forward strand.
AAGAAGAATTCTTAGTATATAATAGTTGGTAAGTATATTCAATACAAATATTTTGCACACTTACATGGTATTAGGTATTCCTATTTTAATGAAAATAATTTTAAATATATCTCTTTGATCCATAGATGGAACCCTGAGTTGACCTAGGAGTAGTGACAATGAATGGGTAATTCCATACACCACAGAACTGGAGCCTCAACACCGGATTCAGGTCAGTGCCATACACAGGACACCGTGTTAAGGAATCGCATATATTGTACGTTTGTAGTTACATTTTTGTGAAGTTATTTCTTAATACAATCATAAATATATATTCAATGTTCCATTGCATTTTTTCATTTGTCTATAATCATTTTTGTTGGTTCACAGTCATATGATATCAAGTATTCCTACCTAATACAAATAATTTGCACATGGTTATAAGGTTTCAAGTACACTAATAATCCATACACAATTATATGGTTTCAAGTAATCATTTCTCTTTAATAATAATCATTTGCCTGCAAACGGCTATATGGTATCAAGCATTCTTATCGATACTAATGATTTGCAAAGAGATCTATTTGACCCACAGATAGAAACCTAACAGGTACTACCACTTCGGCTCAGAGTGGATCTGGCTGTAAGGAAGCGATAACTCCACACTCTCCAGATCTCCAGAACTGGAGCCTCATCTCTAGATGTACCTTAGCGGCATATCCAGGACACTCCTTTTTTTTTGGGGGGGGGGCGTATTCTAAGCCGTGTAATCTAAAATATTGAACATATTCATTGCTACTTTTATGAGGAAAGGTGATGAGGAGATATAGGTGGAAGGGGAAGAAATGGAAGAGTGTGTGTGTCGGGGGGGGGTATGTTTTCCCAGTTCCCATAATCCCAGTTTTAACTTTCGCTTCTCGTCCTCAACATCCTTTAATCTTTCTATTTCTTTGTTTGATTATCAGTTTCATCACAGCGAAATCATAAAAATCAAAACATTTTAAAAAAACAAAAAAAAAAAAAAAAAAAAAAAACTTTTTTTCTTTTTCACACCCCGCCTCAATGAACCAACACTTTTTCTTTCTTTCTTTCTTTCTTTCTTTCTTTTGCTGTTGTTGTTTTTGTTGTTGTTGTTGTTACTCCCTTCATTTTTGCCTTTGAGGACGGTAAGGTCCTTTTGCACCATCTGGCAGGTTACACTTTTTTCTTTTAGTCCATTTGCCGATTATATGTCTCGTTGGTATTTAAAATAACAAGTTAGGTGTGAACGGGTCACTAGGCAGCGCTCGAATCCAGACTAATTAATACTGAAGTCAACAATAATTAAACGATAAAGAATATGGCTTCCTATTTCTTTCTTTCTTTCTTTTCTTTCTTTCTTTCTTTTTTTTTTTTTTGATCGTAGATTAAGACACACCACTTTCAAACTTATTCTCTTACTCTTTTTTTCTTTCTTTCACTCTTTACCTCTCTCTCCCTTACTTTCAGTTTATCTCACAATATCACAAGTCACACGCGTCTGCGTACGCACACACACTCATATGTGTGTGCCCGTATCTATCTATAGGGACTGCCAAAAGGATGTTCTTTTCACACACACAATTACAAAAAACGAATTAAAATTAATCAAATCGTTTATTTAAGGTTAGATTTTAGTTTTAGTCGAAAAGTAGTAACATAACGAGCATCAGTAAAATAGCAAAATAATATTACATATGTAATTTATTTTTAATACTTTTTAAACATTAAATTTGCAACAACAAAAATCATTAAATACACTATGTACAGAAAATTACTCATGTTTATATTTTATTTCAATGTAATATCCCTTTTTTTTGTTCAAAACACACAGAAAAAAAGTCCGTTCAAAAAATTTACTCTTGATTTATTTAGATGATATTCCGCGAAATATTTTAGCCGAGATGTTTTTTGTTTGTTTGTTGTTGTTTTTTTTTTTTTTTTTTTTTTTTTTTTACTGTAACAATTCACTAACCCGGATTGATAAACAAAAAATTACCAAAATCTCAAGGAATTATCCGATTTTAATAAACTTTTCAGTGTTGACTTATTAATCAATGAATTTTATAATGCATTAGGTTTTTTTTAATTGCAGATTTCTTTCAGGTTATTTGCAGCCCTACCTTATAGTGACTAAAAACACTTATATTTAGGGCTTTGTCTTTATATATATATATATATATATATATATATATATATATATATATATAAAGAAAAAATGGAAATAAATCCGACAATATGTACTTTTATAAAAATAAGAAAACACAAGTTTCATTGACGAGTGATGTTTAATAAGCCGACGATGCAGTGTTTCGGTGTGTTTAACAAACCTTCGCCGGGGCCTTCGTCTGTTTTAAGAAAAATAAATTATTAGTGAACAAAAGTCTGCTGTTGATAATCAAATATGTGAATTATGTCTTTTTCACATATTAAACAAACCGAAACACTGCAGCGTCGGGTTATCAAACATCACTCGTCAATGAAACTTGTGTTTTTTCATTTTTTATAAAATTGCACACACACACACACACACACACACACACACACACACACACACACATATATATATATAGTGTTTTTAGCTCAGTCGGTAGAGCGTTCGGCTAGAAACTACAAGGTTCCTAGTTCGATACCGGTCCGCGCCAACTCAGCGTATGAGTAGCACAGGGATCTGTGCGGTAAAGTAAGGATCTGATGGTAGGTGTGGCGCTCCACCTCAGATGCTAAAACAATCTCCTTGGTCTACCGCTATTGAAAAGGGGATAGACTCCCTCGCTGATTGGCTGATACCGACTTTAGGCCGCCCCGTCGACTTTACTTTTTTACTTTATATATATATATATACTTGCAAAAGTACCCGGTCTATGACCGGACTAAAAAAAATTGCGAACACTAGGGAGTGAGTAAGAAATAGAAAACAGGAGTAAGAGAGAGCGTAAGAGGAAAATGATTTATCAAATTAAAAAAAAACACACCGAGAATTCGTATATTACAATGTTAGTTTATTTTAGAATTTTTTTTGTTTACATTTAAGACAGTACTTTAAAAAATGTATTCCTAAATTTATGAGTGTTTTGAAGCAATTTTATATTTCTAAAAAATTGTACATATGACAAAAACTTGAATTCAGTCCTTAATTGCTTGTTTTTCTTAATTGCTTATTGCATTAAAGTGATAAAAATAAATTCGATTAAATTTTTTTTTTCCCCTAAGAAATAACAATTTAAAGGAACTGAGTATTAAATATTTGTCCTTAATTATTTAGCTCTGTCAGGTGGGGCTATATAATACGCCGGCGGCACCTCTGTTGAGGAGTAAAAACTCCTTCCAATTGGGCCACATGTATGCCATGGGTGGCAACCCGTGATGTTTATAGACGGGATCCTGGTGGCTGAGCAGTCCATGACAAACTACACTCTACTTTGATCTTTCCTTGAGCTCGCCGGTGGTCGAAGAGGAGGACCCCGTCTAGATCAATATGATTGTCCCGACCGTATTGCTCTTATGGCAAACTATCATCCTTTTTTATCATATGTGTGATAAAAAGTGGTGGATGGGGTCTTAGTGTCTTAGGTATGACGTTAAATTGCATCTAGTGGTGAGGTTGCCATTCTGGAGCTTTTGGAAGTGCGGATTACTTCTGCATTCACATTACTCCCAGGTCCACTTTGACCTGTTAGAATACCATATATAGGGTGAATAGATAAAAACGAGTTAAGAAATTTGAATACCCAATAATATTGAATAAAACAAACACGACTTCGGCATAAAATAACTCAAGGGTTGACATGCTGTGAAATCCAACCAACCAGCATGTGTCTTTTTTGTAGGAGGAAATGTTCGTGTCTTCATTTGAATGTAAATTGTTAGTTTATTAAAGATTTAATAAAAAAGCTAAGAATTAGTGTATTATAATATTGGTTTATTCTAAGAATGTTCTCTTTTTTATTGTTTACATTTTTAATATTAGGCGTCCCATTGTGGTGCAATGGTTTACATGTTAGTCTCACATATCCATCAATACAGAATAATGGGTTTGATCCTCGCTAGATGCCCTTTACTTATGACCTTGTGTCATGTCCTACCTCTGACGAATGTATTTGGCAAAGAAAAGGACTCTTATCTTTGTGTAATGGTTAGCAAGTTAGTCTCGGAGATCCATTACTACTGTATAGCGAGTTCAATCCATGCTGGATGCCACATACTTACGAACGTGAGTCACATCCAACACCTGATAAATAGTTTTGGGTAAATAAGGAAGGAATTACATCATGGTGAAATGGTTAGCATGCTACTCTCATAGTTCCATTATTATTGAATAGCGAGTGTTCTTTTTTTGTTTATATTTGTAATAGTGTTTTGTTTTTTTTTTTGGGGGGGGTCTTCTTGTTTTTTCTAAAACTCTTTTGTATATATGACAAATTTAAATTCAGTTCTTTTAAAACGAAAACGTATCTAACGATAACGCAACATTTTTTCTTCTTTTTTACTAAAAAGAGAAATATTAGTAGTGAATAACATTATAAAGAGTTTTATGAATATGTAATATTCATTAAAAGAAAATGCTTTTAGTTGAAGAAATAGAGTAATGTTGACTATTTTAGGATGTTCTAGGTCGAAGTAATAGTAGTATCGGTCATTTTGAATCACTGCTATAAGCAGTAGCCAGGTAAAGATTGATGTTAGTAGGAGCAGCTTCTATGCAACAAGTTCCACAAATCGATTGATTTTTGTTTAATTAATTAATCAATTATATCACTTAATCAGTAAAAATCAATGACTAAATTTTGTGTTTCTTTTTTTTAATTATAAACATATTAAGTTGTATGCAAGATTTCAAATCTGAATGACACCTCTAAAATCTTTTAAAAAATAAATAAAATAAGTTTAATATTTCCATTTATTTTCTTCCAATTAAAAAATATTTTTCATTCTCCTCATATCTTTAGTCTTTTCTCATTTTATTTATACAAAAGTTACAGGCCAGTTAAATCAGAGAAATTACTTTTTGTCGCATCAATTAAAAGGAAAAGATTGTTTTTAAAACTAAAAAAAAAAACCGTTACAAAAATTGTTTTTTGAGTTTAAGAAAATAACTTAAGAATTTTCAAATAACTTTTACGGGTAATATTTTATTTTATTTTATTTTCATATGGTCGTATATATTTTAGTCTGTTCATATATATTTATCACGCTTGTTATTTAACCCACGCACGGGATTCAAAATCTACTTCCTTGTTTTATTTTACATCCTTGTCCGTTATATAATTAATATTTTTCTTTCACTGTTTCCAGTTATCAATACCAGCCACTCCCTTCATCTCTCTCTTCCCCGCCTCCTCTTTCATCCTCACCCCCCTATATATATATATATATATATATATATATATATATATATATATATATATATATATGGTAGAGGCGTATATATATATATTATGGTAAAGGCGTACCAGTATCATTGACAGGTTAATTTCGCAGGGATTGTCCGTTGTGTATCGTGGCCGAAGCTTGAAACCATACAACTGTGTAAAAATCATTTGTATTAGGAATATTTTATATCATAGATCGATGTGCAAAGAAATGATTATAGACAGAAAATAAAATAAATGAAAGTACATTTTTTTAAAATTCAATAACACATTAATAAATTATCTATAAATGAATCAAATTTCGGCATTAAATGACCCATAAGGAATTGATATGCCGTTAAACAAATAAACCAAACCAAACTTGTCCATCTTATCCTTAGACATATTGACTCTAACGTGACAGATACACTTGGCTGGATAAGCCATTATACTCCGGTTTATTTTTCTTTACCAGATGCTGTAAAATGAAAGGAACCTGCTGATCATGTACGCTCGATTAACTACATATCTCTGATATATTCTCACCATCTGTTTTCTATTTACGATAACAGGTGTCATGAGTAGCCACGATGAAAATAAAAGTTTTCTTTCTTACTCTTTAAATCTCAATTACCATTTTGCTTTCAAAACAAACCAAAGCAACAACATTTTAGATATGTTTTTTAAAAAAATATCAAAACAATTCATATCTCTATTAATAATTAGGATGAGTCTGCTTATCCTTTATAGACGGTCAACTGTTTCGGCGTCGAGCTACCAAATTTGGTTCCCATACTTATTGGACACAAGGGAAATTTTTAACATAATTTTTTGTTCCTCGTGTAACTTATAAAGAGGATGACTCTTACATGAAACAACAATTTACCGGAAGCTTTGTTAATGCAAAGCGTAATTAATCATATAGAACCTAATTTTTCGAAATTCTAAAGAAAAGAATTAATGAATGTTTACTAAAATAATTATTCATGTTTAATTAATTTAATTTAACTAATTAATTTCTCTGAATTTTTGAGATGAGGCTTGATGATTATTATCATTTGTATTGTTCGGACTATTGTTCTCGTCTCCATTGTTATCTGTACAGCGTTTCGGTCGATGTGCCCTCCGGCCTTCTTCAAGTATTTCTTGTCGGACTCGGGAACCTTCTCGGGCTCGGGAACCTTCTTTTCGAACTCGGGAACCTTATTGTCGTAATCGGGAGCCAGCACGGAACTTTGAACCCAACCCTTTTTTCAGTCCACGGGAGTATCCTGTTCTCATTCCCCTAACCATAGCTGTGGTAGAGGCGTTAAGCTGTTAATTACTATTCTATGTTACTGCTGCCACTGACCAGGATTGAACCTGCAGTCTAGATATAACTGTCACTTAGAACTGTCTTAACCTAACTCCTTTATCCACTAGGCCATGTGTCCAATTGTTTCCGATTCCGGGAACTAATACAGAATAGCGCGCAAGAGACAATACCATTAGATTACCTATAAAATGCATTACATTTCACGGAAATACCTGAAAACTTTGAGACATTTGAGTAAGTGGGTTAGAATTATGCTCCTTTGGGAGTTTCCGTAATCTAATGTTATTTATTCGTAAAATGCGATTCTAATGATATTATCTATTGCACGCTATTTTGTATTTGTACCAAAATCAGTACTGTAATTTGATATTTAACTTTTAAGCACATTCAAAATTCTATTTAAAAAGTATGTTTTCAAGTCAGTGCACTTTTTGATTTAAAAAATAATATACAAACTATACTTAGTATATCATTCTTATCAAATTATTATAGTATAATTTGATATTCGATCAGTTACGCTTTGAATAATAGTGTTATTTTTTTTTTTAAAGATTATTGATCGTTTTACTTTAATTTGATTACTTTATTAAATTTTTTATTTTTTTAATCTTTTTTTTTTTTTACTTTGAAATATTAATTTGAAATTTAGCAAATCGCGTAATCTACATTTTATATATTTTTTAAAATATAGTTAATCATTGAATTAAAATGTCTTACTATATCATTATGTGATGCCATTTCCTCTACTCTGACGAAAAAACCCTAACTTCCCACCAGGCCGGATTAAAATAACAACTTTTTCACTTGGTGATTTTTATGGGTCATCTTGCGAGGATCGAACTCGCTATTCTAGGGACTGGCAAATTAAGCCTAAAATGCGTTTTTTGACAAATTACTTTAGCCCCCCCCCCCCTACAGAAAATAATTTACCAAAAATCAGGGAATTATCAGATTTAATGAAATTTTCAGTGTTTATTTATCAAAGAATAATCTTTATGATGCATTATTTATTTTATTTCAAAACTTTCTAATTTTTTTCAGGTCACTTAATTTTGACCCCCTTATGTTGGGGGCGTAACATTGTTTCGAGTTGGTCTTATATTGTACTAATTACAGTATAAATAAAGAGATAAAAGACCGAAGTTATGAATAGAAAAAATATTTTTTTACGGTTGCTGTTCTATGAGAAAATAAGTACCGAAAATCGGAAAATAAAATGTAAAAAAAAATTAAAAATAAATTTTAGATTTCTTTTTTACTCATTTCCATAATTATTTAATTGGCTATTATCTTATAAAAAAAAATTATACATCGATATTTTTCTGCTTAAAAAGCGGAGGTAAATTTCTAATAGAGTTTTTCTTCAAAACTTATTACTTTATGTATTTAAAATAAGGTTTGCATCAAATAGATATTTATTTCTAGAAACTAAAAATATAACATTTTAAACCTAATATCAAGATTCGCATATTTTAAAACAATTAAATTGATTTTCAATATAATTCCATAATGTTCGAAAATTAATTGTATGGAAGCAAATACTTAAAATGTGAATTACCTCCCTTGGGTTAGAATAGAGTTAATCTTTCTGTAAGTTTACCGAAAGAATTCAATATCTAATAAAGGTAAGTTCATTTCATTATTACTATTTTTAATTCAATTATTCATTTTTAATTAAAAATATGCAAATTCAAATTGATGTTTTCTCACTTTTTATCTTTAAATTACCAATTTTTTTTTTTACTAAAATAAAAAAAAAAATTGCACTTCCAAACACTTGTTATTTTCTAGGCGTACCTGACTATTTGAAAACCCGTCCATCTAAAATTTTTGTTTTTAATTTTTTTTTTACTTCAATGGATTATTATTGATTGCACACCAATCTATCAGATTGTAAAAAAAAATTCTAAAACGTTCTTTATTTTTCGATTTTTCAGGTGTGCTCAGTTCCCCGTATAAGTTTATCGTAAATCGATCCCCCATATCGGAACCGCTCATTTCCCCGTACGTATATTATGGCAATTACGGAATACCATACACGAAACGGAAGGGAATATACAGATTTTATTTTCAAACGAAACTAATATATTTTTTATTTTCTTACATACAAAAAACGGATTTTACTTGGTTAAAAGTTAAAACGAGTAAGTAAAATTTCTGTAATATTTAATAAATATGTATTTAAAGTAACGCTTTATTCATTTCTAAAAAGAAATGTTTATAAGTATTTTTAAAATATTTTTAAACCATTATTGAACACGATAAATCAAAATAAATTCAACGTAACTTTTTTGTCAAAATTCGGACGATTTTTAATGTATAAAATGTATTAAAAATAAATTGCATATTGTAATAATATTTTTCTTTTTTTAATGATGGTCAGTATGTTACTAATTATCGATTTAGACAAAGTTTGACCTTAAATAATAGATTTAATTATTTTTAATTCGCTTTTAAAACTCGTAGTAGACGAAATTAATGCCAATAGCTACGCTATTCAGTAGTAATAGATCTGCAAATGATTATTAAGCCATGTTTTTTATCCTCTACCCAGGCTTGGCCGGGTAGCCGCTTCTAGTTTTCACATTTTTTAAATTTATTTATAAACACACCGTTGGGTGAAATACTAGGCCGCAGTCATCAGTGATGAACCCAAGGTCAACAGGTGTTTCGGGTCCCCCAACCGGACTGATCAATTCCCGGTTTGCGACCTAGTGGCACTTATCCAAACATCGCTCCTGCGTATCCAGAGCTATCTCGATGCTCTCTCAGCAATTCCTGTTATTTCTGTTATGGTTCTCCTACTTTGCTGGCCCCTAATGCCAAGGGTCTTAAACATATTCAAAAGTGATCTGCCAGCAGAATAAACTGATAAAATACAATAAATATAATTGGTAAACATTTTTAGTAGATGTTCAGTATTTATTATATTCAGGTGAAGTTTAAAATTAGTTGTAACAACAGACATTATTTTCTGAAAAATAATTGAAAAAAAAAAACAACCCTCCAAAACCCCCCATCTTGTCAGCTGGGGCCGTAAGACCCCTATCACTACAATCGGGTCACTGTTGGCCGTGGGTGGCGACCTATAATGCCCGAGAACAGGATTCTGGTGCATGAGCTGTCCGTGACCTGGGTCCTAAATAGTTCCGTGACATGCAACACTTCAATTCGTCTCTTACTAGGAGTGGCCGGATCCGATCAATTGGCTGGTCATGTCAAGTCCTAGCATCTATATGATTGTTTCGGCCATATTCATCAAATTGCTCATATGGCTCTATGGGGAATGCAAACTGCCTCGTCTAGGATTTGAACTCGGGTCATCGAGTTCATTTGCAACGACGATAACCATTACAGCGTGTGCCTCCTCCAACTCACTTTTATCATATTGGTGCTAGAATGTGATGGATGAGACTCAACCACCGGTTTATTAATTCAGTTATTTCTTCTAATGTATTGATACACATTAGATTAATGAAAATCATTTCAACGAATTTCTTGATGCACATGAAGTTAATGAAAAATCTAACATAAAAATTATTTATACAAATTTACTGTCATGACGCTAAACTGCATGTGAGGTTTCAATTCTGAAGTTTTTTTTTAGAGTGAGGAGTACCACGTCATAGCCATTATTCTCAGGTAAACTCTGACCCAGACTGATAATACCTGTTATGGTCTCATTTATACGTCAAATAGATCTGTTTGCTAGTTAATGCTAATTATTTCTACCAGTTTATTGATACACATGAAATTAATGATGAATCTAACATGAAAATTATTTCTACCAAGCCAAACAAAAATAGTTACCAATAAAATATTCGATTGAAAATCATCTATTCAAAACAAAAACAAAACAAACTAGAAACAAGATCCAGCATTAAATATTCCGCAAATGTTAATATGCTATTAAACAAAATAACCAACCAAAATCGCGTATTGTATCAAATATGACAGGATCATTTATTTATTTTTTATTCATTTTTTTTCCCTGTTGGCCAATCAGAAGCTTAAAATGTTGATCAAGGCTGTATAAAGACAGTCCCAAATCGCCTTGATCTACGTTTACTGTATCTTGAAATATGTCTAAATGAGAAATTAATATAATTGCTGGCTTTAAAGGTTGCGGCAACTACAGAGAGAACTCTGAAAATTTGCTTATATAATACATAATGTGTTATTCTGCCTATATACATTCAAGAGAAAGTTATACACACACACACACACATACACACACACACACACACACACACATATATATATATATATATATATATATATAGAAAGAGAGAGAGAGGGGGGAAGAGAGGTGGATACTTAAACGACATTATCAGATTGCATAATTAACCCGAATATTCTACAGTTTCTAGTTTGATTTGCCGGACACCCAAATCTTTATTCTTGTATAAATAAAAGTTTGTGAAAAATGGTGAGACTCTGAAACTAAACAAACTCATAATTTGACTGTATCTTTTTGTTGTATGTAACCTTTTCTTTTTTATTTGTTTTTTGTTTTGTTTCACATTTTCTCGTCTTTTTAGAAGGTATTTATTTTCAAAGAAAATTCTCATCTAAAAGCACACTTCTTACGGCTTGTAGTATAAAGATCAAATATGAACAGAACAAAAGTTTCTTTCCGGAAAGTGATAATTATAGTTTTCCTATGATAACACAAAGCATAAAAGGCCGACAGAACAAGAAAAAAAAAATTTACGCTTCGAAAAGGAAGAATATGAATGCTGTCTCCTACTGATTAGCTCATTTGTTTGTTTGTGTGTGTGTGTGTTTTTTTAACATATAGTTTCATGTTCTTTTTTTTTCTTTTTTTTCTTTTCCTTCTCTGTTTCGCTCGTTCGTTTTAAAAGGTAACAAGTTCTTATTTCATAAAAGCATTTAGAATAAATGTTCAATAGAAAAATAAATAAATAAAAATGAAAAATAAAAAAGTGTAAAAGATTACATTTACAGGGTGTGTGTGAGAGAAATTAGAATTCACTACTGTACTAAAAAGAAGAATGAGACGTGATCTAATAGAAACTTTCAATATAATAAATGGAATTATTATTTTAGACACTTTTAAAAAATATTTCTCCTTGAATTTTGAACTTACTGTCAATACAGATTTCAAAAAGTAATTCTACTGACCAATTGATTATTATTTATTTATTTATTTTTGATAATAGATTAATACAATTTTAGAACAAATTGCCATATCAGATTTAAAAAAAAAATAGGAATAGCGTAAAGAATTAAAACTTATTTAAATGATTCTCTGAATTTTTGAGATGAGGCTTGATGATTAGTATTATCTGCATTATTCGGACTATTTTCCTCATCTTCATTGTTATCTGTACAACGTCGCGGCCGATCTTCAGGTATTTCTTGTAATGTAATAATTTCTAGTAATCGGGAGCCATCACGGAACTTTGAACCTGTTCCCATTCCACTAACCATAGCTGGGGTAGCGGCGTTAAGCTGTGTTATATATAGAATACATAGAATAATAATTAACTAAAAGACCATGATTTCATCGCTTCCTAGAGCTACGAAAAAAGCGTCCGTTTCGTTCTATTGTCAACATCAATTTTGAAAAAACAAAATCAAAAACAAAAGATGTAAAAAAGGGCGGATGAGCTCCAAGGGAGCCAACAGCTATCCACACTGATTGGGATACTACTCACATAAATCCCTGTAAAAAAATGGAGTAGATGGGGCTCCTCAGTCTTGGTTGGAAATCCATCTAAGACAAGGAAAAGTATTATGAAACCTCCGCTGCCTAGCAGCTTTACCTCATACCAAGGATAGGCTAGGGAAGTAAACCCCGAAACTAAATCCGGAGATGGAGTCTCTAAGGTGGTGTGATGCTGAACTCAGGGCTATCCAACAACACTTGTGACACTATCGTTGCCAAACTGCATAGGTTTCTCTACCTTTCCTTTGGATCACAGCGCCAGTGTAAAGAGGGAGGACCTGCGACTTGAGCAACAGCTAATCCTCCATTTAAACTCGCTCAGGCTACTTAGTTCCATTGTTTCAAATGGAGAAGACACTCCAGCGTCACTACTAGGTACCGAATACAACACGGGAAGTGGCAGTTTACCGGTTAAAAGCTCATCTGATTGGCGAAGGAATCGAGCGCCAGGGGTCACTTTTGATGGTGAGAGAGGTCATCGCACCTCACTGGACAGCTACCACCCGCCCTAAGCTAGGCAGCCCCAAGCCAGTCAGGTGCTGTCTCGCTATGGCCTACTTGCTCTACTGGGTGTATGGAGCTTAGAGAATCGTCTCAACAGGTGGGCCAAAAAGTCTACACCAAGAAACACTAGTAAACACAAGAAGTCTCCAGCACTTCGATTCGCAAGCTGGAACGTCAGGACCATGTGCCCTGGCTTATCTGTTGATCTGCAACAAGTAAGTGATGCTCACAAGACAGCTATAATCGACAAAGAACTGACCAGACTTAACATTGATGTCATTAAATAACAAATAGATTTTTAATTTGGTGCAATAATTTATAAAATAATCACTATAGTTATTTTTAATGACAAAATAAAAAAAATGCCGTATCGCTCATTTTATCGCATTTAGCCGTGAATCAGTTTTTTGATACCGTCCGTGTTGATACCCTCATTTCGAAATAATATTCTGGTGAAACCCTTTAGAATATTGTCGTATAATTTTCTGACAAAATAGTATTTGAATAGAGCTTTGATGTGTGATTTAAGACAAATACATACTTAGAAAATTCAACTCTAACCGGTTAATGATTACAAGATATTACTTTTTATTACTCTGATGTTTGTTAATAACGCTATATCTTTTTGTATAAATGTTGTGAAAAAATATTTGTAAAATTCTCCGGGGTTTTCGTTTGAATTTTGGAAAATTTCAGAGTTATGCATATTTTTTAGACCGGCTGCAGCGATACCCTCATTTCAAAATGAAATTCCCACAAAACTATTAAGAATATTTCCAAAGAATTTTCCGATTAATTAGAACTTAAATAGTCCTTCAATTTGATATACTATTTATAGCAATTATTTTATAAGCTATTGAAGTTAACAGCAAAATTTACAAAAATAAGGTAAGATATCACTAATTAACACTTGGATATTGATTAATAATGCTTTTCTGCATCTTTTCATATAAATATTATGGGAACATTTTAAAAAACTTCTTTGGGATTTCCATTTTAATTTGTAAAACGTTTTGAATTCAATTTCGAAAACGGGTAAAATCAAGAAGCAAGTTGATTCTACTGTTCTGAGTGACGTTATTCTAATGCTTGAACATAAACAAATGCTAAGTTTCATCTAAACTAGAAAATTCTCACTTATTTTGGATCTTGTAAAACATTACATGTCTGGAAAAATAAATAAAATTTTCTAATATGTACTTTTTGTGAGGTTTTATCTATTTCAAAAGAAATTATGAGAAAATTATGTGAATAATGAATTTTGTTTCTCAATATATGTATATGAAATTTCAGGTGTCCCCCCCCCCCATGAATTAAAATTAAAGAAAACTCTGAAAAAAATCAATGAAACAACGTAATTTTTGTTGTTTTTTGAAGAGAAAGGATAAAAATGAAAGGTAAGAATTATGCTTTACAGTCTTTAAAACGGGAGAATGTTATAAATTAAAATCTGTATCTGTCAACATGACGCATTTCTGCTATTTTCTCTCTCTTAAAATGTTGGGAACAGTCCCATTTCATTCCGTATATTGCAAACTACTACTATGTGACTTTTCATAAATTTATCTTAAGTGATAGTGGAAAAATGATTTTATCTATGAAAAGGTATTTTGGGGGTCCGAAATCCTGGTTTTTTATCTTCCTATTGTTTATAGTAGTAGAGAAATTTCTAATTTAGTACAGGTGAAAATCCGAATTACTCAGCAACCATTCAATGAATTTTTAAAATTCAAAAAGCATTTTCCTATTTTCAATTAGACCTATCCAAAAAATCAATTTTTATATACATTACATCAAATAAAAAAAAGTAAAAATTTAAGTGTGCATCGCTACTTGTAAAATATTCGTTTGCATTTTTCAAGCAATAAAAAAGATTGCGCAATAGTTGTCATGTGCGGCCCTCATGACATACATATGTAAACTATGTGGCCCTAGGGGGCTACTGAATTTGACATGCCTGGCTTACAGTATATGGTGTTTTGAAGTGGTTAGATATTTAAATACTAGGCAGTTTTATCATTGCTTAACTTCGATGATCTGCCGGGAAATGTTGCTTTCAGAAGGATTTCACTGTAACCCATTGTTCTTTTCAAATGTCATTGTGCAATTCTATGTTTGATTTTTAGTGATCTTGTTAATGTTCATATTTCACATATGTGCATCATCCAGGGCCATTCCATGAGTCCTTAGTTCAATGCAGGACTCTGTAAGACACAGAGAAATATTGGGTCTTACACTGCCATGATGACCAATGATATGTTGGTAGGAATTTGAATTTGAAGGTTTTCCTTCTTCCATACCGGTTGCCGTAGCAAGGCTAAAAAGCATAGCCTATCCAGTTATTTACCCATACCTAGAGAAGAAATGGATCCATGCCTTTCCCAAATGTAGTAGCGTAAATTGAAATATGGAGGTCTTATCTGTTAAGATTCATAATTTTAATGGGAAATAAATTTATTTCATTTTGATACAAGTTCCATTGTTCTATTTGTTCTAAAAGATTACAGACCTTATTTGTCAATCAGCGCTTGCAGTATGTAGGTATTTCTTTTCTAAAAAGAATAAAAGAGAAAAATAATGAAAAGGAAGACGTGATAAAAATAAAGAATCGAAATAATTCTTAATAAATAAAAAAGATAGATATATATCTATACATACATATGCTGTGATTATAATTATTTTTCTTTTACTTGTTATCCAGTTTACCGGCGTATCTCTGGGGTATTAACAATCTTTCGTCAATGGATTGAAACACTGTCTTTATTCTTGTCTCTTCTTCAAGATTTTCACCGCAAATTCATTCAAGCAAAACAGTGTCTTCTCCAAAAATATAATCTTTGTGCTGTTTTGATAAAAAAAAAGAACCGTCCTAATAAGATAGTCAACCACGTTATGTCTCAAAGACCTACCGAAGAATAATAAATTCTTTTGAGCAAAAAAAAAGATCTAGATCCATTATGCGCATGCCGCAATACAAAGAAGTTATTGAAACTTTTCACGATATATGTGATAGGCACCATTTATATGATAGATTTGATGGCAATGAGAGAGAGAGAGAGAGAGAGAGAGAGAGAGAGAGAGAGAGAGAGAGAGAGAGAGAGAGAGAGAGAGAGAGAGAGAGAGGGGTGGGGGAAAACTTTTCGCAAGTTTTTTTTTTTTATTTTTTATTTTCGGCCGCTTTTTAATCGTATGACAATTGCGTTTCGCGGAGGAATAAAACTAATATAATTATAGCGTAATACATTCGTTCTCGTGTGACATATAACACACACACACACACACACACACACACACACACACACACATGTATATGGCCTTCTACGATTTTAGGAATACCTGGAAGTGAGAGAGTAAAGGGAAGACAGGAGTAAAATAGTAGTTCAGTTGTTCTAACTAATTATCTCTTTCTTTTTCTCTTTCTTTTTCTTTTTCTTTATCATAATAGTGAGAAGGATATTTACCTTGCATCCCACTTATGCGGGTATGACACAAGGTCGTTTAATATGGGACGACCAACGAACCTAAGCTCAAGGGATGCCAGGTGCAATAAATGCGTTGATCCCGTTAGCATTCCCCCTCAAGTGGGGCGCCTCGGGCACTCGGCAATAAACCCAGCCCTGCACCTTTAAATCAAGGAGGCAGGTTTGCCAGGGAGTAGAAGGTCCCCTTGGATCACACCGTTAATATAACTCTAATAGCCCAGTGGCCGAAGCCACTGAAGCCCAGACCCAAAGAGCGATTGAAACGTGCAAATGAATTAGTGGTATTAACCGCGCACCCCACGCATGCGGGACAGGCATAAGGTCCTATTAATGTGGGACCACCCACGAAGCAAGGCTCATGGCATAGCAGGTGTAAAAAGAGCGAGTGAAATATGCAAATGAATTAGTTATTTCTCTGCATTACCTGAGTTTATAAACAATGGTTAACTGTTCTTATTAGATGGGACGGGTAATTTGCATATTGGTTTTAACAAAATCGGGTTTAATGAATAATTACTTGGTGTAATTGATTTCTAATATTATTATTTTATTCCCAAACGTATTAAAAAAATTCCTATATATAATTTTATAGTTTTAATTCTTAGCTTCTTTTTATAGCAATGACAATTCTCTGTAAGAATGAATGCATTTTTCCACTGAACTCAACAGGAAGTTAAGTACTGAATTTTATCTTTTAATATAAGGACGTATTTTTTATAACACTGTAATTATTTGATACAATAAAAGATGAAACTAGCGAAACTGGATGATTTTTTCAGTGGAATGTATGGGTAATTATTTATCAAACCGGTATTTTTTAAAACCAATATTCAAATTATATAAACCATCTACTCTGAAGAAGCAGCATATATATATATATATATATATATATATATATATATATATGGGGGGGGTGTTTGGGCAGCATTCTTTCATTTATACCTGTAGAATTAAACAAAAGACACATCTCCTGCTTAACAATTTTATTTTTGATCTTTTCGAGTTTTCTGGCCAACTTTTTTATATTTGGGTGGAATTCGTGGATAAGTCCACCAAAGTTCAGGTCCCGAGTACTTTTGGCACTTCGAAGTGCCATCATCAGGGGTGATGTGTTCCAGTTTTTTTTAAATCATATTAATGCGGCGGCTGGAAGGAGAAGAATTGATGAGAAAGGTGTTATAGGCATTTTAAAATATGTGTATTACCATGGCCCACCGTGAAAATAAAATATTTAATATTCTAAAAAAGCCCTCTATCTATGTTCGCTATGTTGATGATATTCTTGTCCTTGTCAACAACACAAATGAACTAATTGAACTCCAACAAGCATTCCAAAAAAACTCTGTCCTCAATTTCACATATGAACTAAACAATAAAAATCAACTTCCGTTCCTTGATGTATTGATCGACACTAACAATAACACTTTTACAACATATCCATATAAAAAAACCGTAACTGTTAACTCAACTACTTTAAATTTTAATAGTGAGTGCCCCAAAAGGTATAAAAAAAGCTATAATAAAAAACCTAATATATCGCGCAAAACTCATTTCTTCCTCAAAGCCGATATTCTACTCCGAACTCAAAAACATCAAACAGATGCTGATTAATAACGGATTTCCTAATCACGTCATCGACGAACAAATCAAACAGATCATCCAAAAAATAGCGTAAAAAAAAAACATACTACATACATACTTCTTCAAATAACATTTACTATCGCAACCAGATGCACAGGAATTACAAACTCGATGAAATAGCACTTAAACAAATAATTCGGAATAATGTTACTGCAACCACGCCTGATAATAAGGTAAAATTGATTATTTATTATACAAAATTCAAAACAACCAGCCTCGTCGTTCGCAACAATTTCTCTCCCCAGAAAAGTCGGCTTAATGAGACCAATGTAGTATACAGACTTAAATGTCTCCTAGGAGATTGCAGTCTCCCAGAAAATGAAAATACATACATTGGATTCACCTCAACCACATTGTCACGTCGTCTAACCCTCCATTTAACAGATAATAGCTCCATTTCACAACACCTAAAATTACATTCATGCCCCCACTCTAATTACCGAAATATTCTAACGGAAAATACACACATTCTGTACAAAGAAAAAAAAAATAAACAAAAACTCCAAATACTAGAAGCTCTATACATAAGACAATACAAATCATCCTTAAACAAACTTAATTTCCAATGCAGTACACACATTTTAAAATGCCTATAACACCTTTTTCATCAATTCTTCTCTTTCCAGCCTCCATATTAACATAATTTAAAAAAACTGGAACACATCACCCCTGATGATGGCACTTCGAAGTGCCAAAAGTACTCGGGACCTGAACTTTGGTGGACTTATCCATGAATTCCACCCAAATATAAAAAAGTTGGCCAGAAAACTCGAAAAGATCAAAAATAAAATTGTTAAACAGGAGATGTGTCTTTTGTTTAATTCTACACACACACACACACACACACACACACACACACACACATATATATATATAATATAATATATATATATATATATATATTACTATTTATTATTTATATATTATTTCTATATTTTACCATCAAAAAACCCAAGAAAGTTTGAACAATTTGTTTACGCCAATGAACATGAGGTTTAAGATCTGGATGAGAAAAGCACTCGGTCATTTGGGAGGTCGACGAATTGTAAGAATCAAGAAAAGGGGGGAGGGGTGATGAAGATGACGTGTTGTTGATGCCATTCTTTTAACAAAGTCGCATTTTTACACTGTTTGTCTTTGACAGAAAAACAAGGTTCATTTCAGAAAAATAAAAAAACATGGTAATGTGTGTACACGCATATTATCAGTCGGAGGGTGGGGTGGGGCATTAGATATGGAACATCCTCCCACTTTAAGCAATGTAGATGCATCATGTTACAAAGTTTGGAAGACGATAAAAGCGCGGGAATTTTTCTTCAGAAATTCCCCGAATCTTTCATAAAAGTTTAACAGATATAATGTTTAAAACATGATTTAAAAAAAAAAAAAAAAAAAAAAACCTACTAAAACAAACAAACAAACATTATTTTCCATCATCCATTTGAATTTAATATTTGGGTATGTAGAAAAACCAGATAAAAGAAATTCTGAATAAAATGCAGCGGGAAAAATTAAAAAAGAAAAACACATCGAAGGTACACATAGTGGTTAAAGGAATACAAACTGAAAGCGGCTGACTGAGTTCAAATTTCGGCTGAAACTATTTACATTAAATTCAACTTTTGGAAAGGCATGAATCCATCTTACCCTGGCTATGAGTAAAATATTAAGACTCCCTCGTCTGGTGTGACCAACGAATCTAGGTAAAGGACAACCCAGAATTCTGAACCAGGAACTCGATTACTTAACCCCATTCCTGCTACTTTACGGGTTATAAAGGACAGATGATTTGGTGAGTTTACCCTAAACAAATCGTGTTGCATCTACGTGTATGTGCAACGTAAAATGATATTAGGTTCGTCATCATATTATCAGTCTGCACAGTCGTTCGGATTGATTTGTTGACGTTAGAAAGCAAGTTGTCTTTCCATGAGATGAACGGGGATTGTCTCTCACTGTACGATAATCTCTCAGTTATTTTGCCAAACGCCAAAGTTAAATCAACCATCTCAAGCGTCAAATTCGAAGTCTGAATTGTTTCATAAGTCCCTCAAGGCAAAATCCTTCGCCCGCTCGAAAACTCTCTTTTCGGTGTCCGCAATGTTCCAGCAGAATATGTTACAAATTGTGCAGCATCTTGTCAGAAAGTCAAGAATCATGTCACGATACTGATGATCTATACAAAACTCTTTGGCACTTTAATCTCTTATTTCGTAAAAGTTTCTCCATTCTCTCTAAGGAAATGGTAACATCATTGTCAACATCGATGGACTACATTAATAATGATGGTGATGATGTTGAGGATGATGGTGATTGTATTTGTTGAATCTTAACCAACAATATTTTGTTAGTTATCATTCGGCAAACTGATGTACCAAAATTCCGCTGGAGAATTGTTTCCGATGTTCTTACATCGGTAACATTTCTCCGACATATTTAATTCTCCGATGATCTGCTATTTGGAAATGACTTTCAGATCTTTCGTAACATTTTCATTTTGGAGAAAAATTACTTTAAAAATGTGACTGAGCTATGTGACCATAAAAAGAATGTTCAATTCCTTAATTTCATTTATTGTACAATTAGACTTTGTGTCCGATTTTCTCGTTAAAGTCTGAGAGGTGCAACCATACAATAGTACCAACACGACTACAGCATGGAATAATTCCTGTTCTATTTTATAGAGAGATCTACAGAGATCAGATTTCCATAACCTGCTAATGCTTTACCTATGCGTATATTGATATTGCTTTCAATAGATGAGATATTGCTACCGAAGTATGTAAACTAGTGTACTAATTTCAGAGGCTTGCTTGCCATTTAATGAGAAAATAGGCTACCATCTTTGGTAAAAGCACTGAATACTATCTCATAGCTGAAAAACTCTTGTTGCCTGCAAGCAATTGATGGACACAACAACAACAACAACAACAATAATAATAATAATAATAATAATAATAATAATATTGATTGACACAGCTAGTATTGATTGACAAGAAGAAGAGAACCTGTCATCTCGTGGATTTTGCAGTTCCGGCCGACCAGCATGTGAAAATGAAAGAAAGCGAAAAGATAAACAAATACCTGGACCTTGCCAGAGGATTGAGAAAACTAGGGAATATGATGGTGAAGGTAGTACCAGTTGTAATTGGTGCCCTTGGAACTGTCACCAAAGCTCTGGAAAAAAAATTAGATGAATTAGAAATCAGAGGAAGAATCGAGACCATCAAAACTACAACACTGTTAAGATCGGCTAGAATACTCAGAAGATCCCTGGAGACATGTGGAGACTTGGTGTCACTCAGTCTGCAGTGAACCACTGGCTACAACAGGTATGAAAAACTAATAATAATAATAATAATAATAATAATAATAATAATAATAATAATAATAATAATCAGATCACAGATAAAAAAATAGACAAATACCTGGACTTTGTCAGAAAATTAAAAAAGCTGTGGAATATGACGATGAAAGTGCTACCAATTGTAGTTGGTGCACTTAGAACGGTCCCAAAAAGAACCCAACTAGACGAGATGTCGGCCAGAGAAGAAGAGGAAATAGAAGACAGGAACATGACAACTAGAAGAGTAAAGATGTCAACAAGTTATAAAGAAGACCACTCCTCTCCAAGTAACTCTCTCTCTCTCTCTCTCTCTCTCTCTCTATATATATATATATATATATATTATATATATTATATATATATATATATATATATATATATATATATATATATATATATATATATATATATAATCCGAGAACTCTCACACTCACCGTTTATATACCTGATGTTGATGTGGGTATATAATGCGTAGATTCCACAATCCAAGGACTCGAAAAATACACAAAAAAGAGCAAAAAAAATTACTTATAGCAGCCAATAACTGCAGCTGCAACATATAGACAAGTGGAAATATATAAACAAACAGCAAAACAAAACCAAACAAGAAAACAGAAATGGGAAGAAAAACAAATATATGGATAATTCAAACGACATAATCTGTTCTTGAGAATGAAATAAATAAAATTCTCTGGGACTTTTAGATAAAGCCAAAAGAACAGACCTAGTGACGATTTACAAAAAAGAGAACTTGTTAACTGGTAGATATTACAGTTCCAGCAAATCACAGGATAAAGAAGAAAGAAAACGAACAGATAGACAAATACCTGAATCTTGCCAGAGAATTGAAAAAGCTGCAGAATATGAGGGTGAAAGTGACACCAATTGTAGTTGGAGCAGTTGGAACGGTACCCAAAGCTTAGAGACTAGAGAACTGGAAATCAGAGGAAGAATTGAGATCATCCAGACAACAGCATTGTTGATATCAGCTTGTATACTCAGGAGAGTCCTGGAGTCCAGAGGAAACTTGTTGTCACTCAAACTCCAGTAAAAAAACCATCAGCTAACGCTGGTGTAAAATAATAATAATAATAATAATAATAATAATAATAATAATAATAATAATATATAAATAAATAAATAAAATGAACAAGGGAAAACTCAGACCGATCTACTAAAGAACAAGGAAATTGATGAGGATTCACTAGGCCTCACATCCAAGAGATGACATACATAGATTTTATCTGTCAAGAAAAGGTAGAAGAGGATGCACAGAGGATTGCGTAGATGCAGCAGTTCAGTGACTAGAGGAATATACAAAAAATAAAAAAGGAGCAAAGAAAGTAGCCAGTAACAGTAATATCAACATAAATAACTCAAGGACAAACAAAAAAAATCAATAAATGTACAAAATAGAAATAGGAAGAAACAACAGCATGAATACTTCAAGCAGCAAACTAAAGAAATTGCACATGACAAGACCTGGACATGGCTACGAAGATGAAACCACAAGAGAGAAATTTAATCTTTTTTAATAGCAGCACAAAATAATGCCATAAGGACTAATTATATTAAAGTAAAAATTGAAAATACGCAACAGAATATCAAGTATAGGTTCAGTGGTAACAGAGATAAGGCGGTTAATCACTAAATAAGTGAATGCAGTAAACTGGTACAAAAGAATACAAGAATAGCATGACTGGGGGAAAAGGTAATTCACTAGGAATGTGCAAGAAATTAAAATTCAAGTATACTGAAAAACTGGTATTTGCAGAAACCAGGACATGTCCTAGAAATTGAGACGCATAAAATTCTTTTGAACTTTGAAATACAAACGGATCACCCAATTCCGATCGGCAAGAAGAGCAGACCTAGTGTTAATTAACAAAAAGAAAATAACTTGTCATCTCGTAGATTTTGCTGTTTTTCATAGAATGAAATTAAACAAAAGCGAAAAGGTATATACAATACCTGGATCTTGCCACAGAGCTAAAAAAAAAAAAAAAAAAGCTGTGAAATATGAAGGTGACTGTGATACAATTGTAGTTACTATCCTTGGAACGGTCCGCAAGACCTGGAAAAGAGACCGGGGAACTAAAGATCAGAGGAAGCATTGAGGCCATCCAGACCACAGAACAATTAAAATCGTAAGAATACTTAGAGCCTTGGAAATCTGAGGACATTTGCTCTCACTTCAGTGAAAAACCACCAGTTAAAACTCGTGTGAAAAGGTGAGAAAAGCTGACCTAGTTGCATATCTCCGCACACAAGGCCTTCTTTATTTGAACTACTGGCGCAACACAGTCTTCATACTCTTCCTCTAGTCTTGTACTGGATAAGCTAAGGTAAAAAATACATAATCAACAATGACAACAACAAAATTCAAGGAGATATTTACTACGCTAAGCTTAGCCTAGCATAAAGCTATCAGTGTAGATCAGCCTATAATGGTCTATTTCTCTGCACTAGCTATATTTACAAGGTTTACGTAATCAGACACACATTGACAAAACATAGAGTATTTATTGAGGATCGAACTTAAAATGCATCAGCCTTTCAATATTAGCTTCGTAATTATTACTCTACAGCAGGCGCATCAAAAGAACAGAAGGCGTGCGGACATGTACACGCGTTTTAGGCTTACAGATAACAAACCTGGTCAGACGGACGTATCCATGCCTCTGTGAACGTGCACGAGTAAATATGTGTTTACGTTGTATGTTTATCCAAACTTTTTACAAATAAACAACTCAAGGGGTTAAGGCCAATAGTTGTACCGTTTTGAAAAATACCAAACACAAAATAAAAATAGTTTCCAATTGTATCAACTCCTATTCCCTTTCCTCTAAGTATTTGTTTTCATTGTTCTTTTGTATCACAGTCTACTTAAATCTTCTCTCTCTCTCTCTTTCTCTTTCTCTCTCTCTCTCTCTCTCTTATCTTTCTTTCTCTCTCTTTTTTCTCTCTGTCTTTCACTCTTTCTCTCTTCCACCTTTCTCTCCTTCTTTTCACTTTTCTTGCTTTTTCTCTCTTCTTTCGCTTTAATTTTCTATACTTCAATATTCTTTTCTTCTCCTGCGTCACTGGATGTATTTTTCAATTTCTCTTTGTCCAACTAATGCTGTCTTTTTTTTCATTCGTGTTAACAAAAGACACATGAAACAAAAGTTTAGAGGAAAGGGGTATGGAGTTGATACAATTGGGAAACTTATTATATTATTTTTGTGTTTGGTGATTTTTTCAAAAACGGGTTACAACTAATTGGCCTTAACCCTTGAGTTGTTTATTATTTGTAAAAGTTTGGATAAAACATACAACGTAAACACATATTGTATCGTGACGTTCACAGAGGCATGGATACGTCGCGTCTGACAGGTTTGTTATCTGTAAGCTAAAACGGCAGTGTTACATGTCCGACACGCCTTCTGTTCTTTTGAATGCGCCCTGCTGTGAGGTTAATGATTCGAGCTAATATTGACAAGGCTGATGGCATAGTGTAAGTTGCGATCCTCATAATATCTATGTTTTGTCAATTGTGTCTGATTACGTAGACTTGTGGTAATACTAGCTAGTGCAGAGAATAGACATTCATCGGCTGATCTACACTGACAGCTTTTTGCTAGCTAAGCTTAGCGTAGTAAATATCTCGCTTGAATTTTGTTGTTGTCTTGTTGATGGGGTATGTATTTTTACCTTTAGCCTTATCCCAGTCAAAACTGAGGAGAGTATGAAGACTGTGTTTGCGCCAAGTAAGTTTCAACATAAAGAAGGCCTGTGTGGCGCGAGATATGCAACTAGGTAGCTTTTTCTCAACCTTTTCACACGCCAGTTTTAACTGTGGTTTTTCACTGAAGGAGAGCAAATTCCCGATTTCCCAAGGCTCTAAGCTATTCTTACCGATTTTAATTGTGTCGTGGTCTTGGATTGGCTCAAAAATGCATTCTCTTGATCTTTTGAGTTTCCTCGGCTCTTTTTCCGGTCTTGCGGAGCGTTCGGAAGGGATGGTTAAACTCAATTGGTATCACAGTCACCTTCATTATTTCACAGTTTTTTTTTTTTTTTTTTAGCTCTGTGGCAAGATCCAGGTATTTGTATACTTTTTCGCCTTTGTGTTTAATTTTCATTCTATGAACACAAAATCCTAACGAAGAGTGACAAGGTTAATTTTCTTTTTGTTAATTTAACAAACAGGTCTTGCTCTTCTTCCGATCGGAATTGGGTGATCGTTTTGTTTAAGTTCAAAGAATTTTATGCGTCTCAATTTCTAGGACATTCCTGGTTTCCTGGGCAAATACCAGTTTTTCAGTATACTTGATTTTTACCCTCTTCTCTGCCACAGATGTCCTACCTGCAATTCTTTTGCACAAACCTAGGGTATCAATAGGCCTATATCTCTCCCACCTCATTCTTTTGGTACAGTTTACTGTCATTTTCACTTAGTTAAAGGTCGAGTTACCGCCTTATTCTGTTACCCCCTCACTTCGCAACCTATACTTGATATTATCTGGTCCTGCGTCATCTTTATTCTTTACTTTATATAACTGTAGTCCTTTGGCATTAATTTTGTGCGCTGGCTATTAAAAGAAGTTATTTCTCTCTTGTGGTTTTCATCTTCGTAGCCATGTCCAGGTCTTGGTCATGTGCAATTTCCTTTAGTTTTGCTGCTTTGAAGTAATTCTGCTGTTGGCTTTCTTCCTATTTCTATTTTGCTACATTTATGATTTTTTTGTTTGTCTTGAGTTATTTATGTTGATATTACTGTTACTGGCTACTTTCTTTGCTCTTTTTTATTTTTTGTATATTCCTCTAGTCATGACTGCTGCATCTACGAATCTCCTGTGCATCTCTTCTACATTTTCTTGACAGATAAAATCTATGTATGTCATCCTCTTGGATGTGAGGCTAGTGAATCCTCATCTAATTTCTTGTTCTTTAGTAGGATCGGTCTGAGTTTTTCCCCATTTTTTTTGTTTTTTTTTTTTTTTTTTTTTTTTTTTTTTTTTTTTTTGGTTTTTTTTTTTTTTTTTTTTTTTTTTTTTTTGGGTTCATTTTATTATTTATTTTATATTATATTATTATTATTATTATTATATTTATATTATTTTATTATTTTTACACACCCGTTAGCTGGATGGTTTTTACTGGAGGTTTTGAGTGACAACACGTTTCCTCTCGGACTCAGGACTCTCCTGAGTATACAAGCTGATCTAACAATGCTTGTTTCTGGATAATTCAATCTTCCCGATTTCCGTTCTCTTCCTCAAGCTTTTGGGTAACCGTTCCCAACTGGCTCCAACTACAATTGTGTCACTTTCACCCTCATATTCTAGCAGCTTTTTCAATCTCTGGCGAAGATCAGGTATTTGTCTATCTGTTCTTTTCTTTCTTTTTAATCCTGTGATTTGCTTGGAACTGTAATATCTTACCAGTTAACAAGTTCTCTTTTTTGTAAATCGTCACTAGGTTGTTCTTTTGGCTTTATCTAAAAGTCCCAGGAATTTTATTTATTTCATCCAAGAAAGATCTATGTCGTTTGAATCTAATCCATCATGTTGTTTTTTCTTCCATTTCTGTTTTTCTTGTTTGGTTTTGTTTTGCTGTTTGTTTATATATTTTCATTGTCTATTGTTGCAGCTGGCAGTTATTGGCTGCTATAAGTAATTATTTTTTGCTCTTTTTGTGTATTTTCGAGTCTTGGATGTGGAATCTACGCATTATATACCACACAAATCAGTATTAGCGGTGAGTTGTGAGAGTTTCGATTTATATATCATATATATATATAATATATATATATATATATATATATATTTATATTATTATATATATATATATATATATATATATATATAGTGAGAGAGAGAAGAAGAGAGGAGAGAAGAGTTACTTGGAGAGGAGTGGGTCTTCTTTATAATTGTTGACATCTTTACTCTCTAGTTGTCATGTTCCTGTCTTCTTTCTCTTCTTTCTGCCGACATTCGTCTGATGGGTTTTTTGGGACCGTTCTAAATGCCCAACTACAATTGGTAGCACTTTCATCGTCAATATTCCACACTTTTTTAATTATTTGAACAAAGTCCAGGTTATTTTGTCTATTTTTTTATCTGTGATCTGATTATTAATTATTATAATTTATTATTATTATTATTATTTATTATTATTATTATTATTAGTTTTTCATACCTGTTGTAGCCAGTGGTTCACTGCAGACTGAAGTGACACCAAGTCTCACATGTCTCCAGGGATTTCTGGTACTATTAGCCGATTTAACAGTGTTGTAGGGTTTTTGATGGTCCTCGATTCTTCCTCTGATTTCTAATCATTGAATTTTTTTTCCAGAGCTTTGGTGACAGTTCCAAGGGCACAATTTACACTGGTAACTACCTTCACATCATAATCCTAGTTTTCTCAATCCTCTGGCAAGGTCAGGTATTTTGTTTATCTTTTCGCCTTTCTTTCCTTTTCAACATGCTGGTGGCGGAACTGCAAAATCCACGAGATGACAAGGTTCTCTCTGTAATCATACTAGTCTGTGTCATCATATTATTTTATTATTATTATTATTATTAGTTATTATGTTGTTGTTGTTGCTTGTGTCCATCATTTGCTTTTGGTTCGATGTTCGAGTTCAGGCAGCGTTCAACTAGTTACTTTTTTTTTATCGTGCAGCATTGAAAGCAGATAACAAAGAAACATAATAGAAGGTCACAATGTCCTTAATTCTATATGTTAACTAGCTGCAGGCATAGTAGACCGATATCCACAGAAACTATTATTGATGCAGCATACGCTGATGATCTAGTGGCTTCCTTGCAAATGCACGTGCCCAAATACGAATCTTCTGCATGCATAGCCTGGAGCAGGCAACAAGAGACTTTTCAGCATGAGATAGTATTCATGTTTTACCAAAAGATGGTGCTATTTTCTCATTAAGGCAAGCCTCTGAACTTAGTAACTAGTTTACATACTTCGTAGCAATATCTCATTAGGAACAGCCAATATCAATATACGCATAGGCTAAAGCATTCAGCAGGGGTTATGTTTAATTGATCTCCTGTAGATTCTCTAAAAATAGACAGGACATTTTCCATGCTGTAGTCGTGTTGTACTATTGTTGGTTGAGCCTCTCAGACTTTAACGAGAAAATGCGGACACAAAGTCTAATTGTACAATAAATGAATTAAGGAATTGGACATTTTTTTATGGTCACATAGCTTCAGTCACATTTTTAAAGTAAATTTTTCTCCAAAATGAAAATGCTTACGAAAGATCTGAAAGTCATTTCCAGTAGCAGATCTGGGAGAATTAAATTGATCGGAAATGTTACCGGGATGTAAGAAACATCGGCAAACAATTCTCCAGCGGAATTTTGTACATCATTTGCCGAATGATAACTAACAAAATATTGTTGGTTAAGATTCACCAAATACATATCAACCATCATCCTCACACTCATCACCATCATTATTAATAGTGTCCATCGATGTTGACAATGATTGTTACATTTCTTAGGAAGAATGGAGGGAAACTTTTACGGAAAATAAGAAGATTAAAGGTGCTAAAAAAGAGTTTTTGTATAGATCATCATTATCGTGACATGATTCTTGACTTTCTGACAAGATGCCCTGCAACAATTGTAACATATTCTGCTGGCAACATTGGCGACACCGGAAAAGGAGAGTTTCGAGCGGGCGAAGGATTTTGGCCTTGAGGGACTTATGAAACATTCAGACTTCGAATTTGACGCTTGAGATGGTTGTTTAACTGTTTGGCGTTTGGGGCACAAATAACTGGAGATTTGTACAGTGAGGAGAACAATCCGTTTCATCTCATGGAAAGACAATTGCTTTCTTAACGTCAACAAATCAATCCGAAGACTGTGCAGACTGTTATAATATGATTGAGAACCTAATATCATTTACGTTGCCATACACGGTAGATGGCAACGATTTGTTTAGGGTACTCCACCAAATCATCTGTCCTTTATAACCGTAAAGTAGCAGGAATGGGGTTAATAAATCGAGTTCCTGGTTCAAGAATTTGGTTGTCCTTTTACTAGATCGTTGGTCAGCACAGACGAGGGGAGTTTAATATTTTTTACTGCATAGGCCAGGGTAAGATGGATTCATGGCCTTTTCCAAAAGTTGAATTTAATGTAATAGTTTAGCCGTAATTTGACTCAGTCAGCCGCTTTCAGTTTGTTTCCCTTTACACTATGTGTACCTTCGATGTGTTTTTCATTTTTCTAATTTTTCCCGTGCATTTTACTTCAGAATTTCTATTTATCTGGTTTTTTTTACATACCATTTAAATTCACATGGTGTGGAAATATGTTTGTTTGGTTTTTGTTTTAGTGGTTTTTTTTTTTTTTTTTTTTTAATCATGTTTTAAACATTATATCTGTTAAACTTTTTGAAAAGATTCGGGGGAATTTCTGAAGAAATTCCGCGCCTTTTTATCGTCATTTCCAAACTTTGTAACATGATGCATCTAACATTTTGCTTAAAAAGTGGAAGGATGTTCCTAATAAATTAAT